>WEKY01059152.1:154242-192044 GCA_013390045.1 Picathartes gymnocephalus
TAGGTAATGTATCAAGTGGATAAAATGGTCTTTGATCTGCTTCATTCCAAGCTTTCTTGAGAGTTGTCCTATTCCGTATTCAGACTTTTTGACCTTGTTTTGCCACATGGGTTTAAGTGTAAGTACAAATGCCTGGGAAGGTTCCAGAAGTTCATGGGTCAAAAGCCTTGTTTTATGTCCCTTAACCATCTCATACACGATTACTTTGCAGTTTCTCACCCATTGCAAACTGTGCTGTGCTTGGGGTCTTTCACAGCCTCAAGGACCACCTGTGAAAGTACCTAATGAGCATTATTTGGCCTAACGACCCCATTGGCCAGCCTCACCTGGACCCTCCAACCACACCATGGCCTGAGGGTTGCTCCAGTTCAGCCTGGAACTGCCGCTCCTTTCCTGAGTTTCTGTGGAGCCTTGCTCTCCTGTTTGCCCTCTAGCTCATCCTTTGCTGTGCTGTAGACCGTCAATGGACACCACTCCCAGTCCTCTGTGTTCAGCATTGTACGTCTCCACCTCTCAGTGAGGCCCTGGATGGTGGGATGTGACCTTCTCCTGCTTAATCCCTGTTGTGAAGAAGCTGGGCCCATGTCTTTCTGGTGGTGATTCCCAATCCAGTTTCCTCCAGGACGATGAGGAGGTTGCTGTTACCTGGATGCAGGCCAGTATGTATTTTTATACCCTGCACCTGATAAAATTTTAAGGCAATATTGTCTGTTCTAACTTCCAACTCATATTGGTTTTGTGCTCATTCTTGTTTATCATAACTTGTGTGTTTTATTGTATTTTGCTATTACTTGCTGCTTCCTTTGCTGACATGAAAATTTTCATCCTGTTTTGATGGACGTTAAATAGGTTAGCTCTGTACCAAGTGAAAGACCTTAAATTGAGGGGTTTAATTCATTTTGGGTAAAGCTTATTTGATCTTTTGCAGCCCTAAAATTGCTGACTTCAAAACTGTCTTCTATGTTTGTCTTTAGTTTCAAAAAATATTGTAATTTAACTCAAATTCCAGGTTTTATTTTGTTTCTCATTAAGCTGGAAAATGTTATTGTGTGCCTGTAATTGGGAGTCTTTGATCTCAAGTCAGTCACAAGCCACATGAGAGTAAATAGACTTTCATGCTAAGCATTCGTGTTTGCACTTGACAAAAACCCAAGCAAAAAATGAAAAAAAGCCCCAAAACAATCACCTTTTTTATAAAAGGCAGCCACAAAATAAAGGAGGGGTTGCCAGAGGTTCTTGGCAGGACCAAGCAAACCTTTGAAGCCTACACAACTTCCTTGACTGAAGGTACAATGCGTAGGTAGTTGGTTTTGCAGGCTTGAGATGTGTCCACACAATGTTCTGCAAACCTAGGCTTGTTCAGGGCTCCAGGATGGAGCCAGATCTGGAGTGAAATTGCTGTCTCCTGGTTGATGTGGTACTTGCTGGAGATGCAAATGTTTGTCTCAGGGCCCACCTGGAGAACTGTAATGCTCTTTTTGCGTGGTTTTGTTTTGGTGGGTTTGTGAGAGAGGTCTTGTAGGTATTGTGAGGGAATGGGTTGTCCCAAGGTCTGATGGGGCACTCTTATGGTGGGAGAAAGAGGAGCACACCCAAAAACTGGTGTGGGATGAGCTCACTGCAGAAAATTTAGCTGCTAACAGTGATAAAGCGTGATTGCACGTGAACTGTGATGTTTCAAGGGCATATATTTTCCTTCTTCCTTTGTGGTTCATCATAAGCTTGGCAAGAGGCAGGCCTCCCAGCTGAAAGCTATTTTCCAATCTAACTTCTGGTATCTCCTCCAAGACCTAAGAGCCCTGGAGCAATTCACATTAAAGGTCCCTAAGTTTTTGTTCAATAGGAATTTATCTTTATGGCCCTGCTCTCTGGGGCTGCTGAAGGAGGGAAAAAGCAGAGCAAAATCTCTCCCAGTCTCTTATTCTTACATCCAGTATTTACCAGCCTTGCTCGTAGTGTGACAAGTGGTTTGGTTTCTTGAACCAAAGGACTCCTTTGTAAATGAAGCAGTTTCTATAAGAGCTAAAGATCCTCTCGGGATGGTAGGGATGAGACAATAGTGAGGTTTATTGCTACAGTCTCATTAAATCATGAGAATTCCCTCACAGAGGAGTGTAGAAGTCAGCCATAACATGAAGAGTGATCACAAGACTGCAGGTTACAAGGTCTCTTAAAGGTTAATTGGCCAATAGATAATTGCTACGTACATATATTTTCATTTCTACACCAATAGTTAATCACATCTGCATTACGTGTCTGTAGCATTGTGGAATTTTTCATCCAATTATCTACTGACCTTCGGTTCTCTATTACTCTATTCTATACCACTACACCCTAAACTTTTTATTTTATTTTATAACTACTTCTGTATCTAAACTTCACACTGTAAAACCCTCTACTATCTAATTTAACACACTTTTTCTCAAACTACAAACCAAAATCTTTGTTATAGGTCACTAAGTTTGGAAGTTTTTCCCATGGCTTCATATCAAATCTAGTACACATTTCAAACTCAGATTAAGCAGGCCCAAGACCTTGAAGGTTTTCTGTGCCGTGGATTCCTACAGATCCTTTAGTATTTCTATCTGTGATTTTTTTTTTTTTTTCCCAAGTAAAGAAAAGTTGATTGAATTTCTTACATTATCTATATACTCTTTGCTCAACTATTAGAACATGTGTGACCAGAGCCCAGGCACAGCCTGACTGGCACTGACTTTGGTGCAGCAGCACAAGCAGCCCTGCGTTGCTCCACCTGTGTTCTGTCCCTGGTCTGTTTGGGAATTTTGGCCAGTGCAGGGCATGAGGTAGAAGAAAAGCACTGGTGCTGCTGAGGAACAGTGTATGCAGGGGCAGTGAGTGTGCTGGAATTGCTGAATCTGATATGGCCCCGAAAAGGAAATCAATAGTCAAGCCACAGCCTCACCTCATGCATGCAAAGAGGGTTTAGCTTTGGTGGTGGAGTGGTCAGAACCATTTATCCTGCAGCAGGCAAACAGTGTTTATGCTCTTGCCTCTGTTAGCACAAGGAGATGCAGAAATGCTCCCAGTGCTGAGGGCTGGGTAAATTGTTATGCCAGCTGATGAAGAGGTTTGTACTGCAACTCCCTGGGAAAATCAGTTTAGCTTTGTCTTAGACCTGATTACTTCCACCACGCTTGGACTGAAAATCTTTCAGGGACACTTAAGAATAATTGTGTTCTATAAAATGGCTCAAGTAATGGATTTTCTGAAGGTATAATATGTTGGTTTGAGGATTTCAGTGGCTCACATGCCTTATGACAGTCTTCTACATAAAATAAAATCTGGTGTAAACCATTTCCCACATCCTACCAATAGTGTGAAACCACAGTCATCCAAAATACAAAATATTTGTTATGACATGCACAATTTCCCCTTTGTCCTGTGATTTAGATCTCCATTCTTTCTAACTATAATAACTCTCCATCACTCTGAATTATTTCTTGTTAATGATGAGTTTGTTTCTTTGGTTAAAGGGTTTAATGTCAGTATATGTTACAGTCATTGTTTATCTCAGACTTCCTAATCATCATAACAGCCATACTCACAATGTCTGGTCAAGTAAACCCCATTTTGACCTTTTTTTTTTCCCTGAGGGAACGCATTTTCCATTAAATTGTTCTTTTAAAAAGTTGGGCTATATAAATGTGGCTTATCATTCTCCCCAGCATAAAATAGTTTCTAGCAGTCCTCAGATAACCAGTTTGGCATCTCTTCTTCCTTCAGCCTAAAGCAGAGTTTTCAACACCAGTTTCTTCCTGATAATGTCACTGGACATGAGGCTAAAGGCAGGGAAGTTGGGCAATTGTCGGTCGAGTGTGAAAGTCTCCAAAAACAAAGGTTCTGCAACTTGAAAGCAGCTCTTCTGTTCATTTTATGGTCTCCCTGCACCTCCCAAATTCAGATCTGCTCTGGCACTGCAGGACTGACCCTCTGAAAAATGTCACAGCTATCTGCTTTTACACTCGAGCTTGTCTACAGGGAAAAACAGTGCTGCTTAAAATCTCCAGCTCTCCAGTAATGTGTGTACGTGATCTGCATCTTCTGTTCCTGCACATAACTACTGAGGGCATCAAGGGGAATTCTTTTTCATGTTAAGCAGAGGGGAAAGAGGTTGGTGGCACTTCTGGGGTCCTTATTGAGCTCATGTAGCAATGCCTCCATATCCAGCATCCGGTATAAGCCAGCAGCTTTATAAGTGGGACCAGGACAGAGAGAATGGGTGGAGTTTTAGACACGTCTAAAGCTAAATTAACCTGAAACTTGCTTGGTTATTTGTAGCAGCATGTTCATCACAATCTGTAACGCTTACCAAAGGTGACAGATCAACATCTGGGATACTGGTGGTGATACCCCAGTTTTTGTGGTTAAATTGCTTTTAGTGCCTGACTTGCTAGTGTAAAAGTAACTTGGACAGGTCAAAGTGAAATGCAGATGTGGTCACTGAGATCTACTTTCTTATATAACATGGAAAAAAATTATCTTCCTCAATTCACTTATGAAATTTGCTTTTAATGCACTTGGTCCTGGGTTAGCTGCATGCTCCAGTGTACAACTGCAGGTGATGGATGGAAAAAGCCAGAGTATGTTAAACTGTTACCATTTTGTCTATATGTCTGCTCAGTCAGGGTACAAACACAGAGAGAAAGGTAAAGAGGGCCCATGTTCCTTACAACAGAGTGTCTGGACCTCAAGTTACTACCAGAATTGGCCAGCACTGGATAATCCATAATTCAGAAATCAAATTATTTGTGCATTTAATAGATAGCAGAGCACTGAGTAATATGTTTCTTGCTACTTTTTATTTGCTCTATAAAGGATTTATTTTTGCAAGACTGGGCTTACAAGGCTTGTTTCCCACTACCCTAGTTATCAGGGGATGGTGTGGGGGGTATAAAAGTGCGTAACTGTGCAGCCCCCTGCTTGGAGGGGACAGAGACTTCTCTTTGGCAGAGAGGCAAGAGTATCTCTAGTTGTCATTTCCAGGCAGCAAGCTCTTCTCCCTGTGCAGTTTTCACGTGCACGTGGGTCAGTTATTCAGTGAGCATTTATCTCTAAATATTAATATGAGAGGTGTCTTTACTCTCTCTACTATTTTCCTTTATCTGCTTTTTAATTTTTTATGTTTTCATGAAAGTACTGTGCAGGAAAAAGCAACTGCACATTTCTGTCCTGTGTCCTCAGTACTTGCCACCTCTAGAGTCCTGCCTTCTCCAGATCCCACCCTGACTCTGCAAAGTTATCTGCACTACAGCCCCTCACTGCTTCTCTGCCATGGTCATTTTTTATTCTTACGACAAGCTTCACCTGATTTCAGTGGGCCTGGGTTAGATACCGTTGTTGGAAAGCTGAATTTCAAAAAAATTACAAAATTGTTGCTCTCTCTTTGGCAAAGGCCCAGTAAACCATGAGTCAGTTTTCCTCTGTCTCTGGTTCAAATAATTCAGCCTCCATTTACCACCTTCACCCAATAAAATACTGCAGTGACTTGAGTTTTCCTGAGTGTGTTCTCCCTAAAAGCCACACTGAGGATTGCGAGCCTGTGGATCACCCAGGCAGTTTGGAACACCATTCAAAAATGGCATCTCCAGAGAGATGCTAGGAACAACCTGCCTCCCTGGGGTCATTCAGAGGTGTTCTTCAGCTCTTTCCCAAAATTTTGCAGTGTACCCTTCTTTGGACTAGACTTTGTGGTCACAGTGATCATGTTTCATGTCTGCACAGCTCCAGGAGAAGCCATACTGCAGTGTTGTCCAGATGTGCCCCTTTGTGTCCCCTCTTCCTTTGCCCCTCTGGGAGGGGACCCAGCCCATGCACTGAAGAGCTGTTCTGCTTCCTTGCTCCTAGTCATACTGGGATGAGTCCTAGTTGCCATTGGCATCTACGTGATACTGCTCCCTGCAATGGTTACTGCTTGAAGAAAAAAAAACCAAAAGAATACATATTGTAGGTAAGGGAAGATTTAAATCCATTTGGACTCTATCCAGCCAGTGCTCATTTACAGCTCAGCCCATTTGCCAGGGTCAGTGTCTAAATTCTGATTAAGCTCTTCAGAGACATCTCCATATTTAGACTCAGTTTAGGTATGAGAACACTTGCTGAGTACTGTCTTCTACCTGGTAATCACAGTCTCCTTGATAGCACTTTTCAATTGATACAGGTGGGATCTGGATTTTTGTTTTGTGGTGGGTTTCTTTGATATGGGGGTGTGTTTTGGGTGGTTGGTTATTCGGTTTGGTTGTTTTGCTTTGAGGTTTTTTGTTTTTGTTTGTTTGGGTTTATGTTGGGGTTTGGGGGTTTTGGGGTATTTTTTGTTTGTTCATTTGTTTGGGGTATGTTGGTTGGGTTTTTTTGCCTTTTTTTTTTTTGGTTGGTTTTAGGGTTTTGTTGGGGTTTTTTTTATGTTTGGTTTAAAGTTTTTTTTTAATTACATCTTAATTATTGATGTTTATTTATTATAAGTAGACGAGTTCTTTGAAATTAGAACAGACCTAGCAACAACTTTATGTTCATTGTTAGAGCTGCCCAGGGGCAGCTCTTACTATATGGATTCTGTGGTCTATGCTCACTAGAGCTCTGGAAGTCAGGGTAAATTCTGCCTGAACCTGTTCTTCTCACACTGAACATGAATGTTTCGTGCACAATCAGCAAGGTTGGTGTTGCAGCAGAAATTGAAGCCCTTTGTGACTATACTATACACACAAACTGTATTTACACTAACCAAAAAACATAAGATCCACTACTGCAATTTTGTTACAATTGGTAACGATTCTCTCTTGCTTTTATAGCATGTTGTGTTATAAGGCACATTCAGGACATTAAGATGCATATTTGAAACACTATCACAGTTTCAATTTTTTCCTCTTTCTCCAATTCTTTGCTACCCACCATCAAATTTTTTTAAATAACTGATCTGTAGGAGAAGTTTCTACTTTTTTTTACAGTTCTGTAGATAGAAGTCAGTTATTAATTTGTATGTGTCTGCTGACCTGGCAGGAACTGACATGTTCATATTTCACAATTATCAGGACTCCTGTGGTGATGGTCAGGTCATTGGCCAATTGTCCAAGTTCCCTTTGGCATTGCCTTCCAGCTATGAATTGGGTATTGGATTCATATTTCAGCTTCCGTTCTAAATTCTTGCCTAGTATTTTGCAGAAGCTCAAGACTGGATTAAAAAGTTTCTGTGGTCGCTAATAACTGAGCTCTTTGAAGATAGTGGCGTTAATTGCCCACAATTTCACTTTCACAGGAATCCAAGATGGAATCTGAATTCCTGAGATTTCTGAAAGATCTAATAAAAGCTCCCTTATTTGCCTAGCTTGGGAAAGATTTGCTGATAATTTCATTGCCTTTGCTGAAGCTTCACAGCTTACAGCTGCTCTTTGCCTGCAGAAGTTTTAGTAGCATTGCAGAACAAAACCTTGGACAAACCAATTGCCGGTCAGCACAAATCAATTCCAAGGCAACCAGTTACTTGGTTAACATCAGTAAATCTTCTCTGGGTTTACCTTCCAACTTTTTGGATATACTGCAAGATATACTATTGTTGAACCTATTGCTAGGAGTTCCTAAATCCTAAATTATCTGACAGGAAAGAGGCTGCCAAAACTCCATCCCCAAAGGTCCATCTAGCTGTGGAGCTGACCGTGTATTCCCAACAGATGTGTCCATGACACACTCGTGTAAACACAGAGTCTCAGGGGTGAACACAGAAACACTCGTCTCTCATGCGCGAGGGGATATCTCCTCCAAAATGTAGTGCGTGCTGAACACAGAAAAGCTCCTGTTTATACTATATTTTACATCCATATTCATTGATTTTCCCAGAATAAATGCATGCATGATAATAATTTCCCTGGAATAATTAACATATTTTCCTACCCTCTTAGGTGTGTGTTCTTCTGTCCTGGGGGTCTCTTAGGTGGTCCCTGGTGGCTGTCCCCAAAATGATACCTGTTTTGGAGTCAACTGCCCAGTGAACTAGTCAAAGTTGGCACAACTGGGCTGGTTGCTTTCCAGTTCTTCTTCCTACAGAATGGGCATTGTTCAGTTCCATAGGCCAGTGGTTTTTGAAGAAAAAGCATTGTGTTAGCTCACCAGGTGCAGAAAATTTTTCATGTGGTAGCAGTCTTTCCAGCCTTAGTTCTGGATTCCCTGAACCTGCTGTTTGTGTCTCAGAGGCACAGCTGTGTGCACCCTGGCTCCCAGCCCACCTACCTTCCTCTCTGGCTGCCTGGGCTGATGCTCACCAGAGATCACACACTGACAAACTGCACCCTTGCTTGCTGCAGTTGCAGGTGCACTTGTGGTGAAGATGTGATGATGTGATGCCAGCCCTGCTTACACATGACTGGCCCCCTTTTCCCCCTCTTATCCCTCTCTTATACCAAGCATATTTTTCTGCAAAACATCTTGCATCCTCCCTTCTTCCATGTTCAGTTCCTCTGTTAAGCACTGTTTTATCGATCCCTTGCAATCCTGGAATGCTATTCCCCTCTGTCCCATAAAGGGTCTCATGCTTCCATAGGCGTTATCCCTCCCCTGCCTGGTGCAGGGTGTCCTCCCGGCCACTGGGGTTTGGGGCTTCTCCTTTTGTTATCAGGTGATTGAGGTTTCCTCTGCTCCTTTTGTGTTCATGGAAATGAGCCTTTCACTGCACAGCCTAACACCTAGCACAGCTTAAAGGCTTAATTGTTAATTGTTGTGACTCTGTGAGATGCCTCCTCGGAGGCACTGAATTGTGCAGTAACTTCATAGCAATTAGTACGTTCCTCATGACAACAGTGTCTGAATTCATCCTAACTATTCTTTTTCTGTTGTAAACCAATTTTAGATAATTTGAAAAAGTGTTTCCCAGCTCAAAGCAAAGGGATTTGCCTGTAGTACTGCAAACTCTGTGGCATAATGTAGACTGAGTCTTGGTTTGCTGTCATAAGTGATTTTCTGTGGATAACAAAAGAAACTTGCTGAAAGGTAACATAAGTAAATGGGTAAATAGTAAATGTTGGTTTTGTCTGTTAAAATTTTGAATCATGAATCTTCCTTTCCTGGCTGAAGTGCTGTACCTTGCTGTCACTCATATGATTACCCAGCATAATAGGAAAGCTCAGCAGTGATTAGGTAAGTAATGAGGCAGTTGTTCAGTAAGGGTTGCAATTAAAGCCAAACTAGATACTTTACTTGATTTCACAGCCGGCTTCCCAACTTTGTGGAGAAGAAACCTGTGGGCAAAGTTTCCCATCATCTGAGAATGGCATCAGCCATCTGGTACAACCACAGTCCCTTGACTGGCAAAACCAGGGATTTTTCTGTCCATCTTCATTACTGGAACACTTTGTACTACCCCTGTGCGTGTGGCATCTTTTACTTACCCAGCATTTCATGAGTCCTTTGGATAGTTTTTAAGGTACTTGCCTTTGTTTCAGCAACAGATATATTCTGCCTAACAGTGTAATACCATTATCCCACGTAGAGCCAGGTGACTTCTTGGAAATGTCTCTCTTGTTCTTTGTCAGGGTCGTTGCTGTCCTGTTATTTCAAAGCAATGACATTAAAAAAATGAGGTTTTTTGCATATGCTGCAGAGTTTCTGGTGGTATTGATTGTGATATTTTGTCCTCTTTAGATTTTGGCAGTAACCAGTAGTCAACTGAGATCAGATCTGAGCTTGTAGGTGGAGAATATTCCTTCTTTCTGTCCTTAGGTGACACCAGACAGGCACCAGGATTTTCTGAAGAGATGTGACTCATTGCTCTCTCGTTATTGTTAGGAAAGGCATTGACTTGCTTGTTCTTTTCTCCAGAGCTTCACAGCTATTGCTTATGCTTCAAGTTTGCAACGAGTTTGTACATTATTCTGAAATAATTGGCTTTCCTGAGATCAGAGAAGTGCTAGCAGATATGCAAGCCAAATCCGTATTGTGATGTTTGTGTTTTATTTCAGTGGCCATCTGAGAAAAGCATTTCTACCTAATCATATCAGTAAATCTCTCTGCCTTTTAATTTAGAGGATGCTACCAAGGACTAAGTGCAAGAAATTGTCCTGGTTGCTGTGTGGAAGAGGACAGTTTTTTGTGTTTTCTGGTTCATACCTTTTAAAAATTCTAGCAGTAGGCATGTGAAATATGATTGGGGCTTTTTCCTTCTTGGCAAATAAATAAAGTTTAAAATCAAAATGCAGAAAAACTGGAGTGGATAGCATCTCAGGAAAGATTTCTACAGAAGCTGATTTCCCCCAATAAATTTCTTTAATCTAATAATGATTGTGTCCTGCAGCCTTTCTTTAAAGTCTGAGGAACACTCTTGTTTATGCTGTGTTTGTGTGTAATTTCAGTTGTCTAGGCTAAGGTTTGAAGAGCTTACAAAAACACTTTCTTTATGGGCTGAGTGAGTTCAGTGGGCCTTAGTCAGTTCAGTACACGTGAAAAATCTGTCTTTTCATTTAAGCTGTTTCCTACACTGCTCAGTTTCTGATAATCCAAGACCAGTGGTACAGAATATACGGGAAATAAATCATAAGAAATCCTGCAAGGGCACTTGAATTTGATACAGAAAAGATATTTTGATAGTATAGGATGGGTTGCCACACTGCAAGCTGCAGACACCTTTAATATTTCCAAGTTTGAGAGATGAGTATCTACAAATCTGTATCCATCCTGCAGTGGAAAAGCAGACTTTGCTTAGGTAATAAAGCAGAAATAATTATTTTAATTGCCATGATCCTGGACTTTACAACATCTAACTACCAAAAACCAGTAGCTTCTGCAATGATGTGTACTGATGAAGGTATAATTGCCTTTTCATAATGAATAGTACAGCATATCTTCATGCAGGAGGTTGCAAATTGGGTAAGACAGCCCTCCTCCCCATGCTGGCAGACTCACATTCTTCCTGTCACTCTGGTGGGGCAGATGTCTTTGGTACTGACCAGAAAAACAACTCTGATACTGTGAAGGTGGAGGTACTAGTGTGGGTGGTGATCGACCTTTTTGCTGCTTTGGTTGAGAAGAGACACAAGCACACTCAGAATGGAACTGATCAGGGAATTAACTTTCTCACATTATCTCTGTGCAAAGTGGAGCTACAGGGCATGAGGGACCCTGATAACAGGATGAGGTGCCCATCAGATGCCAAGGCCATGGTTATACATTTGGTGTCCTTAGACAGATACCCTTCTGTGCTATTGTCTCTATGTGGTGTTCTCAGCCAGTGAGAGCCTGCTTAGGTTGGGCCTTCAGGTCATGCTGCCCCTGAGGCTGCAAATTCCTAGTCCCAGGTAGTGTTTGCTGTAATAAGCAAGTCATGCAGCTGTTAGTGCCTTGCATTTCCTATGTGACTCTGAAGACTTTGCAATTCTTGCTCTTTACCCCCTAAATGGCCATTTCTAAGGTTTGTTGTGCTGTAATAATTGCTAACATCTTTCTCTACTGTGGAGTAACTCTACTGCTGCTCTTATTTTCCACTGTGAATCATGCTCAAAGTATCTCCCTTGGAGAGAGTCAGTAGAAGGCCTCCTGCACAGACTTGTCTTGGCAGTGTGAAGAATCTGATGTCTTAATTTCTGCTCAAAAAAAAAAAAAAAATTAAATAAATGTCACTAAGGGAAGCTACCAATGAAGAAAGAAAACAAAAACTAAAAGAAGTAATTTGTTTCCATGTCTGTAAGTGGCTCTGTGAGCATGCAGAGAGTTAGCCATGACTGCTGGCAACCTGACCCCAGCCTTTCCAGAGGGTCTTCACTGTGGTTTGTAGTAGGTCATGTGAGAACTTTCTCGCTTAGTCCAGACTTGCAGGACACTTTCCACATCTGCGGTCTCAAGCTGGTGAAAATGTGCCAGTAAAATTGTGGAGAGAGGTGAATCTTCCCAGTGGGTAGCCCTCTATGCACAGAGACATCCAATGAGTCAGTAGAGTGCTAAAAATAACCAATGATGATGTCTGAAGATCTTGGAAAGTAGGTCACGATGCTCACACATAAGAATTAGGGATGCTGCTGGCAAGGATCAAGGGAAAGCTTCCTGGCTGCTGAAGTACAGGGAAGAGCGTGTGGCAGATCATAGCCTTTTATCCCATAATTCTGTGTGTAGCAAAGGTGAGTCACGTGTGGACTTAACCTTAAGCACGTTCTGAAGAATTTTGTTAAAAGAAGTCTGGCTTCTTTTCAACAATGTGGGTTTTTCCTCTCTCCTCTTTTCCTGGAGCAGAAATAGGGAGAAGTACAACAATCTCTTGGTAGCTCTTAATTATTTAGCACAGAGGAATGAGGGGCAAGGAAGAGAAGTGAAATTTTTGTTGAAGTGAACTGTTCAGGTCACAGTCTCTGCTACCTCCCTTGTGCTTAGTTTTATTTTATAGTGTGTTGTCTAGATTTGTATCTTGTGGGATTGGCATGGCCTTTCTGTGAGAAATGTATTAGCAGAGCTAAGGTAAAACCAGAAAAACTTTTTAAAGGTATCTCACTTGATTAATCTGCTTTCTGTCTAAAAGATGATCAATTGAAAAGCAAATCAGTTTGGTGTTGTGATGTACATACAGTCATTTCCTGTGTCTGCTCTTGGTCTTCATCTTTGCCTGTGACAAGAGGAGCCCAAATAGAATAAAAGAGATTTTTGGATGTTTTACTTGTAATTCACTTAACATAAGTTGATGGCTGTTTGGATTATGATTCCATTTGCATAAATAGATGAGAAATTGCATCCTATTGTAAAAAAGCTTAAAACCCCCCAATAAATGTAGTTTTCCTTGGCTAAAGACAATCTAAGAAAAAAAAAAAAGAAAATATTAAGTAAATATCAAGTAAAAAAATGAGAACCAGGTGAAGATAGTTGGATGACATGCAATATAAAGGACATTTTGGATATAGTATAACAATGTGAATAAATCCATCAGAAAGCCAGAACAGAAGATAAATACATATACTCAGATTTTTTCATACTCTTTTCCTAAAAGAAACACGTTTTAATGGATAATTGAAACCTGGTTCTTTAGGATTGGCCCACAAAGGGAGAGAACACTTCAGAAACATTCAGTTGTTTATTTAATAACCAAAACAATTCAGGTTAAGTTTCAGGAAAACTGTTGACATGTAATGAAATATTTAAATAACTTACGAACAAAGGACTCAGTCCTGCATTTGCTTAGCTTTAAAATGTGTATAATGCCATTGAGATCATCACCTTAAATAAAACCACTGGAGAGAACCTAAAATGGAATGAAAAGCACTATAAGCTCATAAAAATAGAGTAAATGAACAGAAGAAGAGGGCATAAAAACTTGTCAAATTGAGCCGGAAGAAAATCAACTTATAATCAATGTGAATGAGCTAATGGATAAAGCAGAATTGCTGCTTGGAAAAAAAGATTTACTAAAGAGGTTACCCATAATAACATAACGTATCTGAACACTCTGGATCATTGGTCGGCACAGAACAAATATTTAATATAAATTACTGCTGTTCAAGAGGAATTATCACCAGATAAAACTGCTTCCAGAAACATATGAGGTGGAAAGGAAAAAGGAATGTACAAATTCTGTTTAGACACTGTTGATATATATTTGCATATTTAAAATGAAAATACCTGTGTACTCATAATCATATTCTCTTTTTGGGAGCATTTAAAGTACCTATGAAAATTTGTCTTTATTTTGCTTATTTCTATGATTGTTCTAACGCAGCCATTGAGATGATTTGAGTTTCACGTGAGATGTGAATATGTGTTTGATCTTAGAACCAAGCTGGATGGATAAGCATTTGTACGTACTTGTGTATGTCAATTTTAATCAAACATATCCGAGTTACTGCAAGTGTTCTTTCTTTCATCAGATCCTCAGTATTCAGAGGTGTACCTCTCAATGACTTAAAATCTGCTTAGTCACTTTTATAACAGAAACAGTGACAGTGAAATCAAACTTACAGGATGGAGTTTGGGTTTGTGCACCTTGTATGTAGTGAGGTGGTTAATTGTGGCTGCAAAATACACAATTTAATTTGATTTTATTTAGAGATGACATTTCTATCTGAGGAGAATAGCAAGTTTGATATGAGAATTACACTCAAAATCCATGTTATAGTCTGTCAGTATCACTATAGGTTTAAATGAGCATGTTGTCTCCTTTCTAGTATTTAGCTCAGGTTTTTTTAACACCTTTGAGTCCTTAGGCCTTATTTTAAGAAAAGAGTAAATTATGGAAAAAGAGAAGAGGAAATGAGCTCTGTCTGATGACTCAACCCTAAAGAAGTTTATGGCTGGTAAAGAATAGTATACCTTTCACCCTTTTGTAGTTTATTTTTTGTGGGGTGGGGGGCGGTGTTTGTGTGTTCATTTTTGTCAGATTTTATGGATCCCAATCTAGAGATTTCAAAGAGGCTGTGCATTTCACATGGTCTTAAACTGTGATGATAAATCACTGCAAGGAGAAGTATGTCAACCACCAAGTTAATACTTGTCAGAGATTTGAATGTATTTATGTTGGAAGTGACAGGAATGCCACAGCTTAAAATACTTCTGTATGGCAAAGAGTCATTTCCTATGTGTGGTGATAATCAAATTCTAGTCCCAGATCATGGAGAAACTATCTACAAAACAGGATTTAAATAAAGCATTTTTTGTTTTGTCAAAGAAACTAAATCCATAGCATTAAATTCAACATATGAAGTTTATCCTTGTAAAATGAACAGTAACAACAATGAAATCTCTCTGTAGTAAGAAATTAATCACTGAGAGGTTTTCCTCAAACTTTGTGGTAAAGAATACCTGCCTAAAATTTCCACTGTTTTATGGAACTCTAATGACTGAAAAGTTAGTATAGGGGATTTAGGGAGATTCAGGATGACAACAGATTTTTTTTGAGGTTTAAAATGTTCAGTGAAATGCAATATGTAAAGTTTTATTCATCCTTAAAAAGCGCATTCAGTTGGAGTTGTCTGCTTCAAGCATCTATCCTACAACCCCTTAATCCATATTGGTGAGATAATGCTGAAGTTCTTACAGAAGTGGGAACATGTTTTGATAATAAAACGGTTATGTTTTATTACTGAAAATATTTTTAAATGTAATCTGTTACATTAATGAAAATAATTTAGTAATTTGGTATAGAAAAAGGTTGGAATATATTTTCCAGTGCTTGAGACTAGATCAGATTAAATTTATTCGAAACAAAAATAATTTATTTCCATATATGAAAAGCAAATTTAAAAACTTTCAATGAAACTAACTTTGAATTTTGAATGTGGAAAGCAAAGTCAGACAAGAAGCAACACTGATTGCTGAATGCTATGAGCAGAGTTGAGAATAAAAAGTGGTGCTAGAACAGCTGCATTCGTTTTGCTAGCAGGATATTTTTTATATATTTTTAGTTAACATGACCAGGGTGTGGGGATCTGTAGCAAATATTACTGATCTGGGAAGGGTGAGGGCCAGCAGCTCATAGCCATGGTGACAAGGTTTAGCTGGGTGTCTGCACAGGTGGCAATGGAGGCATCCCATGGGTGAGGTGAGGGGAGAGGTGCCTGGGCAGGCAGAGCTCTGGGCTGGCCAGGGGACTTTCCACAGCACAAGTACAGCCTTAGGAAAGGACCAAGGCACAGGGATGAAACCCATACTGAGGTTTGTCACAGCTTCTCACAATTCAGCTGTTTCCACTCACTCTAAGATTTCAGGTGCCTTGTACCAGGGATCACCTAGGGGAAGAGGTGACAGGGTCTGTTGGTGGCCCAAGGACCACCCTGACCTATATGGAGATGTCTGGGTGTGGGATTGATGCCTTAGGATCATCCAGAAACCAAAAAGTGAGGGATGCACAAGGGGTGAGAGCACCTTGATTAGCTGATCATCAAGATCCCAACCCATCCATAAAGGTTTCTCAGGACATTCCCATTAAGAAAACAAAGGTCAACCAAAAAAAAATGGCAGTCTGCAGCCATTAAGGGATATTATGGGAAGGTGAAAAGACTGGAGAAAAGATACCCCTGTAAGGAGAAGGATCTGTGAGGAAATAATATTGATTGGCAGAGGTGAGATGCAGTGAAGAGAGGGAAAAATCACAATTGCTACTCCTGAAGGGGCCATATATCCAAAAATAACTTGCAAAGAGCCCTGAAGAGGTGGTGAGGATTTGATAACTGTACACCTTGTCCTCCTCCACAGCAAGAAATCGTGGCCAGATACCTAGAAGGCATGTGAGCCTGGTGCAAACTTGGGCCTGTGCATCTTAGTCCTTGGGGGTACAACAGTGTCAGTGGGTGAAATCTGTTCTGCCCTGAAATAGGCTTGCCTCCTCCAATACAGTCTGGAATTGAGATTTGATACATTGGCACCCTTGTGTTGAAGCATTAATCATGTTCCTTCAGCTGTGTGAATGGAAAAGGTGAAGTTTGCAGAGCTTTCAGACAGAATGGGTACTCCATGTTTGTGCTGGGATTTAATTCCAGCCAGTAGCTAAGCCCAACACATCCACTTGCTCACTTCCCCCTGCTGTGGGAGAGTCAGGAGAGTAAGAGAGAGAAAAATAATGGACTGGGATAAAGAGAGTTTAATAGGTAGAGCAAAAGCCAAGCACATAAGCAAAGCAAAACAAGAAATTCATTCCCCACTTCCCATGGGCAGGTAGGTGTTCAGCTGCCTCCAGGAAAGCAGGGCTACTCTATTCCAGGCAAAACCAGCACAGTTTGAAAGCATAGCAACTGCAGATTTAGAAAATCTGCAATTAGTTTTCACTGTGGGATGGCTAGGCCATAAAAGCAAAGAGAGGCCAGCAGAAATTTCAGCCTGTGTTAGCCACCCGAGATACATTGCCTGTCTTCAATGGTAGTGGAAGTGATAATTGATAATTGAGAGGTTCATTTTCAGAATGTTTTGGACAGCGATAAAAAAAAAAATTAATATTAGAAGCTAGTTCCAAGGTAGGTTTTTGGGGTTTTTTATTCCCAAGAAAATATATCAAAAGCATCAATCCACCTGAGCTGGAAAATTATGCATAAAACCAAGAAAACAAGCTGATGCATTCAAGCAAATTGGAAGTTAACCAGCCTTGCCTGAGTCTTGGTCCTGATACAGAAACTATATGCATTCTCCCATTTGTGTAGTCTTAGAAAGCAAGCAGCTTATCTGTGGGGATACAAAGGAGTGTCTTTAACTGAGCTCTTCATAGAATCTTACGTGAAACAGCCAGTTTTTAATCAAAGTTAGTTAGGAAAGAATATTTCTGATGAAACTCAGAGCTTTGAGCCTCATCTAAGCTCTGCAAATTTCAGGACCTGATCACACTGTCCTAAGTGGGTGGAATTTAAAGAAGCCCTGAATGTTGCTCAGGTGCCATAGGACAGCCCCATCCTCTGAACGAAGAAATATTTAGCCCACCAGTGAGTCAGATGTGCTGCTTTTCTGCAAAGCAAGGAAAATTGGGACAGAAACCCTTGTAACATAAATCTTTGCCCTTTGTGATGGTGGGATTCATATTCTATATGAAGCATATTCCATAACCTCAGCAACTGCCTGACAGATTATATAAATATTCTTCTTCAATTAATAAAAGGAGAGCTGCAATAAAGGACACAAAGAAAGCAATGTACTCAAAAATGTTGAACGCAAGAACATGTATTTATATAGAAGTACAATTTTGCCACACCCTTAGAGGGAAACTGCTTGGACTCTCCAATTCTACTTTGGTGCAGAATTTCCTTATCTTCTTGGCATACTTTACAGCCAGATGCAATGGCAAAATTTGATGATGAAGTGAGTTAATCATCTTTACATTGTAGTGTGCAGTGTCATGATGTTACGGTAGGAGTGTGATGCAGGGTTGTGCTTTATTGCTGTTTGTCATCCCATTAAATTGCCTGAGTTGGGAACTGCAGTAAGGGCATTAGCATTCACAGCCATTACTGCCTTGAACACTGTCCAGCCTTTTCACTTCCCTCTCTCTCTCCCCACTCGTTCAGTAATTCTGCTTTATGCCTTTTTTGAATGCAAAATAGATTCTATCAGATTTTCCCCCCTCTCCTGACTGCCTTTGCTGGGAACTGCTGTAGAAAAGAAAGTTGCCTTTAAGTTCTCCACTTTCTTTCAGTCTCGTGGTTATGGGTGACCAATTGTTTTTTGCACATATGAGTTTTGTTCATTTTCTGCATTGGACAGCTATCAAAGCCCTTGCAAAGCACAAAAGTTGGAGCACTTTAATTTTCATTTTTTATTTGCATGTGTTGGAGAATCTGGGCACTCAATCTTAAATATTAATAATTTTGCTTCCACAAATGCATATGCTAATAGGGATGAGAAAAGTTAGGGATTTCAACACATCTAGAATTGGACTAAACAAAAAAAAATGTTGGGAAATTTTTAAGTAACTTGTTTTGTCCTTTCTGGATATTTTTATTATATATGTATCAACCTTGCTTTCCATTTTAAGTGTGGATTTTATCCTCATTTTCCATTGATAGTGAAATAGAATGGATAGAAAGCCCACGCTGAGGTTGGTAGAGGTCTGAATTGGACTTAATGGAAACTGAGTGAGCCCTGAGTTGCAGAGACCCTTGTGGAGGGAACCTTTTGGTTTCATCCGGCTCTACCTCCTGCTAATGGCATGATGAGCTGGGTCAGCTCGTCATGATCTTGTCCTGTTGAGCCCTAAGCTCAAAGACATTGACTTTGCAGCTTCTCTGAGTGACTTTGCCAACAACTGACCACATCTGATGGGGAAAAGCATTTGTTGAGATCCAACTGGAATTTCTCTTGTTACAACTTGCGTCTGTTGCCTGTAGCACAATTTTGCCTCTTGTGCTTTTGCTGTGTGTGTACAAGCATGTTTCTCTGTCTGCTCTGCAAACTACCATCAGCTTGGTGAAGACAGCTGTAAGATCTCCCCTGAGTGTTTTCCTCCTCTTTTGGCTGAACAAGCTCAGTGTCTCAGACACTTGTTACACTTGTGTGAGCCAGCACTCCAGTGGTCCCATGTTACTGGCCTTCTCCTGGTCTCATTCCAGTTTGACCATGTCTGTCTTCTACTGGAGATTCCAAAACTGGACATGGTACTCCACATGTGGTCTAATGAGTGCCAAATAGAAGAGAAGAGGGTAAATTTATTTAAGTTGCTGGGTCAAGTCTTGCTAATGCAGCTTGGTACCTGGT
This sequence comes from Picathartes gymnocephalus, assembly GCA_013390045.1. Taxonomy (NCBI): domain Eukaryota; kingdom Metazoa; phylum Chordata; class Aves; order Passeriformes; family Picathartidae; genus Picathartes; species Picathartes gymnocephalus. Next base: position 173,386 of record WEKY01059152.1, read on the forward strand.
TATTGATCTCAATCTCGAGGGCTCACAGCTAAACCACAATAGCTGTATGTGTCAGAGAAGACAAAAAGATGGCTACCACCTGGTCAGGGTGACTAAAGCCTGTCCATGCCACTGGGGTCCTGACAGTTGTGTACTTTCCTACATAAATTTCACAAGTTGCCCTGAGGAAGCCTGATGAAGATTCACCGTTGGTCCAAATTCACCTTTAGCTACCAAATATTAAGGTATCATTTCTAGGTGCCCCCAAACAGGTGGGTTGAATCACTCTCCAAAATGGTTTTGTCTCTCTGCAGACACCAGGGGAGAGACTTAGACTTAGACAATAAGTTGAAGTTTAGTTTTTAGGCAGCTAAATTCAGATGAGATGACAATTCAGATGGGATCATACCATCAGATGGTACTCTTGCACCCTTGGAGTAGAAAACAAATGTTTACACTGTTTCACTTGAATGCAGAAATTTCTTCCTCAGCTTCAAGCCTCAAGGTACTATCTTCAAACTGACTGGGTGCAAACCATGGTTGTGCCTTACTCGTGTTAGGACATGGTAGAGTTTTTCCTCGTTCACCGATGTGGTTTCCTGTGCTTCGGATGGATTTGTAAAAGTCTCAGAAATTTTTCTTCAGGGCTTTTCCAGCTGAATCAATGTAAAACATGGCTTGCTACTGCACCAAAGAATGCTCTGTTGTGAAGGAGATTTTGCAACCATTTAGTACAGATAATGGGAGTGTGCTTAGGATGCTGGAGGCTCTAACCAGATCCTATCCAACATCCACTTGGCCTGCTTGGATGTATGGTTTGAAAACCACTGATGAAAGAAAAGCTCAGTAAAAAACACAACTTGATAAGCAGGGCTAGATGGTAGGGTTGAAGGAGAAGGAATTACATCTTTTGGAGTATTTTAGCATTGCTTTTGTCCTGAAGGCAAATCCAGGAGTCTCTGAGTTTAGCTGAAATTGAAAAATCAGGGCTATGACAGTCTTGCATCGTGCACATGAACCGTAAAGTCAAAATAGTCTAAAGCTTGAAGCGATGCATCAGACCATGGAGAAAGAAAAGGGCTCTTTCCATAGGTACCTCTTCAACACTTTGTAAACCTCTTCACTATTACCCTGGGCTTCAAAATCTCAGATTTCCTTAGCAGTTTTCTTTCTCAGCTGTTGACTTTATTTCTGTACAACTACTTCTCTGTTTTCATGAAGAGCTGAGAAGGCAATTTAACTAGCAGATCAGGAATTGGTCTAGAAACACCAGTGCATGAGACTCTAACTATAACCACCTGTGGCGGAGAGAGACGGTAGTTTATTCCATTAACAGCTATTATGAAATTTGGGGAGGAAGGGAACGGGAATGACAGATGGCTAACAACTTTGCAGAGGGCATTGATGTGGACAAGTTTTATCCTAAACTTTGTGAGGAAGGAGAGCCACTGTCACAAACTCACTCTGAGGCTGCAGGGTTCTGGCAGTCCTCACCAGTGTCCTGCTGCTGGGGAAGGACATTTCTGTTGTGCAAACACCATGAGTGGCTGGCACCGGCCCTGACCCCTCTGGTTTCCAGAAGAGTACAGCTTTTCTTTCTGGAGGCCCTGGGAATGGCATCACAGCAGCCAGCATAGAGTTTTAAGGCTTACTACCTTCAAGCCTGGTTGCTTTCTAGCTCTCTTGAAATCACATTTGACAGAAGAAAAGATGAAAGCAAATGTAAATGAGAATTTGTTTACATAGCACAAACGTTGGTGATGCAATTACAATGAATTTAGAGACAGAACTAAGAAGAAAACTCTTCTTTTATCCACCCATACTTTAATGAATTTGATGAGGAATTTCTCTGTGCAGGGAAAAGAAATGTTTAACCAAATTTCTTGTCTGGGATCCTTTTTGGATATAATGTTTACACCTAATTTATTCTCTGTGGTTCCATTTAAACGTAGTTTAATCAAAATGCTGATTTCTATCTTTTCCCAGGAGTTTGTCTCCCATCTGCCACTTCACTTTTAGAAATACTTAGTTTCATGTAGCCATGCCCAAAAACCATATCTTCTCCCTACATGATAAGCAGTTTCTGCTAGCAGACTTTCTTTACCATAAAGAAACTCCAAATTTACTCTAAGCCAAAATACTCTTTTTGGCTTGCTGCAGTCACATTCATGGCTCAAGGTAAAAAGCTTTTTACACATGCTGAAAATCACATTTGTATCAATGCTAAAGTTTGTCTCTAACTCTGCAACCCTATTTCAAATAAGCTGATACAAAAAGTTGTGTGTACATGCAGCACATTTAGTGCTTGTTTTTGACTGGTGTGGCTGTCACACGTTGGTGTGACAATGCATTATTGCCCTGCCCTTGGGAGAGCTATCAGGTGATTTAATAAATATTCAGATTTAAGTACAACATTCTAGCAAACACAGTGTTTCCCAGAGACCATCAGAAAGTGCTGGAGATAGAGTGATTTAGTTGTTTTGGGGTTGGGACTTTTTGTGTGTGTTCTGGTTTTTTATTCTTTCTTTCTTTCTTTTTTTTTTTCCTGATTACACAATTTTCATGGAAATAAACTCATTGTTAGTTTAGCATTAATCTGTTCCTGGTACTTACTGTTTATTTCCTTCAGAAACTCAGTCACAATATTTTATTTACAGAATTAATTATCTCCACAGCAACTAATTGTGTTTTATTTATAATAATGCTAGTAGTAAATGAAACAGAGAGATAGGAGAAGCATACTCTGTACCAAACATATTGATAAAATTATTTCCAAATGAAACACCTTCTGAATTGTTTTAAGAATCAATGGGTGAATTTAAGGCAGTGATTTTATAGGGAGATGGGAGCTTTTCTTGACTCTACCTGTAGAACAGACTGTGTTTAGATCTTTGTACAGAATTGGTCTTATGCAGCAACTGATCCAAAACTCATTGAAAATTTTGATTTTGGTGGTCTTGGGATCAAGCTGTTCTTTAAGCAATTTCTGAACCCATTGTCAAGCAATCCTTTAGATTTTGTATCTTTCATATGAGAACAATTAAGTTGAAAAGAAACTGATCAGAATTTAATCTGCTGTTGCAGTGAGGATCAGGAAATTAAGGATTAAGATTAAGGATTGCATTTGACTGTGGAATTTATTCAATAGTCCTAAACTCACTGAGGAACAGATTTCTTTCCCACATTGAATAATCAGGCTTTACTAATTTAAAGAACTTACTCCTAGAGCCTGCAAATCCAGGCTCATACATTTTCTTTAGAGAGGAAGAAGGCAGAGCTAACCAGGATTGGATTTTTACATGTAAATCCCAGGGATTACAGGAGCCCTTCCTGCCTCTTTACATCACTCTCCCAAGTAAGCCTATAGAGTGGAGTAGAAAGCTGAGAAAACACTTCAACGTTCGCCTTGAAATGTTTTTTCCTACTTAATGTCTTGGTTGTGGGTTAGAGGTGGGGAGCAAAAGTCTTCTGGTGTTCGTGGAGAGGAAAGCATGAAATTCCTGAGAACACAGACATGTCAGAAAGGCTATGATAAATCTGCCCCTGAGCTTGCAGGTCTTGTCTGCTCAAGAAGGCTGCTGCTCTGATGGAGCCCCTTAACCGGCTGAGCACCTCAAGGGAGTTCTTAGCAGCAATAGGGCAAAGCTTGTGGGACTGCTGCTATGCAGTGCTCACATGTGAAAGGCTTGCTCTGCCTCACCTGAGGAGTCACCACTGTGGCTTCTGGCAGGGTTGTGCTAGCACTGAGATCCCTAGCGTTAGTATGGGGAAAGAGATTTTAAACAAACAAAAACACCAGAACCAAACCAAACAACTCCAGGTGAATTAATGATGTTTGTTTTAGCAGTGAATACCCACACATGTGACTCTGAGCAATAAGATCCTACAATAAATATTTACTCCCTATAGAAAACCCTCTTCTCATAGCTTGCCCCAGGAAGTCCCATGGATCTTTCGTTTCCTGACAAGGTCAAAGACTCAGCCAAGAGGCAGAACATGGCTTCTTTTCCAGGCTGCTGTTTTAACAGGAGAGGGAACCTGTCCAGAAATCAGGTTGCCAGCCTTGAACTTGGAAAATTGCATTCTGTTTTCTCTTCTGAAGCTGATTACTTATAAGACCTGAGGGAAATAATTTTGTGTCAGATTCTTCTGTGTATGATGCCCATTTGTTTTCCATGGAAATTGGTTAAGGTTCGATGCTAAGTACCTTGACCTTCTCTACAGGGGCTTTGAATTTGCACCTCAAATAGAGATGGGATGACTCATATACTTGACAAATGTACTAACAATTGTGAAGTTCTTATACCTGATAACTACAGAAGTCATAAATTTACTGCAGGTAGAGCTACATAGTTCCAGATGCTAATTTGACCTTTCCATCTTGTTTGAAAGGATATTTTTGGCTATAAAGATGAACTTCTTGTAATACTCAGATCAGCGGTTAATTTTATTATTGACTTCTGTGAATCCACCAACTCTTTGAGGGATTTTATTCTTATTTATATTTCTTTCCCCATGATAATTGAAATAATACCTTCATCACTAGGACTATAAATAAGCCATACAGAAGAAACATTTAGCAGCAGTCAAGGCAATTAAGAATTTGTCTAGATGGAAAAATACTGTGCCTTGCAGATGGCACACAAGAAGCCAAGGCTACGTTTTTCTCTAGAGCTTGAGAGATTTATATTCAATCATCCTCTCGGGACTAGACACAGACTTACCAGGATAAAGTGATGTTCTTAATACACTTCTCAGAAGGGCTTTAGTTACTTTAGTTCTTTGAGCAGGTTCATCCAGGGTCTCTGTGTGGCCTGATATTGTGCCATGAAGAGGTATCCTGAGACACTGGACAGAGTTCAGAGGTGAAAATAAGCATTGCATGTGGCCACAAGCTAATCTTGGAGCTTAACTGATAGAGAGTTTCTGCCTCTGGAACACCTCAGAATATGCTGGCTGCTTTATTCATTTGACCTCTGCTTTTTGCCGCCTTTTCTTTCTGTGGTTGTCCTCTTCTACCTGTCAGATGCTAATGTTTTGGCACCAACCAGCATTGGTGGTTTTTGTTTTCATTTCACGGTGTCCAAGTACTACAGGGAACATCATTAGTAAGAAAATTTACAACAGTGTGCAAAACACTTCTTATTCTTTACTTGCTGCTGGAGAATCAGTACAGAAAAGTTGTGTAAGATTTTTTTTTTCTCCCTATATATTTTTGGGGTTTTTTTCTACTGCATCTATAAAAAGAAAATGGTTAATTCATGCGTCTTTCACCAAAGATGCATTGACTTAAATTAATGCACTTGTCAGAATAGAATTAAATTCCTGGTCACGATGAACCAAGAGGATCCTCAACTTCATCTTCCATGAATTTTAAGAAAGGAATATTTCTTTTTCTTGCATACCTTCAGTCTAGGAAAGAACTGAAATTGTTGTTTTGCATTGTGCTGAATCAATCACAGGAAATAAATAGCAGTGTCAAACTGCCTCTTAAAGGACCTTTGGTACTTTATCTCACCTTACAGATGTGTACAGTTTTTGGGCAAGTGACAGATGGCCTACAGACTGGTCAGCATAGGATCCAGGCACCCAAAAGACAGCACAGACCACTGGTAGCAAATAAAAGAAGCCGACTCTCAGAGTTCATTTTCTGTAAGTTTTTTCAGCATCAAGCAAATAGAACCTGCTAATAACAGACAGGCAGTTGTTGTAATGAAATTTTTATATACCCACTTTGTTCATATTAACCTTAATGCTCTTAGTGTCCAGAGTTGATCAGACTCTGACTTACAAAGGGTGCTGTGGGACAGGGACACTCAGTTACACCTTGTGTCTGCAAGACTGTGAGGAGAGAGAGAACTGAGCAGACCACAGGACCAGTCTTATTATGAAGTGGTAAAAATCTGCACAAAAAAGAAAAATGCATCTATGCAGACTTTCCCAGACTGCCTTAACATTGCACACATTCAATATTCAGAATTATTCTGTGAATAATTTATGCAAACATATTCCAGTGGTACAACCATTTGAGTGGGTATTTGCTATTTTGGGACTTGTGGTTGGTTAGCTATTTCTGTGTGACAATTACCAGTTTCTGCATGCGTGATCCTTACATGTGGCTCTTTAGGGTGAATATACTTAAGTATTTGCTGAGCTTTCCCTATGTGCAAATAAATTTCCCTTTCAGCAGCATACAGAAAAGAAAAACAGATAGAACAAAAACAAAATAGAGATTAGGGGTTGCAAATATTTGAGGATGAGGGTAAGTACCAATGAAATGTAACTCTACAGCAATTTTCAGTGTTATGATGCTCCAGTTGAAAGAATGCATTTCCAAGAGTTTAGGAGGCTACCCCTAAAAGCTACTCCCCAGGTCAATTTGGGGAGTGCCTGGAGCCCTCCTGGCTCCTCTGAATCATAAACTCATAGGCCCATTGGAGTGGAAGGGACATTTAAGGATCATTTAATCCAAACTTCTACAATGAGGAGGGACATCTTCATCTAGATCAGGTTGCTCAGAGCCCCCTCCAATCTGACCTTGCTTGTTTCCAGGGAGCAGCCCAGCAGGGCTGGGTCTCTTGCCCTTGCCAGCCCAGGAAGCAGAAAGCCATGGTGTGAAGCTCAAACACTGGATCTCTGCACTGCAGCACAGAGCCCACCTGGCTGCAGGGAGAAAAATAATCAGTAATGGTGGTTTATTGTGATTTATGAAAACATCTGAAAAATGCATTGATTTTTTTTTTTTTTCCTGCTTCCTTCCTCTCCATATATTATTCTATCCTTGCTTTTGGTTAGATGTATCCACTTTGGGGGGAGTGGGGGGGGGGAATAACCCAAAACACGTCATATTAGCATGGCTTCTTATTTCTGTGTTTTATCATGTCCAGTTGCCATCCCCACAGCTTGAAGACTTCTGTGGTACAATTTTTGCCATGCACTACCCAGACAACAAAGCTTCCAGTGCTCAGGAAGTGGCGTGCAGGGCTGCACAGGAAAGGGACATTAATAAAGCCAGGGAATTTTCAGTTTTCTGAATGTGAATTTAGCTGTGTTCCCTCCTGCTGAGCAAAATGATAATGAGGCAATCGATCGTAAACAGGTGCAGCGAGGAGCTGCTCTGGGTGCAGCAAACCTTCGCACTCCAGCGCCGTGCTCGGCGTCTGAATCTTGGCATCATTCAGATGGAGTGACAGAATAATAATTCTCATCTCATGTTAAGGTAGAAACTTGTGAAATTCAGAACCTTCTGGAATTAATGCCCTTTTTTTTTTTCCATAGGTTCTTTGCATTTGCCAAGATTCATTTCAGGAATTCCTCGAGTGAGGAAATGCACCCTTAAGAATTAGTTGTGTAATGAATTATTTATTCATTATCTGAAGCTTTGTAGCATTTATAAACCTTCAAATACTTAGAGGTTTTGTAGATTTTTAATTTTTTTTTAATTCCATATTTTTAATTAATTTTTTAAAATGGATTTTGTCCAGCTTTAATTTGACCTGGTGCTGTGGTTTTTACCACCTTGCTTTGGAAAGCTAGAGCAGAAAACCCACACGTGCATGTGTGCATGCCTCTTTATAATTCTGGTTTATTTAACCCAAGGACTAAAAGATGACACTTGATGGATAGTTTCAGTGGAGCAGTATTCCTTCTCCACAGAAGAGGGGAGAGGACCTGCTGTGGATAAGTATAGACTGGGCACAAACCTGTTACTACCTGGGCAAGGGGATGGCACAGTGCAGGGCACTTCCTCTCACCCTGCTCCCTCTTCAGTCATCCTCTTGCAGAGGGGTTTTTTTTCTATTCCTCCTTTTTTTTTATTCTTTCCTTTTTCACTATATAGGAGATGTTTTATATCTATTCAATATAAGTCCTTTGTTCCCTTTTTCTATGGCTTCTTTGTTGTACCCTGAAGCAAACCCTGCCCAGCTCTTAGGTTGCAATCCTGTGGGAGTTCAAGGCACAGAAAGTTCTCAAAACCTTTTGCCTGTAGGCTCTGAGTTTGAAATGACTACAGCATTCAACCTGAGGCCGTGTAAAAGGCTTCCAGACTTAGAGACCTGTAACAAGAATGTAGGTCTGTAGTTTAAGAAGCATGTTAAGTTAGATAGTAGAAGGTTTTGAAGTTTGAAGTTTAGATATAGAGCTGGTTATAAAACAAAGAGGTTTTAAAATGTAATAATATAGAATTGTATGTCATTATATGATTGGATGGAAAAGCCCGCATTGCGGTAGGACATATAATACCATTTTAATTGGCCATTGGTGTGAAAGTTAAAACAATCTGTGTGGCAGTAGTTTACTGGCCAATTAACCTTTAAAAGACCTTGTAACTTGTCGTCTTGTGACCACTCAGCACTAATGGCTAGCCTCTGAATTGTACTGTGAAGACGTTCTCACGTCTTCATGAGACTGCAGCAATAAATCAAGCTTTAAACCGTACTGAAGTGGTCCCGTCTCTTTCTACAATCCCGACACAATCCTTCACTGACCATCCTTGACGATTAATATTTGTGCTTTTCCCACTGAAGTCATCCTCTGCCTGTACTTTCAAAACCTCTGCTGTCACTCTGAGCATATTCTCAGGGACCCTCTATGAAAACCTGGTTAAGAACCCCTAAAAAGAAAAGACCCAAAGCCTCATATTCATTTGTGTCTCAGTCCAGGAAACTTCTACTCAGCTTTAAATATATGCTGAAACAACTTTTCCAGTATTTGATTAATATATTTTAAATTGTCACTGGAATGACATCTTTTCCTCTTCCTCTTTGAGAGGATTTTATCTGATCTTTTCAGTGTTCTTTGTGCCTAGAAACTCTGCTGAGAAACATATGTACCCATGATTCAAAAACCATCTGCTTCTCTGTCACCTGAAAGACTTTGCACAGAAAGCTAATGCATAATTTATCGTAGACATTTTTTTTTATCATGTTTGTAGCTTTTTCACCTTGGTTCTACAAAGGGGAAGATGCTTTTCCTGGACCAAAGAGCTTAAAATCCAAGTTTAATACCACAGATAGCAATTTACATTCTTGGCTTGGGCAGCATCTGCTGTGTACCTGGCACAGTCATGTTCCTCTGTAACTCCAGCAGGGCAAGCCCAAGCCTGCAGGTTTCTTCTACTTTTATGGGATGCAGTTTTCAGAAGTCTGGTCTGCCTGATACAAGTGACCAGTGACATGAATGGGAATATAAATTACCTTAATAACTACTTCCAAGGCTCCTGTAAGGCAGTTTAAATGCAGCCCATTGCTGTAGCACTGGGGCTCCCCACAGCATGCAGCCAAGTGAGGAGGCAAGTCCCTGGGCTGAAGGGGCATCCTCTTGTCCATAGAGAGCATCCCTGCAGGTAGGCTATGTGGAACAAGTACTGTGGGTAAAATGCACCTGGCAGACAAAAAACTCTTTGCAGAGTGAAAGATGCAGAGGTAATTTAGGCTTGACAAGCCTGCTGTCTAAAGGGAGGGTCACCAGACTTGGTTCTCATGCTGTTTCACTCATGACAACATTGGGAATTGGTGCTAATTCTGGTGATAAGGTTCTTAAGACTTTTATCTACGTTAATTACCAAAGAATACAAGTGTCTTTGAAAATAGATATTCAGATATTATGTTCTCTGAACAAGTGCAGTTGTCGTTCTCTTTCAGTACCATATCAAGGATGTTATCTGTGATTCCTCAGTTTCAAAAGAGAAAAGTTTAGTAGATACAAAAATAGTTTTATATTTCTTATTTAGGATTTGTTGAAAAGCAGCTGCTTGAGGGTATCAGACCCACAGTGGGTGCATCTGAGATATAGCTTTGACTGTAGAGTTTTGTGCTTTCACTATAAACCTGAAATACACGAAGTGAAACCGTCACCTGTTGTTTGTGCCATGTGCAGAATACACTTGACACAACATCATGTTTCTAAATCTGAACTTGTTCTTTTGGGAACTGCTTACAGCAATGTGGGAATAGGTGTGAGGATGCCAGTGCATGCACATTACCTAGCTTTGTGTAAGATCTTTTAGGAACTTGTTTGAGCCAATGGCTGCAGTGCCTTTGCCTTTTGACAGTGGTATTCCTGCTTTAATACTGCCTTACTATGTATCACATGGAGTATTTTTATAAAATATGACTAAACATAGATTGTACCATTATATATTTGAAAGTTATTCTGCCACCATCCTAAATATGAAAAAGCAGATGTTTCCCACTTAAGTTCTTTTTCTCCTTGTTATATCTTTGGAACTTTCTAGCAAACTGTAGCATAGTAAATTGAGCTTCACCAGACTATTAAATGTTGTTCTAAATCACTTTATCTCCTCCATCTGGTCTTAAGCAAGTTTTTATGTCATTGTCAAAATTCTTGGCTGTCATGTGTGCTGTTGAATGTGCTAATAACCATTGAAAATATCAGTCCTTATTACATTATTCTACTTACAGTTTTCATGACAGTACAAAAATTATGCTCTTAAGCTCTTGCATACGCATCAAAGTGCTGTGCTCCCTGTCTTTACTTTGTCATTTCTGTTATTTCATTTTACTAACAAATTCTCTTGTTTACTGTTCTGTCAGGAAGACTATTTCTGCTTAGTCTGTAGAACACACTGTGTCTTACTTGTTTTTTCATGAAGCAGTTACCCAGCAGGTTTGAGGGGGTACTAGCCAAAAGGGGTCTCTTTTATTGTGTTTACATTGTTTATTAATTCTAGATAAGATGGAGGCATTCTCTGATGGAACCATAGCAAAATGTTTAAAAGGGGCATGAAACAACTCTTTACCTGGCAGCAAATGCTGCCCTCAATCCCCCAAGCCTCAGACACAGACTGTCATTAAGATATAGGGACACATCACTGCTGCTGGGAGCTGAGTGCTGTGAGGATTCCTCCTGCATTAACTTCTCTGTTAGCTCCCATTCATTATTCCTTATCTGTGCTCTGTCTCCATATGTTTTCCTGTGAAGGCAATATGTTGTTTTGAGTTTTTTTTCCACTGAAAAACGAGCTCTAAAAACTTAGTTTTGCCAAATGGACATGAAAGGAACTGAAACATGCTGCTTTTCCTGATGCTGGCAGCACTTCAGTGATCCCAGTGGTGGCCTCAGTGGTGGCAGGAATGGCCACAGGAGCTGCAGGAATGGGAGCACAGAGAGCAGCAGGAGGCTGTGCCTGTCTCATGAACCATCACATCTTGCCCACTGGAGAACATTCAGCATTACAAGTGAGGGCATACAAAAGTTTAAAGGACTTTACAGCTAAATTGGCTTGTGTCTTTTGAAATGAAGAATGTTACAGCACAGCACCAATAAATAACCTGTGAAGGCCAAGACAATACTTGTGCTAGTAAAAGGCAGCCTCTGTTTGTCAGTGAAGCACATTTTTAAGGAACTTTTGGGCAGAACCTGTCTGCCTCAGCAGCTGTATATCACTGGTGTGTTTGGCCAGAAGCCTGGTGAGAAAAGCAAAGGACAGAGGGAGAGAATTTCCACCAGCTTTGCGCTCTAAACACATGCTCATATTCCAGCATCCATCACATGTAGCACTGCATGATTCCTTCTGTATTTCCTTCAGCAGTCAGCAAGCATGAGACAGCACACAGCTACTTGGGATTAATCTGATGCTTTCGCATCTTCATTTTGGCTACTTTCAAATGAGGTTACCTTGGCATGGTTTCAGTCAATGATTCTAACAGATCCAGGCAAATACTGGTTTGGGTTTGTTTTTTTTTTTTTTTTTTATTCAGAAGCCAAACCGAAAAAACAGGAAAAAATGTCTTAAGTCAGACTTTTCTGAAGTTTTCTTTGGCAAAATGAAACAAAAAAACGTATCATGCCAAAACCTTGAATGAACCAAAATATTTCATTCCACCAAAATTGAATGTTTGTGTTCTGATTACTCTTGCCTTTTCTTTTTTTTTTTTTTTAGTTGAGTGACACTTTGAACAAAGAAGTTACAAAATTTTACTTGCAAATGCTTGGAATGGAAATATTTGTTGTCTTCAGAAATCTATAACTAAATTTTTCTTTCAGTGAAGGATTTAGCTGAATTCAACCTAAATTTACTCATTGTTTCAATATTTCATTTATTCTTTGTGTTAAATGTTTATGGAAAAATACCCCCCAGAACTTTTCTTCTTGCTATTGAATTGATTCTTTAATTTTCTTCCTGCCCTGTCCGTGAGATATTCTCCTACTTTTACAGAGTTTCTTTTGACTTTGCTTTTTCGTAATGAAGAACATTTCGGTTTTGTTTCTTAATGATCTGAAAGTTCCTGTCATTTGGTGTGTGAAACTGTAAAGATCCTTCATCAGCTGTGCCTTGGCCTTCCCCTGCTTATTCTGTAACAGAGTTATGAGCTAACGAGGAGTAAGGTAAATTCTGCCCGTGCCCTTTTAGACAGATGTTGCTGTCAATACACTTTCTTCCTAGACTAGCTTTGATTTTTCTTTTCATTTTTTTTCCCCCCAAACAGGGACATACAGTTAAAGCACAAGTGTGAAACTGTGCAAGGAGAGAGGAATCAAAGATTCGTATTTAGCTTGGCACGTTGCATGCTCTGTAAACACCTCTTGCCTTGAGGATGCTTGGCTCTGCCAGGGAAGCCCACAGTCCTTCAGGCCAGAGTCTACCTCTGCCCAGAAATGTTCATGTTGCTGTTTGTTTGCTCCTTGGCCCAGAAGCCTGGTAATCTGGGCTTTGCCCAAAGTATATGTACTTGTGGCATAGGCTGCTGTAGTGCATCCAGTGCATTTGGAAGATGTCTGGGTTTTTTTGGTTTTATTGTGGAAATAAGAATTCTCAGTAAGAATTTCCAGTGAACTTCTCTACAAAGCTGAAATCTGGGTTTATTTCCAAACTCTGCACAACTGATATCCTTCCATCCGTTCACCTTTGATCCTCTGCATGTGATAAAAGTGATATTATTTTTGGAGGATGGATGTTGTTTCGAAGGCTCATAATCAGCCCCTTCCAACTTTGAAATAATCACCCTTTCGGAAGAGGTTTTCTAAGTCTGCTTTGTCTGCAAAAGCGAGTTTTAAATATTCCCATAAAACCTCTTCATTTCCTGTGCCATGTGCCTGAAAACATACTGTTTAGTTTGTTGGGAATTCAAAGTTTGAAAATAATGCTGCATTTATATATAGAGTTAAATAGGCTTGGAAATAATCCTTTTAAGGACTTTATTTACATGACCAAAAATAATCAAGATCTGATTGTTTGAGAACTATAGGATAGAATGTCAGTAATACTTTAACAAGCAAACTAATCAACTGGTCCTCCTACTGCCTAGAACTGAGGCAATAAAGAGATTCTTATTAATTCTGCTTGTAAATGCTTGGGAGCCACACAAATTCTCACTGGTGAAAGCCAGATGGGTCCCTCGATAGCGAGATTCTTTTATAGGCTCATTCCTCATTTCTGTGGCTAATGCTTTGCTCCTGATGAGGAGATTGTCCCCAGTGATTCTATTTCTGGTTGCATTTCTGTTCTCAGAGGCAACAGGAAAACAGATCATGGCTGGCACATCCTTCTGGTGGCTGTACTGGGCACTTACGTGGCACTGAGGCTTCAGCCCAGCTCCAAACTGTGGCTGCTGCTGGGGATGAAACCTCACACTGGACTGAGGATCTCCACTTGTGCCTGGTGTCTGGGCCCTTCCTGGCAGCTCAGCAGAAGAGAAAGGGGTCCAGGATGGGTTGTCCCACTGTCACCAAAACTGTGGGAAAAACAAGAACTCTCCAACAACATTTTTTTAGCGTTAGAGAATCAAGGCATTACTTTATTCTGGCCAGGGTGTTGTTCCCACCAGGATGTGCAACAGAAATAATTTCATCCACACATTGCCCAGGTTGTGCAGAGAAAATCATTCCATGACACATGACTCCTTACTAGGTTTTTCACATACTTATACAGTCAAAACCGTGAGAAATTCATTGGTTCAAAGTTCATTGGTCCTGAGTTAGGCAGTTCTTAGTATGTGGTTATTGATCCCTTCACCTTCTATGTTAATTAGGTCTTATGGTAATTAATTCTCATTCTTCCTCCCATTATCTATCTTTTCCCAGACTGTGACGGGGGTGATGTTTAGAGTTGATGTTTGTTAATGGTTGTTATCTTTTGCACATCTTCTGTGCTACTCTCAAACTGTTAAGGTCATCAGGCCTCACCTGGTGAAACAGTCCTTTGAAAAGAAACTTCAGTTCCTTTCCCCCTGGGCAAAGGTGAACAAAATCTCGGACTAAAGTTATATAACAAATTTAAACTTTGTATCATTTCCAACACCATGTGGCTGGCCTGGGGTAGCCTGCTGGACCTCTGAACTTGATTGCTGGGCTTTTTGGTTGGATGAAATCTTCCTCTGTAGCTTAACAAACCTAAAGCTTGCCTTATCTCTGACACATTTTAGAGGTAGTTACATCCTTTATGACTTTTCATGTTTAGGGTTTTTATGGTAATTTCCTTCCATCTATGTTTATGTCCGGCATAAATGTGTCAGCATGCCTCCTGCAGAACTTAGCCTGGTGAGACTGGCAGATACACCTCTTGTAGATGCTTTTACTGAACAACCTGTTGCAGGTGTCTCAGATATCTTTAAAACCCGATTTCTCAAAGATTCTTTGAACTTCTGATTCAAAGGCATTGTGATAATGTTGCCAGAGGGCGAGAAAGAATGAGCCAGGCAACAAGTTTCCTCCGGGACCTTAGGTCATCAAAACTCTTACTTTCTTGTTTTCTTAAAAAAAGTTATTTACACTTGGCTACTTCTGATTTGACAGATGGGGGTTCCCAGAGTCAAAGAGAGCTCAGCATGAGAGATTGTAACTCAGTCTTTGCTCAGGCTGGAGAAAACACATGCAGAGAAAGTTGGTGTCTCTGGGAGTCAGCTGCCTTTGTTTTGCACTTGCAACAGCGCCAAACCCATCCTGGTCTGAGCATGGGTTTGTCTGTGTGTGCTGACCTGCTACAAGGCCCAGGGAAGCTGCAGACCTCTCTGCTTGCTTTCTACAGACAAAGTGCTTTCAGTGGTTGAAGGAGTAAAATCTCCTAGAAAATGTGCTGTTATGAACCTGCAAGGAGGAGCCTTTTGGAAAGGAGAGAAGGCAGATTTTGTGTACTGCCATCCCTTCAAAGGGAGGGATTCCAAGCCTGTGTGTGCCTGTGGGCCCCCAACGGGTTAGAGTGCTCAAAATGTGCACTGGAGCTGCAGTGTGAGCTCTCCCAGCCTGGGCAATTGGCCTTAGGCAGAAACCCCACCGAGAAGCAGAGACTGTGGGAATGATGATGGGAAGGATGATGAGCAGCAAAAGCCTGTCCAGGGATACAAACAGCCATATGGGACAGGCTGGCTGAGCCCCCTGGCTATGCAGACCTCACTGCTTATCAGCAGTGGAGAGCCCTGCCCTGGACCTCAACCAAAACTGGATGTCAACCAGAACAAATCCATAGTTGGAAAGTGACAGATCCTGAGCTGGGGAACTCAGGAGTAGCAATGTGAGGAAGGAGGCAGGAGTGTAATTAAAAATCTGCAGGAGGCAGGGAAGGTGCCAGCTGGATGCTGGGGGCTTTCATGGGAATGACAGTGGGTTCTTCTCTCTACAGTCAGGGATGCTGAGATGAATTGTGCATGTCTTTTGGTTAGAAGGATCAAAACAGTGCCCTGACTGACGTTTGACGTGAATCACTGAGGATTATATGAAATTTGAAAATGGTTTGGGCAGTGGGCAATTTTGGAAACTGACATTTTGACAAGGAGTGCATGCAGATGAGAGCTGAAATCAGGTGGAACTATGGCATGGGCTTTCACTGGTCAGTAAATTCTGGCCCCTGAGGTGACAGAGATCCATTGCAGAGTAAGTGGTCCCAGCTCAGTTTATGGCAGAGGTTTTGTGTTGCCTGGGGTATGTGGCTCTCCTACTGCACATTTCAGAATCCTCTCCCTTTGAGGGTAAGGTTGCCAGTAACGCATGTTGGATGTACCAGACAGCTGTTAAACAAATTGCTCTGGGATTTTTCGGTTATGTGAGACTTTTCTCAAAGAACATAAATTGGGACTAGTTTTCTCTGGTGAGGAATGGAGTCAGCCTCAACAGATGCTCAAAATTTGACACCTATTTGGGAAAAGCATCCTTTGATTTTTGGCTGCTAGGGGTATGTAAGCTACCTATAGTGGAGAGTGTAATGATAAATGCTGCAACAGGGAAAGAATATTACAGCCCAAATGAAAACACAGTAGTAAGTGAGAGCTAGGGATGCCTAATGAGAGACTTTTTTTACCAAGAAGGTAACATTTGCTGTTGACTTGCTATTTTGAATAGACAAAACCAGACATACTTTCCCAGACAGGATATTTAGTAGCAGAACCTCAATAAAGATGCTCCCAAATTAGGGGAGATCTTTTATTATTCTGTAGAGCAGGAAATACTACATGAGAAGCGTAAGAAGACAAGTGTTGGCCAGCCTCTCTCATGGTGGTGCTGGGACACCTGTAGGTCCCAGCTCTGTGCTGCTCCAGGAGCATGGTGTGGCACAGCCTATCTAACCAGGAGTGTGCATACATTGTCAGCAGGTTGTGCTTGGGTTGTCCCTTCTGCTGGTTTTAAACAAAAGTCTGCACAACAACAAATTGCTTCCAGAGGTGGAGCATCTTAAGAGCTATATGGTAATGGTAATATGCACATGTGTGTGTGAATTTGCACAATTTGCTTCTTGTCCATCCAGGGTAAAGGTTCTTAACAGCTCTAGAGAAGGGGCTGTTTCTGCTTCCCCTTCAGCCTGTCTGTTCATGTCTGCCTTACCCTGCCGGTGACTATTCGCTCCTGTTGCCCATGAGAAGACGACCTGGGATGGGGTTATGCAACCAGGTATTTATTATTGCAAGTCATGTGACAGACCTTCTGTTTAGTTTTCTCTTGCCACATTTCTTCAGCTCCATTCATGTGCAAGCAGGCAGTGTGTCTGCAAACAGTGTGGTTGCCATCCTCATTGCTTTCTGTAAACCACAGCCTCTGTTGCCACAGCTCTGTCCCTGTGCCACACAGTACCACAATGGCTGCCACTTCCTTGTCTGTCTCACTTCACCAGGCCTCACAACACTCTTTTCCCACCCCAAGGCAGACTGGGAGCACAGCAGACCACCAATGTTCCAGCCACGGGTCCATGGCTGTGGCAGTTGGCACTGGAGTGCCTGGGCAGGATTTCCCTCTTACCCTGCCTGCATTGCTTAGGGATACAGGAAGTTTTGAGGGCCAGGATGATGATCTCCTCTGGCAACACAGCACCTACTGAGTTGGTCCATTGCTGAGAACTGTCACAAGGAATGTCATAAAAAAACAGGGATATAGGCACAGCATTAAAAGGAAAAGCATCCTATCCTGCCATCTGAACCTTCTCTGGTAGCTCTCAGGGACTGCTTGGTGAATGAGAAGTCTATTCCCTGACACAGTACCAGCGGGGCAGATCCCAGTTCTATTCCCTCCCCTTTCTTTTACTGTCCAAAAAATTAGCTGAATTAGCTCAGACTCAGGGTATTTTTCTCAAGCATTTTATACAGGGAATTAGTAATACTCACAGGCAATATTCCTAGAGAAAGACTATACAATTATCTACAAGTTCTTGGCCTGAGACCATGCTTGCAAATAAATCACAGGTGAAGAACTGAGTCTCCTTAAAAAAGTATCAGGCTTTGCCTGCTGGGGTTTCTGTAATTTACTTTTTCACAATAAGTTGAAGTTATTTAATTCAAATTTTCATTAACTCTTCTGTGCTGTAAGAAACCAAGTCATATATAAGTAAAATGAACTTTTGAAGATAGTTGTCCTGGTCTGTTTGGGCATTTCAGATTTACAGGACAATGTACTCTGTAAATGAAGTTTTATTTTATAAGCTCATTGAGGAAGAAAGGAAGAAACACAACAAACCAGGGCTCAATTGTCTTTGCACAGACTACTCTGCCATGCAAATTCACCACCAAAGTTATGAAATTTCTAATCCATAACTTGCAATTGACAACTTATAACTCAACTCATGCACCAGTGTGCAGAATAGTTACCTAACTGGTGGGGAGATGCTCATCCTTCCTCTGTCACTGCACAGGTATCCCTGGTGTCACACCGGGAAGCACAACAGCCCCAGTGCAGCTGCTGTTGGATTGCCTTCCATGCCTTTTTGCTTAAACTGAGGTTTTTATACCTTCCAGCACGGAAGTTTTGTCTGTGCCATTTCCGTGACTTGGCAGATTCTAATGAAACTGCCAGACAATCACCATGCAAAGACAGTGGCTGCAGGAGATGGCAATCTTCAGGTGATAATGGCTGTGTAATGGCCCTTTATCTCTTCCTGTCCCCCTATGCCGCCTCTTTGATATTCTTCCTTTGAACTAAGGGCACAGCTCCCAGTACACATCAGGCATGAGCTGTGTTAGCCAAAAAAACCTGACCTTATTGCTCTCTCCAAATACCTGAAAGGAAATTGTAGTGATTTGGGGGTTGGCCTTTTCTCCCAGGTAGCAATTGAAAAGAGGAATGGGTTTTAAGTTGCACCATGGGAGGTTTAGATTGGATATTAGGAAAAAAATTCATCACCAAAAGAGTTGTGAAGCATTAGGAAGGCTGCCTTGGAAAGTGGATAATAACCATTCTTGGAGGTATTTAACAGATGTGTAGACATGGGACTTAAATATATGGTTGAGTGGTGGACTTGG
>WEKY01059161.1:0-64035 GCA_013390045.1 Picathartes gymnocephalus
GAGATTTTGGAGTTGTTGGTTTTGGTGTTGGTTTGCCTATTTCTCACTCTTGCTAGTGAGAAATAGACATCAAGGATTGAAAGCAGTAAGATTCTGAGAAGATACAAAGAAACAGTTAAACCAGTATGGCTTGCCTAGCAATGAATGAATAAGTGCATGAAAACAAACAATTTTCACTGGGAACAACAGAAAGAAGAGAATGAATTTGCAATAAAGAGGTGTTAACAAGGTCAGAATACTTTTGTTATGATGGCATTCATAATGGTGAAAGCGCAGCAGAGATTAAGAAAAACATTTTAAAAAAAGATCAGGCTGTGGAAACAGAATGAAAACAGATCAAAATATCACATGCAGATCAAGATATGAGCACACTAAAAACAAGAATAAAAATACCATTAGTGGGTGATGGAAGAAAAGATTAACTTGAAAGTGGCAAGAAAGGAAAACTGAAAACAGAAAATGAAGTACAGAGCTTCATATAAAAATTACTTAGTAAGGAAAAAACCAGATCTGTGCAATACTGTAATTACATTTTCTCCTTATTTCTACTGTTGATCAGGAAAACCAGAACCTACAGAGCATTTCTTAGCAGCAGTGTGAACATACAGGAGTTGTTTACCTGTACTATCAAGAGGTGGTAACGTTGGTTGCAAATCCTGATTGCAGAAATCAGTACGACAGCACTCAATCGTTCGCCGTAACTGCGCTTTAGGCGAGTCCTGTTGAAGGAGAATTCAGTAAACATTTAGATTTTGAAGCCAAAACAGGGACAGGGGATGCTACAGCTACAACATAGTACCGACAAAAGTGTAAGCAATTTTATTTAAAAGGCACTTCAACCACACCATTTCATGCATGAGATCACTCTGCAGTGGCAGACAGTCATCATCTAATCTCTGAGGGCCTACATTTGATCTCGCATTTTTTCCTATTTCACAGAACTTTTCAAACTTTTGCACAGAAATAGATGTATTTTACTTAAGTTGCTATTTCATATATGGGAAAAATCTTGAGCTTAGTCAAAACCAGTTAATCATATATTAAATAAATACTGCTCTTAAGACAAAAAATGTAATCCCTTTAGAAGTTTTCCTCTTATACTCATCATAGCAGCAGTATTTGTTTTAGAAACATCTTCAGAATGCCATATAAAAGAGGGAGGGGCATAAAAATGAAACCAAGTAAGGCACTGGTATAAATTTCATTTTTGCACCTTGCACTGGAAGTCTGAACCTTCATACTTCATGCAGCCAGAAGCAAGCGTGGGTTCTCCATGTTCATCCTCCTCAACGATAGCAAAGCAATGCCCATTAGTTCTGGAATAAACATATCACATGTGCTTTACCAGCATGTTTGTCATTTAATATTCAGCATTGGCTGACCATGAACTCATTAAGAATTCTAGAATGAAAATTTCTAGAAAAATTCTTTAACACAATGGCTACCATCCAGTTTGAGAATAAAAGACCCCCAGAGTATTCTCAAATAGAACAACTACAGGGATACCTTCTCACAAATATTCATTCATTCCCTCAACACAGATACTAAGGAAAACAAAATTTAGAAGTAATTTTGTTTGCCAAAAATCTATTTACATTAATTCAAAGAAATGCAGATGTGGAAAGCATAATGCCATAATGTATAATGACCTATTGGTCACTAAGTCAGACAAAAATTAGTAACGTCTATACAGACTGCACACACTAGAGGGCAATAAAAACCAATAAATATATACCAAGAGGCTTGAAGGACAAAATACTGGAACATTTTCTCAGTTCAAAACTGTAAGTTACTGCCTGTGTTTGCATTTAAAAAGACAGCAGTGCTTATTCTACCCCCTTGGGTTCCACAACAACTGCCTTATCTGCCAAGTGACACTTAAGAGAGACTGAGTACTGTGTGTTAAAGTGAAGACTCAAATACAGGAGCAAGTAGTATTGTTTTCAATTGTGTGTATTAATTCTTAAGGAAGAAAACAGAAGGGCCTTGAACATGGAATTGCAAATGAAGAGGAAAAAAAAGAAAAACAAGGAAGTTTCAGGACATGAAAAAAAAACCACCTTAAGCAAGCACATAACCTGTGCATGCGTCTGTTAGGATTCTTATACCTATCAAAGATAAAACTCCCCTCCTGTCTCTACATGTCCACAGGCTTTATTTCCCCCTGCCCTTCCTTCACAGTCTGTAACTACTGAACATGTAACACGAAGAATTCTCAGTAAATGCCTATGTTGGTCACATTACCCTTTTGACTACCACCTGAAGAAATAAGCAAACAGGTGGTCATGTCAGAAGACTTAGATTTGGGTCACTTAATATTCACCCAGTTATAAAATACCACAGGGTTACTTAAAACCTCTGTCCTTCAAAGCAGTTGCTGGGCTTAAAACGACCAGTTGCAATGGCTCTAAGGTGTGATGAACAACAGTATTGTTTACAAAGAGACAACCATGGATTTTAGCACTTACAGAACATAATCAATTATGGTCAGATCACCTGAGAGAACCTTGGTCAGCCTCCAGAGGTAGTTTGCTCTCTCAAAACCCAAAATGATCCTCTACAAAGAGCCTCTCTATCTTGAATGCAACACTTACATGCATGTGTTGTTAATAGCATCATCTGGACAATGTCCTGAGCAGTAGCACTTAAGAAAAGGTAAGGTGTCCTCTGGAGCAAGTGTTACTCCATTTGCTTGTTTCTTTTGGTCAGAATTGGTCTTCATTCCTGTACCATGAAGCATGCTGTCTAGCTTTTGACCTGGACATGATGAAAACAACAACAAAAAAGTCTACATCTCTTTGACAACTCAAGAGTTCAAGAGTTTTACACGCAAAACATGACAACAATTGTATTAATAATTGAAGTATCCAAGGCAATCTCGTTTCCCAAGATTCTGGTAGAAATCTGAGTTAATAATTTTATTCTAGAGACACCTACCTGAAATATTTTGTACCTTAACAGCAGATCTTCCAACCATAATCAATATAAACAGAAAGATGTTTTTCCCTTTTCGAGGTAGGACAAGAAAGCAGTGGTGTAACTGGTTAGAATTTTCTGAAGCAAGCATCACTCATTCATGTGTTTAGAACATCAAAATGCTGACGGCTTGATAACCACAAGAAGATTAATTTTATGCATGACTGAACATACTTAATATGCAATTTTCTAATTTTCTGAAGTAATTTTTTATAGATTCACAGTCTCATGGAAGAGCAGTAATAACTCCAAAATCTCTTGGTTTTTTTGATCTCTATATGCATTAGTACTTCAAAACACAGCTAAAATAAATCTGGTTTGCAAATTAAATTTCAGTAAATGACATGAATATCCATCCAAACAAGCTTTCACAGGACAGAAATAGGGCTACATCATGTTCCAAATAGCCCTCAGTTTCTCAGCAGTAGCAGAGTTAAATATAATTTGTTCTTATTCAGATTATTAAAGTGCTTTTGTGAATGCAGGCATTCAGAAAAAAACCACCCATCTGTTTTCTTCTTAGTGAAGAACATCCAGAACAAAAATTATGAACATTATCTGCCTCATTTGGAATATGCTATGTGATTACTAAATGAGATGAGAGCATCTTTACTCATCTCCTTCAGCTCTATCACAATTTTACCAACAGGAGATCACCTTCTGTCCATCACCTTGTCTCTAAGTCCTCAAGGTATGAGCCAAATACACATATAAGAGTTGTGAACATACTATCACCTGCACTGACACAGATTACAACAAGCCTGTGTGTGAGGCTCAGTGTGCAAGATAAGCCAACCAGTCAGGACCAGCAGAAGCTTTTACAAATTCAGTTATTAGTAAAAAAATGGAGGTCACAATAAAAATTTCAGCTTTTCTAAGAAAAGAAACCTGACCAGGAAACGCATGGTCTCTTGGAAGAGATTCTTGTGGATTCCTTTCAGGCCTAGCAAACACGAGCTGTAGAGTGATGAGAACATTAGTATCCTATTGTACCTTGCTTGAAACATGTGCAGAAAAACTTGATTAAAACCTTGTCCAGATACAACCCTCTGCATCACTCTACTGTAACATCCACTATGTCATTCAGACAAGTGCCCAATTAAATATTTGTGAAATTTGATCCTACTGTTCTGAAAATAGCAGACTTGCAGATTTCCTCACCTGGTTAATATGGCACACCTAGTGCACTGTCCAGTGCAGCAAAGTAATGCAACTGTGCTTCCTCTGGATACAACTAAGAGAATATCCTGAGAAACACACCATTTCCCTAAGCATTGAAATCACAGAGCAGTGTTTTATTTAATGTGTGGTCTTCAAACAATATTTGAGTAATGCCCAAGTTAAATAGTCCTGACCTGTACAGACTGTTAACAAGCAACAAGATCCAATGTTAGAATAACAGTAGGTTATCAGTATTTCTGATTTAACCAAGAGGAATTCTGCACAATTGAAAGAGCTCCTCCATTCATCCTCCTCTCTTTCTATGTATTTCTTTGCAGCATTAACTTAAAGTAATTTTAATACTGTGCTACAGACATTACACAACATTCTGTATTCGCATTTAAGAGTTCCTTACCTGCTCAGAGAACAGGTAATTCTAATTAATATTTAAAGGAAAAGCCACTGCATATGTATAAAAATTGTCTGTCTTTCTAATTTTGTTGAATGACTACAGTATCTTTCCCAGTCAATGCTATAAACCCCCCCTTATCTTCAGGGACATTCCACATGTTAAAAATGTTTATGGTACTTTAGCATCTTACAGTCACTCATCCATTTTCCTATCCTGATCACCAAATACAATGTTTCTTTCAATTTATTAGAAGAGAAATCCGAGAAACCCTTAAAGCACGGCTTCTCCTAGTTCAGAACAGAAAGAACAGTATCTTTATGCAGGTCTGGCACCTTTTAAAGCAGCGTAATTCTCTGTAAACTAATGAACACTGAACCATGACTACAGGTATACCAAACTTTGATACTAAAAGTGACATGAAATACATATTTCCTCCTCATTTATTAAGATGGATTGCATTACAAGATTGTAATCCAAAATAGATAACTGTATTCTCAAAGAAACAAAATAGGTAACTGTATTCTCAAAGAAACAGCATCTCTGTCTTTTGTTCAGTTTCTATAGGCAAAGATTTTTATTCAAAGCAAGAACAGACTACACTACAATTTCATTATTTTTGTAATGTGAAACTCCATAGTAGCCTGCTTCCATCTTACAGGTAATACCTGAACTGCACAAAGAATGAGGGGAAAATATCACTTCACTCTTGCATTTTTACTTTCTAAGACTGTAAACGGAACTCTTCTTAGACAGGAGTTTGAGTATCCAGGGAAGAGAATAGGAAAATTTTGAGGATGCTTGGGATTACTTCAGTAAACAGTTTTTAACTGCCTCCACCTAGATATTATCCCTAACTGTATATTTTACTGCAGTACTAGAATTCATCCTCAGCACTTCAAGACAGATTAGTGACCATCTTAAAGTTGCTAGGTGTGGGGATAGAAGTCAAATGTGGAAAGACTTGGATTCCATCCACCTTAAATGTTAAGAGGGTAGATGAAGGTCCTGAACTCACAGGATTTCAGCATTTCATTGCTGTTTTTCCTGGTTAATAGACAGTGAGTAAATGAACATGAGAGAACTAAGAATAGGGCTAAAGAACCTCTTGTTCCATGCTTTATCTCCCCACCCTCAGAGCTCCAGCTCTCACACATTCACACTGCTGCATCTATCTCCTGGGAGCAGGAGGGAAAGGGAGGATCATATTTTAGGGATCTTGTGGCACTACTTGATGATGTAATTAATCACTTCTTTCCATGACACACGCAGCTGTCACTCTGCAGTACAGCTAAGAAACACACATACACAAATCTCACATAACCTTCAAAGGTGTAAGTACCATGTATTGTGCCCTGAAACGCAGCACCCAGAAACTTCAGGCACAGCAAAGCTTCCTTTCCACTATTTCCTAACCTCCACCTGCAAACTGCACAGAGCTCGTGGGGCAAAATCATATACATGAACAACAAATCAGCTATCACACACTGGAGGGCTCGTTCAAGATCCTGGATCACTTGTGGCCTGCTTATCCAGCCTTGAGAACGACAGTATCATAGACTTCTAAACATACAAATCGCTCTGTAATGTGTATTTTACTGCATTACGAAGTTACAACATTCAATGAAATATCAGAATAATGGTGGAATATACTCCTCACTTCACTGCAGTGTAAGACATCGATGAGAAAAAAGCTGATGGGACTTTAAGTTCTGATTTTGTCTTTTGCTCTGCCCCATCATACACTGCATGCATTGTAGATTTCTCGAAATGTGAACAACTGTTACACATAGGACAACACTAAAATGATTTTCTGTTTAAAATTAAACTTTATTTTAATAAAATAAATAAAAATTCCAGAAGTTCGTAATGAAACAAATCGTTAAAATAGAACAACACCTGACAACACATCATATCCAGTCTTTGATCAAAAATATAAATTATTCAAAGCACTACTTCTTCCAATCACAGAAAATAACTTAAGACTATAAAATGTATTTCAAAGAAGCACAGGATATTAAAAATCTCACTAGGTTAGAAATCTAAGTCTACTTGAAAGCATGCTTCAAATATGAATATTAACATGGATAAATCTTAAAAATGTACTCTGCATGACACTGCAGTGTTACTAATCACTAAAACCCGAGTTAACCTGCTTGCAACTCAATGCCAGGATACAGATATAATTACATTAAGTCTTCTGATCTAAGGAAAGACTTGTGTAACCAATAAAGAAACAGCTCTATGAAATGCAGAGACAGTAGTAAGTGAAAGATAAATACAAAAGCCAAATTATGCCTACAATTTTTACTTAACTGTATCCTCTCTTTCTCCACAAATAGAGGTCGAACACGGCTTATAGGAGCCAAGTTGTTTAATAGCCTTCTGAATTCATAATATAGAAATTGCCCATAAAAACATCTCTAGTCGAGACTACATTATCCTTAAAAGGGATTTGTCCTTGCATAACTACAGTGCTATAGGCATTTCTTTATAGCTACTCTGATCCATGCTTGTAAACTCAATATCAAGAAACTCAATATTCAAATAAGAAGAATCTTTGTCAGAAGAGCCCCTTCACCTGCCTCCATACTGGCGCTGACACACGCTGGGCCCTTTTCATCAAAGATGAAAGTTGTACCAGTGCTCTCTATGTTGGATATGCCCTCTTTATGAAAAAGACATACCTTCACATTTTTATGTCGTAGTTTTAAATTACTTTTTCTTGCTTTAGGATACAGATACTGCAAAATCCCCCACTCCAGTAAGCACATTTCACCTTTCTGCCTATCACAAACTTTCATAGTGATTTAACATGTTCTGTTTATGAATTAAACCACAGTACAACTGACAAAGCTTGAATGCTAGCACTTGCTCTTGAAAGACAAAGAAGTTTTTTTTAAAAATCAGGAAAATTGTATGAATGCAAAGAACGTATCTTAAATGTTTCTACAAACTCTGTGTTTGGCATTCTAACCATAATTCTTCCTATAGTGCTTTTTTATATATCAAGGCTGTGATCTCCAAAGACCAGGCACATTAGAGGTAGCTCTATCTAGCAGAACTGGTTCCTAAAAATCACGGCATGTTCCCAGACTACTGGTTTAAAACCTCTCCCCTGCCCTTCCAGCTCGCCCAGGAGCTACACCAGTGTTCAATACAGCCAGGCAGCCCCTGCCTCCTCTACTTCCCAACCTGCAGTCCTCAGCCTCTGCTCCCACTTCCCTTCCCCAAAAGTCACTTCTGAAGACTACTCTGTTCTTATACACTCAATATAAAAGCCAGAGACATGAAAATTTTGTGTTTTCCTTAAAAAAAGTATGCTGCATTCTAATTTAAATCAAATGGAATTTTAAGGAATAAAGTTACTTAAAACTAAATGCAAAATTCTAATAAAGAAATAGATCAACTTTTAATAATCCCTTCAGAAATTTAATCAGACAAATTCATAAGAACACAGTTTCTGCCCATGTTTTAAAGACAGATGCAGCCATTAATTGGGGAAATCACCAGTAAACTAGTGTTTTCAAGTAATGAATCAGCTAGCAACAACTAAGTTCCTTCTATAGCTTTTAGAATTTTGTTTCAGATTAGTTTATACATTCAAATACAGTAACTATTTCACCTGAAATTGAGAAAGTGCATAAGGGTTTTAAAACGTATCTTAATCTACATCTTACCTATATCAAGTATTTGAATAAAAGTAATTAGAGGAGTGAAATAAAACCAACAGGTTTTTTTTTTAGTTCACTAACAAACAGTGGCAAACTTAGGTCCATTTTAATATTTAATATTAACACTAATTATTTTCAAATTTGACTTTTAATATATCTTCATACATATCAAGTGGCATTAATACATTTTTAGTCAACTAATTTAAAAGGATTAAAATACTGGTCTTCTGTGGTGTCTCTGAAGAATACATAAAGGTGTGACGAAGCACATGGGAAGTAAACTGCCACCAATGAAGTACCAAATTTATGAGAATAGTTTAAGTAGATGTTAAGCACTTTATTACTGTTACATATATTGATCAGAGTGCTCATCAATGCACTGTAATGACAAAGAAAGAACTCTACCCAGTAAGACTGGTTCTCTGCACGAAAACCCTGCCCTAGTGGGAAGACAAAGCCTGTTTAGTGCAGTCACGAGTGCGGCTGAAGCCGAAAACCTCTTGCCTTAGATCAGGAAAAGGAGCTGGATGAAGATGCAGAGCAAGTCACAGGTTTAAAGATATTGCAAAGGCCTTCCAGCAAGAAAGGAAAGACAAAAAAGTTTTAATTAAAGAGGTTGATATTAAATCTGGCCATCTGCAACCTAGGCTTATTTCTGACTACTTCTCAACGTAAGTAAGTAAGTCCCATAACCTATAAGGATACAACCCAAAGGGGAACCACTGGGTCCACCCGATGCATAGCACCAACCTGAGAAACTGCAGCTATTCACCAATAACGTCATGGAATTGCCTCTGGTTTCTGTTGTTATTTTAAGAATATTTTCACAGTAATCAACACATGCAGCCACTTGCTTTTGCAAGTTACCAGTTAAGGAATCTGGTATGTACATATACATGCAGGTATACAGACACGTTTGCTTTTATCATTCTCTCAGGTAAGCTCTGAAATTCCTAACATTCTGAAGAAGCCTCCAAAAAAACCCCCAAGAGAGCAAACCATTGAGCTGATACCAGACACTGAAAGTACAAACACTGGTTTCTACTTTCTCTGCTTTTATTTCCTCTTTCTGTAAATCACACAAATTCTCTTTAATTCCTCCTTAATCAATCTTTTTCACCTCTGTTGATTGCTTTATGATGCATTTTTCTAACATCCTGCATTTGTTTTCCTTGTTGAAACTACTTTTTTCAACTGTTTAAACTTTTCACTTTAGATTTTCTCTTTCTTATAAAAATTTCAAATGCTTTATGACTGCGATCTTAATTCTTTCCTCCCCCATGAATCTAGGGAAAAGCAGAGAGACTTGACTGGGTTTTTCCTCACCACCCCTGAAAATCAAGCATATTTTGTACGTTTGAAGAAAAGCCCTTAGGGAACTTGCAAAGAAGTAACAACATTTCAGTAAGTTCAACTTTTCCATGGCTTTCAGAACTCCCTCAGTATTGATTTGAAAGTCGGGAAAATTTCTCAGATAAGGCAATTTCTTCTTTTGAAGCAGAAAATTAATTTTCAGTCTTTAAACTTAATTTATCTATATCACTTATCAGAAGTTATCTACTGAACTGTAATTAATCAACATGATCATGGAAGAGCTAATGTAATTTAATTTTAAGCCACTAGAAGATCTGTATATTTGTATAATTATTTCTATTTGTATCTAGGGAGAAAAAAAAAAATCCTTCAGTTGCTATTGCCTGTGAGTAAAATAATAAATATTGACTAATGCCAGCTGGACATGCAGGGCACTGCTGCATATTTTTTTTTTCAATTCAACTCGATTTGACAGAGGAGTTGAAGTTCTAATGATAACTGGATTTCCAGAAGTTTTTGATAATTGGTGTATGGAAAGACAACAGACACACAAATGAGTATCTTCACTAACTGAAAATGCGGGTATTTGTGAATAGTTTATAGCCTCACATTGGCCCATCAAGTAGGCACAACAAGTTAATTTAGGTGAGTTATGCCACACTAGCCCCTAGGCTGCTGGGAGCATCAGAAGGCATGGGGAACTGCACATTGCAAGTTCTTCAGTGTGTCAAGTTAAAGGGATCAAATATTCACACATATAGGGAACTGAAATTCAGAAAGTCAAACCTTCACTTATGCTGCTCATCCAACTTGCTCCATGGCGTACTAAGCATTTTTGGTATTGTTTCTATTTAAGTATTTGCTAAAATAGACCTAATCTATACTACAATGAATGACCACTAGAATGTCCTTCTTTTTAGGGAAGCATCCATATGGTACATCACGCCAGTAAAGTCACCTGCCTGCAAAAGAAACGTCGAAAGAAAAAATATCCTACTTCAACCACTGGAAAACACGTACCTCTGTTACAAATCACAAAGATAAACTTATTTCAATAAGTACATATTTACCTTGAACATGGAGAATGATAAGCAGATAGGCACCAAGCAATTGCTCATGAACTCTCAATCGAGTCATTGTTCACTTTTAATCCTTCCCGTGCAAGGCGACTGGCCCTTCTGCTTGACAAATGCTCAGCTCAGTCTGTTCAGTGAAGCCTAATACAAGATTTGGTGCTTGACTGCAAGGATGCTTCTGTAGCTTTTCCACCTTTGTTTCCTGGAAAATCCAATAAAACAAAATGTTTAAAAACTTCATATATTTGTCAAACAATAAAAATCCCTCAAGACGGTCATCATGCTAAGCATAACCAACAAACCAAACAAGAAGTCCCCATATGTTAATTAGCATTAGTAACTGAAAACATTAGGTATATTTACTATCTAACTGAATAGCAGGGTTCTTCTGAAATATACGCTTTTGGTAACAACCCACAGGGATGTTTTGACATTTCTATAAAAATATTAGATATGTCAACTCACTGGTCACAGCCTGCATAATTTGAGACTTGCATATGGCTATTAGAGGTAATATTCAACACATTAACACGCAAATGTGTTTGAAAACTATTTTCTTTTCAGAAATGAAAACTTCTTTTAATTATTTTTCATAAAAATTAAATGCAAGTGGTCGACTTCCCATAATACTGTGGGGGAAAAAAGCATGTTATGCCACCTGTTGAAAATTACTGTTAGAGAAGCTTTATTGCAAAAAAACCCAGCCTCTCTGCTGGATGAAAGCCAAATCTGTATTAAATTTAACAGTTTGTTTGGTTACCTATATACTTATCTTGTTCCTTTTGTCTCCTAGAAGAGTACTGCATCTTTAAAACAAACAAACAAAAAAAATACAACACTAACTGCGATTCAAAATTGTGATATCCTGGATGCCCAAACTGTGTGCAAATTAATTCCTCCTGAAAAACTATGCTACCATATGCACATGCCATTTGCTCCACAAGTAAGACAGAATTCTACTCTCATGCAGTGGGTGAACACACAGCTAAGACAGCCAAACTGACTAAGAAGTCACTTTTTCAGACTGCAGTAGTTGTGGTCACGTTCTGCTTACAGAACTTTTCAATGGTGATGCACAAGGGGAGCATAATGGGGCCTCAAAGGACTAAAAAGCAGCTTGAACACCTAAACAGTTCCTTGCAACAAAAGCAAAGCCACACAAAGATGAACAGAGCACTGATTTTGCCTCTCCTCGGCCTCGTTTCGGTGGGGTTGACCCCCCTGACCCCTGTCAGCCTGGCGCTGCTCATGAATGCCAGAACAGGCGTTCGCTTGGGGATGGGCAGCAATTACTGTTGGTGGCCACTTCCAGCATCAATAACTCAATCTGTCTGTTGGTGAGACCCAAGAACTTTTCATTTTAATGAGTCTTCGGAGGCATTTAACATGGAGGCAAATTAGCGGCTGAGCCGGGAGGTGTCCGTCACTTCCAATTTCGGCGGGTGCGGCGCGCCGCCCCGACCCCTGGCCTACTTTTCACACGTCTCTGACTTCTCCCTAATGCCAACACAAAGAGGGAGCTGGGCGCCCCGAGCACCGTGACAGACACAGACCTTCCAGGATTATTGCCAGGAATTATTGTGGTGGGATGGCCTCAGAATTGTGCGCTGTGCAAACGTCCAGAGCACGAGGAACTTAAAAGTGAATTTCCTGGCCAGGCAGAGGGGAAAAGCGATGTGGCAGCAAAAACATTCACTCTTTAGTGTTCCTTATGCACAAGACACAGCACCAATTCTGACTGCTAATAAGGAACGTCCTTCTAGCTATAAAACATCAGGCCAGCAACGTAAGTGCACAAGTATTAATGCTAATGCTTTGTGTTTCAATGGCAATGTAAATCCAATCCTCAATAAAAAATGTGAAAATTGAAAACTGCCAACAGCGTTATGCAGCAATAACAACAAAGGTTTTATTTACAGTATTCTATCAAGCAAAAGCAAATAAATCTCCGTAACAATCTGTTTAAAGTATTTTTAAAAATCATTTCTGTCTTGTCAAGTTTCAGGAAGGAATATATATTTGCACTCTTGTACATTGCAAGAGTAGGAATATTTAAAATTTTCAGAAAATTGGTGATCTTGCCCCCCAGTTCACCAGAGGGCACACTGGGACAGGAACACGTATTTGCTACTGTACCACACAGCATGTTACCAAAAAAAATCACGAAAAAATGGAAAAAAATAGACAATAGGCATTTTAGTGCCACTCACTCCAATTTCATAGTGGTTTTCATTCAGTGACACAATCTAAGGTAGTTTCCAGAAATGCTGTCCAAGCCTATTCAAAAAGTAATGCTCTCCATCAGTATTTTGTATCTCAATCTTCCTTCTTGCAATATCACACTTTTCACAGATATGTGTGTGTATATATATATATACATATATAAATATATATAAAAAATCGTATATAAAACCATGTAATAAAAACCAAAGAGAACAAATTCTAATTCCCCATTTCAAAACAAAAAATACCCTTCCAGACTCCTACTAAAGAGAAAGACTAGCAGCCCTGGCTAAGGCACAAAATTGAAAGAGCAACAGCTGTAATTTGTCCAAGACCTGCCTGATACAAAAGAGTAGAATGACACAACTAAAGAACCACTTCAAATATATCAAAGCACCAATTAACACCTGGAATGCTACTCTGCCAACAGAACGATGCTGAAGAGATTCAAACCCATAAGTCAATTTTGAAGTTCTCAATCTCTTTTCTAGCGTAGCCACAGAAAAGCTATAATCCACAAAAAAGTAATTTATTCATCAATGGTAACATCTAATTTTTCTGCACTGTATTTTACTATCCTTCCTAGTAACAGTTTATTGAAGAAAATGCTTTTATTATTAAAACTGTGGGGTTTTTTTCTGAACTGGAACTCAGCACTGAATTCATGGCACTATCACCGTAGTCCAGCCCTATGTTCTCTATGACTCCAAACATATGAAACTGAAGTGTTCAAGATCTGTCATATGGCCCAAACCAACTCTGAAAGCAGAGAGTTCAGTCATTAACTGTTCTTTAGATGTGGCTATGTAATATTTTTATCAGCATTATCCCCAAACCAAGTGAGTTGCACAGTTTCAAATTTCAATAAGAAGTGATAGCGCTGAATGTAACAATGAAGACAGTATTGTAGAAGGGGAACACATAAAAAAATGTCAATCCTAGATTTCACAGGAATTAGAACATGCAATCCGTTTCAACAGACAAGATATTTCAAACCATTTGCAGCAGTACATGTAACACCAAGTTAATGTATTTAAACACAACAAAACTAAAAGTTATTAAATGGTTCTCTGATGTGTAACTGGGGCAAGAAGCAACTTAGGCAACTGTAAGCATATTACCTCAATCACAGGTACAGTTTTGAACAGGACTTTGAGATGGAACAGAATGCCAGAGATAAACTGGACTGTCAGTCTAAGTCAGTGTGCAACAACAACTTTCTTAAAAGATCTTAAAAAAACCTGATATGGTGCCACAAGGAAAATGACTCATTTGGATGAAGAAAAGAGGGATTATAAGAACAGTAAAGAATTCACTACAGGGCAGACAAGTAGTTTCAAGAACAGAGATTAGTAGCCTAGTTCAAATGGCATTTGAGGACCTTGATTCTTGATTCAGCTTGACTGAAGAATACTCACCCTTTTCATTAACAAAGTAGGCACAGAAAGCAAAACTTTGAAAAATTTGCTGACAAACATAAATGGTCAGTTCAGCTGAGTGTTGTTTTTACGCAGAAGATTTGGATCACGTGAAAAACTGAAGTAACAGAACTGGACTGAAGTACAACAGCGTGAAACTGGGAAAGTCATGAGTATTGGTAACTCTGAGGAATTTCTGCTTCACACACACTGGAAGCTCACACAAGAGATAGCTATGTACAAGGACACTGATTACAGAACATCAGACACATCCATATGATGTGGCTGGAAGAAAGACACAAACACAACTCTAGTATTTCCCAGGGAAAACAGTAAGGCATGAATACCATAGGACAATATGATTCATAAATTCAACATACATCTAGAAGGACACTATCTCAGGGAAAGAAAGACATTTGGAGATAAATTGAAAGAAAATAATACAATTAAGAGAGTTAAAAGTGATGAGTACATAACACACTTTGACAATATAACAGGAATAAACACAAGGAAAGACAGCTATTCAACCTTAAGAAAATTACTGGTTCAACAATTAGGTATGGATTAGCCATTAAAATTCATTTAGATCAGAAATTAGAAGACAATTCCTAACGGCTGGTTAGAAGGTTGTAGGGCAGATTTTCAGACTAAATAGAGTCCAAAAATTTAATTGGTCTTTAGTTTACAAAGGCCAACATCTTATGTAGCTACAGGTGTCAGGACAGGAATACACTGATCTGGGACTACATTTTATCATTCTAAATACAAAAAGAACTATAGTTAGCTTTAGTTTATCCAAATTTAACCTAACCCATAACAAGAAGAAAGTTTCAGATTGTGCACTGTGTAATTCTGTCAGATACTTGTACAAGCCTAATTTTAAAATGTGTTTCTATTATTCCATTGCAAGACATGCTTATACAAACTGTAGAAAAGTATCACAGCGAAATACCTGAACTACCTATGCTTGAGTGCTGTCAAATATGTTAAATTTTAAACACAAGGTAAATCCACCCCCAAATTCTGTCAAGAAAATCTACAGCTGATGGAGAAGACTGCTGGCTATTGCAAGCCACTTGCCTGCATGGCCATCAACACAAACAACTTCATGTAAGGCCCTATTTGTTTAGGCACTAATCTGTTCAAGCTCACAGAAATAATTAAATTGGACTGTGGATTGTGTAAGAATTATTTAAAACTACTCCTGATTGCATAAATTTAAAAGCCAATAGAGTGTGTAAATTATACAAATGTTTGTTCTCCCTCTGCAAACTGAAGTGAAATCTGAAATGCTAAATGAAGCACATTTGTGTGTATTATATACTTCTCAAAAGACTGAAATGAAAAATTAAATCTTAGTTCTCTCTGTAGCACATATAGGACCATGTGTTTAGAACACATGCACTGAAACGTATTTGTTCATTCAAAAAACACAAGACCTTAATAACTGGATTTTTGCAGCAGGGGAGCTCACAGTCTTAGAAAAGTCCTTTTTATTTCTGACCAGTGGGAAAAGCCACCAAAATCCACCTCGGATATCAAACAGGTATCTCCTGAAAGGAAGATCTCCCAGTGCTGGCAAATATCACATGTCTGTACATCATGGCAGAATTTAGAAGCCAAAGTAGTAAATTATGATATATCTGTCTGTGTCATAAACAAAGTTGTTAACCGTGAAGAAATTAAAGCCTAGCTGTTTTCTACAATGCCCAGCACAATTAGGTAATTGGGGACGCCACTCACTGCACTCCTGAATGCCCATCTTACTGTTACTCTGGCATCCAATTAACTAACTGCTACAAAGTTTCTTCAATTAACTCAACTGTAATGACAAGCAGCAAAATTGTTTTCCCACTGCAATCCGGTATTCAGACATATATAAACATGATACATTCTCATTGGAACATAGTCAGAGAAAATTTCACTACACAATTTTTATTCACCTTGACCCATTTCCCATTTTTCTCAAGTTCTTCACGTTGGTGGTTAGCTGCTTTAGAGCTTCTGCCCTTAAGCCAACTGGCAAATGGACACCTATGTTCTTTCTACCATAAATAACATCAACTTCTGCTATTCTACCCAGAAGCTATCCTATATGTTTTTATGAGGTACTTATCATTTTTGCTAGTTCCTTACTGTCATATCAGTCAATGTGAACAAGGAGAAAAGTCTCCACATGTAATACATTCCATCTCTAAATTTAAGAAATCCAAATGGGGAATCATAACTTAAACCTTTCAGATCTCATTCACAAGTAAGATACTTACTTTTGTTCACCAAACATAAGCATCAAGGGAAAAAAAAAATCAAGATTATTAGAAATTTTACATGTCACTATTAAAAATATTATAGTCATACTATGGCCTATGACACTTATCACACATACTGGCTCTGAGTTTCAATAATTTGATACAAATAATATGCCTGGGATGAGGAAAGGAAGAAGTTGGGCCTCAACCCTTAATATACATTTGCTCACTTTTTCAGAAGTGGCAAAAGGACCCTAAAATCAGTGCGCCAGTGCCTTCAAAATTACAAATGCTTTCACGGAGAGAGTCTCTAACGTGCAACATCCCTTTCAGCACTATAAAGACTAATGAATGTTTTCATAACCTTACAGTATTTTTTTCATAATTTAAGGAGTTATTCATCAATCTATGTTAAAAAAAAAAAATCCCCAGATCAAAAAACTGACAGGGTAAGCATTTATTTTACTTAGCTCCCATGATCTTGGATTGCTTCCATTACACCTATAACCTCTGCCCAATCTAGAAGAAGAAATTCACTCACAACTTCTTTATGTCTCCAAAGTGAAGGTGATTATGCAAATTATGGAACTCACAAAGAAGAATTCTGCAGAAACTGGGTTTTTGCTTGGTGCTTAACGAGCACATTTTTTATTTCATGATACCTAAGGAAAACAGCCTGTCTTTTTGGCCACTGACTCTAACCAGCAAAAAAGCCTGCTGGACAAACCGCTGCTTTTTCCCTGTGTCAGTGACATCGTTTTGTCCCATAAGAGGAGCGAGGGACAGGAACCAAGGCACCTCCCCGCCATCCTCAGGCCCGCCCGCAGCTCCGGCTCCCGGCGCGCCTCCCAGCCCAAGCTCTTCGCCCACAGGAGGGAGATGTAAGCTCATTTCCCAGTACGGGCACGTCGCTAAAGCCTACCTCTCTCACGCACAACGTTTAGAAAATGTGGTTGCTATATAAAAGACACATCACTTGAATTTCAGTTTTTGGTACAAAGGAGAAAACAGCAGCAACAAAGCTGAGACAACTCAATACGGGGTTTGGGGGTTAGCTTTTTTTAACATGGAAAAAACCGAGACTACAAACTACTCTCCCTCTTGCCCTCGCCTCTTCCAGCCTTAACTCTTGTTTTCTAGGTAGTAAGATTTTTCCAAGCCTGCTGGCCAGCCGCCAGCTCCATAAAGCGAGCGGGAGGCGCTCCCCCCGCGGCCCCTCCCGGCAGCGCAAGGCGCCCGGCCTGACATGCTTTTCAAGGCGTGCTAGACTGCAGCGCAGACTTTCTGGCTCCACTTCCATTGTTTGCACGGCTGCTTTGCTCCTTATCCAGAGCCTGGATTAGCATAAGAATACTGTCTTCCCCCTCTGCAAGCCAGCTCCCCTCTAGAAGACCTCCACCCCTTAAGAATAAACATAGGGTTGGGGTTCTTTTTGTTTTTTTTTCATTTTCTCTTTAAATCCCCTTTTCCTATTCAGGACTTGTAGAAACCAATAAAATAAATAAAACGCTAAACAAGCGAGGCTGACAAGGCTCAGAAAGGCCCGATTGCATAGATTAGTAATTATCAAGGTCAAAAGAGTCAACCTGATAATGCACGGAGCCTTCACGCCTCACACTCACATTGTGGACATGAAAGTTATTAATGGATACACTTTCCATACAGAGCTGAAAATAAATTTAGGAAGGAGTAACAGAAAGGAGCTTTTAAATCCCCCTTCCTTTTAATTTACACCTGAAAGATGGAGTTTCAAATTACTGAGAACAGACAGGAAACATTACTTATGAAGACAACCCTCAGCCAAAAATACAAACAAACCCCTCCAACTGCGAGTGGTGATGCCTTACACAGGGGAATCTTGCCTGCTAACACATCTGGAAACCCTCTCCCTCTGATATGTGACAAAGGGACTATGGTGTCCCTTTTAGAGCAAGTGACATGTGATCTAGTATTAAAAAAGGCCGACAGAAGAGCAGTTCACAAGAAGCAAACTGCTTGCCCTCACAACACTTCAAACTGTGAACAAAGACTTATTTTTTTGTTCTGCTACCCAGAAGATAACAGCTGTCCAAGTGAATTCATACGTCGCTTCATGAACAAGATAAAAACAAACTTGTAAACATTACTTCATAAGCAAGCAACGTAATTTTTAAATCATCTAATTCAGCACTCCCTACTGCAATGGGTGAGAGATGAGCTTTCTTTGACAGTATTTGCTCACCACATACAAACAGCAGAGACAAGACTGGCAAGTTTGACATCATGAAGATTTGCTAATACAAAATGCTGCTGGGCAAGGTAAGCCTTAATCCTCATTTTCCTCACCTGCCTGCCATGCCCACAGAGGCACTGTACTCTGCTGAGAGGAGAAACTCCCTGTCTAGCTGTTCCCACAAATCACTGTAAATAACACACAGATATCCTCAAAGGAGTGGTCTCCATCAGTCTTCCAATGAGGCATTTTAGTATCTGGATAGGACAAATAAATGAAATAGTAGGTGCTGCTCCTGTATGTCCCCCTAAAAGACTGCTGTGGCAGGAGGAAGTTATATTTTAAGTGTTCATACTATAGAAACAAATTTTTAGATAAATGTAATGTGCAAATTATATTTATCTATTAAGTTTGTTCTTTGTGTTGGTTATATTACCCTTATAACTTAAAATTTCAACCTCTCTTATTCTTTCAAATTTTAATGAATAGTTGACTAGCTTTTGTCATCTGTGAGCCTTCACTTCACCCTAGAAACTCATGTTGGGATTTTTTGCGATTACAAGCTCCAGGCACAAAACACCAAGAGGTTACTACCCTCACAGCAAGAGCAAAAGAAGTGAGCAAGTATTATCAGTGGCAAGTTTGGAATAGCCTAAACTAGAATCATTCATTATCTTACACAGAAACTGCAAAGTGTTCAGATATTCTCAGTATCAGAGTGATAAATGCCTATGTGTAAAGCATGACAAGCTCACCTACAGAGTTATCTCACAGATAGTGAATATACTAAACTAGATTGCTATATTAAGAAAGTGCTTACACAGGACAAATAATGTAAAATTAATTATACGCTCCATTCAGCATCTATTTTCATCTGCAACATGTAATTTCAATGTGACATATATAAGAAAATACTATTGCTGTGGGAAAAATTTCCAAGACTCTAAATGTCTGTGTCTGAGCGCTATCTTACTCCGTTAGTGTTCTGCAAGTCTTGCTGAGATGAAATCAGATTTTAACGCAAACTTAAGTTAAACTCTAAGTGCACTGTTAAACCACTGCTTGGATAAATAACTACAGAAACAACATGGCATGCACATGCACACAAACACTCCTCTTAAGTTTGAACAATGTCCTTTCATCAAATATAGCTTCAAAGACATTTCCAAATCCAAACACAGTAATCTTTCAATAGGTAGACAAAAACAGAGTTCAAAGGTAATGTTTACTTCAATAGTTATAATCTTCTGCTTCCCTGCACTGAAGTGCTAAAGCAATACCGTTAATTTTTTTTTTCACACAAAATTCAAAAGCAAACAAGATCTTTCTGGTCATGAGATTAATGATAAAAACCTCCTATTTGTAATCAACCAACTACACCAGTTCTTTTCTCAATGTAAGAAAGGTTATTTCAAACACACAAAGAAACATTTTTCAACAACTGTTGCACAGTAGAACTCAGGACAGCACGATATCAACATGCAGGGTAGAAGCTTGGTTTGGTTTGGTTTTAGATTAAGTGAAGTTCACATTCGACTAACAAAACCTGTAATTTTTTTTCATTCAATCTTTGCTTTTCTCTCCACATTGTAAGGAAGCAACTGGACTAAGACCTAAAGCAACTAAAAAGGTACAGAGATTATATGATGTATTTCCGCTATGAATTTCACTTGGTTTCCTACTTTTCTCTTTGACCATCATGGTGTATGACTTAAACTGCCCATACTCAGTATTACAGGAATGACTTAGACACTATTTTTTATTGCAAACATTTCCCCCACTCTCCCATCATCCTTAAACTTGAAGGTATCTCCTCTGATGTCTCAACAGTTCCTTAAGCTAAAAATCTTAAAAGTAAAACCACGTTCCTCGTAAGTCATCTCTGCATTAACTTTGACAATTCAATTATTCCCCAGTCATTCAAGATCACATTCTTAAAACTGTCTCATTCTGCCTTTTCTTACGTTACTTCTGTCAATGCTGTTATTTCATCTAGGGGTTATTTATTCCTTCCACAACTTCACTATCAAAACCTTCCTTCTTTCAGGACTCTTAGCTTACATGAATCACCTCTAATAGGATGGAATTAAGGCTGATTCAAATTAAATCTGTGAAGGAAAAAATGAGGTTACAGGAAAACCACAGATTCCATAACGGGAAGCAATTTTTGTTGCTAGTTGAAGAGAATACAGAATTGTTTTTGGCCGAGAGAAAGGGGACAAAAAAGCCATCATTACTGAACCTTCTCTATCAAGCACTATATAGTATATTGTAATCCTCTACCACACCCTAAGTATTTTTCCCTTTTTTCTTTGAGATTTTTCACACATTTGAGTTAAGAACTGTACTGAAACCAAACCAGCAGATGAAAGACTGCAGTAATCTACCAGGTCTGTGTGACCAGGTTTTGGCAGCAGGAGGGGATAGGGGTGGCTTCTGAGAGAAGCTGCCAGAAGCTTCCCCCACGTCCAGCCAATGCCAGCTGGCTCCAGGATGGACCTGCCGCTGGCCAAGGCCAAGGCCATCAGGAATGACAATAATGCCTCTGAGATAACATATTCAAGAATGAAAAAAAGTTACTGCACAGATGTTCCTGTGGCCAGGGAAGAGAAGAGTGAGAATATATGAGAGAAACAACCCCGCAGACACCAAGGTCAGTGCAGGAGGAGGGGCAGGAGGTGCTCTGGACACCATAGCAGATTCCCCTGCAGCCCCTGGTGTGGCCATGGAGAGGCAGCTGTGCCCCTGCAGCCCACGGAGGACCATGGGCATGCAGAGATCCACCTGCAGCCCACGGAGGAGCCCACACCACAGCAGGTAGATGCCTGAGAGGAGTCTGTGAACCCACGGGAAACCTGTGCTGGAGAGGGTCCTGACAGGGACCTGCACACTGCAGGTTTCCTAGTAGGACTTGTGACCCCATGGGGGACTCTCACGGGAGCAGGCTGTGCCTGAAGGACTGTGCCCCAGGAAGAGTGACCCACGCTGCAGCAGTCTGTGGAGCAGGGAAAGAACCCTCCTCCCTGAGCAGCAGCAGCAGGAACGTGTGATGAACTGACCACAAGCCACATTCCCCATTTCCCTGCACTGCTGGAGCGGGGAGGTAGGGCCCAGGAAGGAGGAAAGGGCGGGAAGGTGGTTTTTAAGATTTCTTCTTCTTGTCCTGCTCTGATTTTGTTAGTAAGATGTTCAATTAATATCCCCAAATTGATTCTGTTTTGCCTGTGATGGTAATCAGTGAGTGACCTCTCCAGGTCCTTATCTGAACCCGTGGAGAAGAGAGTGGTAAGAGTGGCTTTGGTGGGTGCCTGTGCAAATTTTAAAGACCAATAAAGCAAAACTTTTTCCTCCTTCTCCATTAAAAAAGCCTTATTAATTCAGAGATTGGTGATATCACCAAACATGAAATTTACTGAGGGGAGGGAAACCGAGTAGATTGCAAGTGTACATTTGCAAATTCCAAAACAACTTGAAGTGCACAGAACTTCAAGACACCTGTATAAATATCCCTCTTCTAATACACTGCCATCTCAAAGACTTCAGGGACTCTCCGCTGCACAGGCAGACCCCTTATCACTTCACTTTCATCCCACTGAAAGCCTAGGACTGAACTGTTTCTGTAAAACTTTCATATGCTTTACCTGCCAACTGAAACAAGTAATTGTTTTTCAAACACCAGCAACTTGAATGAGCATGTCTGAACGAGAACAGGAATTTCCAATCTTAGAACAACAAAATGAGTTTGAAGAATGGTGAAGTGTAGGCATTTGGGAACCCCTCTGCACATCCTCACTGTGGAAATTCTCCTAACAGATGTGACTACTGACCCTTCCACCATTACTCTAAACAGATTCAGATTTTTACTCAAGATCCTGAAATTCCTGTACTGTGCTGTAAACTCAAAACATACATATTTTAAGGACATAATAAAAACATCCTTTCTTTACACAGAGGTGACAATGGTACACAGGTAATTTTTTCAAAGGATGGTACATATATCTGGTTTAGAAATAAGAAAATTAGAACACTTCTACCACAGTGTCCTTATAAACATTAA
This sequence comes from Picathartes gymnocephalus, assembly GCA_013390045.1. Lineage (NCBI taxonomy): Eukaryota > Metazoa > Chordata > Aves > Passeriformes > Picathartidae > Picathartes > Picathartes gymnocephalus. The sequence goes on from WEKY01059161.1 coordinate 22,770, forward strand.
GGATATTATAAAAAGACCCTTATCTAAATCAGTCTTAGATTTTGGCAAGCTAACAAGTAGCTGCTTATTATTTTAGTATTTAATATTTTAAAATACATTTGAACTTTACCCCTAGATTTATTTTAATTAAATTCTATATCAGCTGCAACACTTTAGAAACACTTCACCTAACATGTCATGAAACTGTACCTTCACAATCTTGGAACCTCTGGAGAAGGACATTCTTGACTTTTCCACCTAGTTTAGAGGAACCTACTCCGTAACTAACTACTTAGGACTGCTTCAAGATAGTACTGTCAGAAAGGAACATTTATCTGCTTCATTTTGGCTCAAGGAAAAAAAGGAAAGGAAACAATTCTTGAAAGCAAAATTAATCCCTGTATTAATGTTTCATTGAAACCCACATTTTACCATTTGTAATCTAAACACTAAATAGAAAAATAAGCAAAAAAGGCAATCTGGTACGTTTCTAATTACATATTCACGTTACAATAATCTGGTTGCAAAATAGATTCCTATCAATACAATCTTCAGACTGTATTGCAAATGCATTCCTTGCATGCTTTTCTCACTCTAAGATCTTAAATTGTTCTCTACCCTAACCCATAAAATTCCCATCCTTAGATACAGAAATAAAATACAAAATTTAGCTTCCTTTTACTACACATGAACTTGTCTAGATTTTTTTGAAATCTGTTGCCCATGACACTTTCAACAGGAGCTCCTGAGCCAAACAGATACAAGATAAAAATGAAGGGATTCTCAACAGCTTAATCTGACCTTGCTGAGCCTGACAGCCTTGGCCTAGCAACAGGAGGGCTCTTGTTTTGTGTGGTCTGAGATCAAGATGGTGAGACTACTGGAACAAGCTGGGATACGCCAGGGGCAATGGAAGTAAGGAAAGTCCTGCTAGGAGGACACTGCAGAACAGAGCAGCTCCAGAGTGGAACCACTGGCACTTCCTGTTTTGATCAACTGATTCACAAGATGACATGGATGTCTGGTTACTCCACTCCTGGAAAAAGCTTTAAGCACACTGACCTGTATTTCCCATTTGTGGTTTGAGCCTCAAGTGGTTCAGCCTGTTTGTTATGGAATTAACTCTTAGCAAATAGTTTACCACCAAGGAAATTCAATGGCAGCTAACCCAACCTTACAAAATAATTGTTTCCTAACAGAACAGAGAGGAACTTAGACAGTCTTGGTGATTAATAAGAAAATCATTGCAGGAATACCATCTCATCACTGCCACCCTTCATTCTGAAGGGCCTGGTATGTGTTTCTGGCTACTGAATGAACAAGCTCCATCACATAAATATGGTCCTACCACTACTGGTTTGGAGGACACAGATAAACATTTCTATGGACAACAGAAGCTGAAAAGTAGGAAGTTATTCCTAAAGTGTCAACTAAAGTTATTGGTTCAGCAGTTGCACGCTAGAGGTCTTTAATAACTCTGGCCTTGCTGCAGGCAAGTCAAACTAAGAGAGTATTTGACATTTTAATGGGTGGTGCTGGGAAGTCATCCCAGTCCAGTTTTCAACGTCCCAAAGAAAACAAAGTAATCATATGACCAAAATCTTTCTATTAAATAAAGAGACAACACTATACAGGGCACCAGTTGCAGATAACTCTACTGATTACGTGTAATATACTAATCTGAATTTCTCCAGTTGCATTGCACTAGAAATGCACAAATTCACAGGTATAATTAAAAGACAGATCTATTTGCCCTACTAAGTAAGAGGTAAGAAAATTTTTCGTTGTCTCACAAAATAGAGTAGAATTAGCAAAAGTACAATGAAGGGTTGTGTTACAGAGATTCCATATTAAAGAAAGATAAAATAAACATAAAATAAAATAAGATAAAATCTTGACAACTGTCAGACATTTGATACTCTTCATTGAACCCTAAAATGGAAGAGACAACCAAAGAAATTTAATCCCAATTTCTCTCTGTAAACCAACAAGGAACTAACAAATAAACTATGAGGCAGCAGGTTTAGATGCAAACAAAAGACACCTTTTGTATATAAGAAATATTTAAAACTAAAACACTCATTTTCATTGTTTTTTGTAGGTGTTCAAACTCAAATGGGCTCAAAGACATACCTGAAAGCAGGTCAGGCAATGAAATACAATACTGCTGATCCCTTACTCAGGAAGCACATAAAATGTCTGATCAACACCTGGGCAATGTACCCTGTTCACACCTGGTATTTATAGTATTTCCCTCTGTTGGCATTCATGATAACATTTTTTCTTTTGTCTTTGTCCCCTTGCTATTGAAATTCAAATATTAAAGGTATGAAAACAGGAGGCAGTACATGGGAGCAGGAATAATTAGCACAAGGACTTGCTTTTATTTGGTTCTGATAAGCTCCCCTCTTGCCATTTGTGTGTCTGTTGACTTAGAAGCCCATAATTCCGAGTGAAAAAAGAAGAAACTGTAAGAAGATAAAGAAATTTTGTGGTGGAGTGGTGTTGCCATTTTATTTTTTTGCCAGATCAGCTATTTACATACAGGGAAACCTTTAAACAACCTCCCTCCCTCAACTGCTGCTAATACTACTCCTCTTTAAAAAGACAGTGGACTAGAAGGTGGAAAAAGTAACTTGTGAAGGTGGTTGGGGGTGTGTGTTTTGTGTTTCCTTTTTAAAACAGTATTGTGTCCAGAGTTTTCAACCCAACTACTTATGCTCATGTGCTGTCACTTGACACTGTGTAAAGCTTTTGCCCAGTCATATCAGCAAAATAACAGACTAAACTAATAATCAACTAAAGAATTAGTAGTATTCATGACCAAGCAGATTCTACCAAATTAAATTTGTCTGATACCATAACTCTTTTCCAATGTGCCTTTGGACAACAGATGTCTCCATAGCTGATGCTGATTTGTCTTTTTTCGTAACTGAGACATGGACAGAGATTAGATCACACAGCTGTTTTAATATGGTATTAAAGACAGTTACTAGCATAAAATAAGGTGTCTCTGAATTTTTTTGTAAGATATGGCGGCTGCTTATCATATGCTTTTTATCTCTGAAATACTTGAAATAAAATTTTGCAGGCATTAACCATACCTCCAAATTAGGAAACGGAATGAAACTGTATTGTACTTCAAGCTTCCTCCAGACTGTTTTCATCTGTACTTCCACTTCATTAGTTCAAAGGTGGTATTATGGAAATGCATATTTCTATTGATCTGCAAAACACAAAGAGGACTTGATTAGAGAGCTGAAGAAAGTATGTTGACTGGTTTATGGTCTAGAATGTGAACTGCACAATGCAGATAATTGTATCTGGAATTGCAGAAACCATCTCCTATGATGAGCTGCTCCCAGTGACAGAGAAATTTCCTAAGAGTCATGCATATCCAACAGCTGCACAGTTGCAGTACATTTGTAAAACACTGACACAAAAAATAATTGGAAAATAATTCTATCAGTAATTGCTCACATTACAAATGAACCAACAAAAACATTTCCATCCTTTAGTTTAAACACATTTGTCTTAGATGAATGGTGCTGTCAGGGAGGAAGGGTGTTAAAAATCTCTGTAAAGAGTTTTCCTATGAAAATAAGCCTTTCTCATCTCTCCTTATAACTCTCGGATTCTCCTGGTCTATACCAGCCAGATTTGCAACCCCTCAGATACCAGGTTTTTAATTATTTTTCTTTTAAAAAAGTCAGCAGACTACAGAATCACATAATCAACTAGGTTGGAAAATACCTTTGAAATCATTGAGTCCAACCTATGATATAATACCACCTTGTCAACTAGACCATGGCACTGAGTGCCACTTCCAGTCATTTCTTAAAACACCTCAAAGCACGATAATTCTACCACCTCTATGGGCAGCGCATTCCAATGCCCAATTATCCTTTCTGTGAAGAACTTCTTCTTAAAGTCCAACAAAAGCATACATTGTTGGTGACACCAATGGAAAAAACAAGCCATGCACAATTCAACCTTTATTATAAACACCAGAGAATGTGTAAGACTGCAGGTTGACACCAAAAATCCACTGGTGTCACACCATTCTAGTACACCAGAAAGTGCAATATATGCAGAAACAATCGGTAAGATTTATTGTAGCTGTGCACAGGCATGATTACTCCTGGGAACTGAAAAGCAAGCCAAGAATTTGGACAAATGCACTGGCAGTAGGGTGGGTTTGATTTTTGGTTTGTGTTTTTGAACTGCTGCACACCCCACCATCAGAGGAAAGCCTGGCACAGGCTCTTACCTGGTTCTCTTAAGGATTGTGAACAAGCCCCAGCTTGCGTCAAGTCCTAGCCTTTTCAGATGCATTGTGGACAGCTGAGATGGGCTTATCAGCTTTGTTAGTTTGATTCCACAGTGAGCAGATGCCAGCTATTGCCAACTTTGCCCATTTTATCAGTGTTACAATTTCTGAGTATTTCCACCATCTGAAGCTTTTAAGAAGACCCTACAAGAACTTTACAAGAATAGAAGTCCCAGTCTTATGACAGCAATCATAACCTTGAAATTCACACAGAAGCTTGAACACCACCATTCCAGCTATACTGTTAAATAACATATAACCACTCATACAGTGTAGAGATGTAATGACTTTTGAATTCCAAGGCCAACAGGAGGGGTGCAAATGGGGAAACCATGTGCATGATTTCCAGCACAGAATTTCAGCATCCACTCTCCTTCTCTTTTCCTTCCTAAGCACCATAAAGACCTTTACCATTACACAAAGGTCAGAATACTTCTGTCTCCACATCCATTTTTAAGCACTGCTCCTCACACACTGAGGTTTAATAGTCTTGGTAATAAATAATAAATTTGTACTAAATGGTAACCTGAAACCATCCAGAATATCAGATAGCACCAATTCTTAAAGACAACTGTCTCCTCTGAGCAGACAAGCTGACACTTGACTTATTTCTTCCACGGTAAAACTGAAAAACATTCTAGCCATGCAATAGTGTTTGTAGAGATTGTTTTTGCTTTTTAAAGTAAAGAATCTGTAAAATACATCCATCTCTTCTCCTCTCTCTAACCAAGGACCTCAAGTTCATCTTCTGGCTCCAAAAGAACAACAGAAAAAAAGTTGTGTGTTTTCTGTTTTTACAGCACCTCCACTCTCCCTGTATCTAGAATCTGATTTATATAAAGTCCACTTTGTATTATTTAAAGAGTTTGCTTTACAAGAGTGAAGACATTTCGGAACAATGCAGCTTTTGCTTTTAAAACCACGTCCTCATATTTTTCCAAACTCCCAAACTGATGTTCAATTCTGTAAGTATTCATTGCCTTTTCTGATTCCAATACCATGTATCAGATATCCAAGCTCTCTTACTAAACAACTTTATTTTGGTGAACTTCCTGATCTGCATGACTCTAGGTATGTCTACATTAGCATTTAATTCAAATCAGGACTGCATTTTTGAAGTCCATCTTCCGAACAACCCTATTTTTCTTGCTTTGCTTTACATTGCAAAGCAGTCATCAAGTACGTGAACCAGATTTCTTTTGAATACAATTAGTTCACAGAATGAGCTTCAGGTGTACATTGTACACGCTCCAACCACCAAGAGGAATCCAGCCACAGAATCAAACCAGGACCAGCTTGAAATACAATTCTCACCACCTGTATAGCAAGGATGCCAGGTTCTCCGCACCTGACAGATCTGATCTTATTACACTCCACTGCTTGGTAACATGGACACAGACTCTTTTATGACCTACTGAATTTTTGTGTCAGTCCCAGATTCATCTCTCCCCTTTTTAAAAGGAAAACTACAAAACCTCTGTCAGATATGGGACATAAGTTCATGATAATTATTAAATTACGGGATCAACCTCACTGTGTTACTATTTCTTCCACTTTTTCATCAGCATGAAATACTACTTAAGAACATACTCAATTTTATAAAAGTCAATTTACTTAAATATTTTTACACAGTTATCTATACTGCTTAATTATTAATATGTAAATTTTTCAAAATGTTTACTGCCATTCTTGATGGCATCTTCCAGAGAAGTGCTATCAAGTGCAAAATAAAACAAGTGAATCAATTATTTGCACAACTGTACCTTCACGTTATTAGAATTTGCTAAACTACAGAAACTATAAGAGGCAAAACTTCAAAAGTACAGAGCCTTACAGTGCTTGTCACTAGTTACATATTAAATCCAGATTTACCTACAAATTGTTCTTACCACCAAGATTAAATCTGAGATCTTCATACATTATCAACTGAAAAACATCAGCACTTAATTGGGGAAAAGTAAAATCTGAATTACATGAACACACTAGCTACCTAGATAACCCAGAAAACTGTAGATTTTCTGCCACTGGTCAGAATACCTAAACTGAGTTGATTTAAACCTCATTCAGGAGTGGGGGTGGTTCTCCTGCTAGCAGGAAACAGCAGCTATGAGCAGCACAGACAAACTACAGGGACTTGCAGTGGTAAAGCTCAAGTCAGTCTGACTTGCCTTGAGGAGCAAACTTACTCAGTCTGTGGATTCCTTTTTTCTTGTCTTACCACTTATCTCCAGTTACCGCTTCCCTTCTCAGTAGTTCTAGTTTTTTCAGTTCCAGGGCCACATCCAGCTTATTCCCTCATCTGTCTCTTCTTTTGATGCCAAAAACTGACCTGGCAATTGACTTTTCCTGCGCTCTGTTCATTCCCACTTTGCTCCAACTGCCTCACCAGTTTTCAGGTGAATTATTTTATTAATCTTAAATTATCTTTCTTCCTGAAGGAGCCTGTTACTTGTTAAATACAGTGTGTATATAAGGAACCTAAGTTTGTAAAGTAACTTAAAGTTAACATACAAGTTAAACTAATTCAAGTGCAATTAAGTACATGATCATACAAGGACTCATTGGTACAGACAGGGTTGAATACTTGACCATTCACACCAGCTTCCAGTTACCTCTTCCTGCTCTTTCACTTCCTCCAGCCATCCACACGACACTTCTGCAGGGTGACTATTCAGGTAAGCATACCTTTATTTCAATTTATGAAAGAGAAATTGTTTTGGAGTTTCTGTAAATTCAGATCATGGCACAGACATGGGCTTGGGTGATATCAGATCCACAGTTGTATCATAAAAAAAAAAGGGCAAAACCATTCAGCATCTGAGACTTGGGGTGGGAGCAAAGGGGAACAGGAGAAAAGCATGTGGTGCTCAAAACACATCTCTGTGTGCAGTGTCAGAGTTCACGGCCAGCTGACAGCTCAGGTAACCAGAGTTGGGAGTGGTTTCAGAAGCAGAATTATTCCTTTTCAGGTAAACTATAGTCCTAGACAATAGGCTTTTTGTTAGAAATCTATGCATAATGAAAATACACTGCAGACCGATATGGCAGCTTCAGTTAACAATCTCATGACTGCCACTAGAAAATACAGCCAGAATTGCTGTAATCTATTGCTTTTATGGGACTACTACTGCTGTGAAGTATCAGTTGAATTGCAAAGGGAAAGAAGCCATACCAAATTTCCAAATTTTACTCCATAGTTCATATCCAAAGATAGGAATTTATTAAGGAAACCTTTTTCAACAAGTTTACATGTGAGCTAAACCCCCACAACATGCTGGGAAAAGCAAACCTCATACTGCCTGTGGCAAATTTGGGGCTTGCTGGTTTTGTTTGTCAAACACTGAAGGTATATGAGCAAGAACATCCCACTGAACAAAAACGTTCCAGTTCCTGGACACCAAGTCTTCCAGGTAGCAAGAGGGAAAGTAAGAGCCCGAGATATGGTTCAAGCACATTTATTTAATCTTTGAGGCAAGGTAGTTCAAAATTGTTCAAAATCATGTAAGTAAAAATATACCTCCATGAAAGCTAATTTTAAAAATTCATTTTATACCTACCTTCCCTGGAGTTTTAATTAACAATCATTAAGCTATTATTCTTGCAAGGTATTAAAAATGCAAGGAATTATACAACATTCAAGCACTTAATGTCTTAGAGTTCTTCACACCTATATTGCAGTTGTTTGGCCTTCCTATATATCTGGTCAAAACACTCAAATTAGTTCAGGATACCACTGATCTTTCCAGCACTTCCAGGTTGTTCTCGGAAAGCCTAGATTATATTGTTTTTATTGACTACTGCATAGATCCTTGATGGAAAAAGCATTCTTAGTAATTTGTGAGAACTACAGAAATACTACCGTGATGCAATTTGAAGGAAACAAGGTATCACACAGAACAGAAACAATACAGATTGAAACATCAACTGGGCCATTCCAGTACTAATCTAACCTGGCTGGTTGGTTGTGTGGGCAGGTAGAGTCATGAATGAGGGTTGCGGCCACTGATGGAAACAACTCTTGAGTGACCTTCCACTTCCAGTCTGACAGAAAATACAGGACAAATCTGTACAATTCAAAAAAACCCTAAAAACCTACAACTGCTTTTCTTTAAGTCAGGTCATCCTCTTTCTTGAGGGAGAAGAAATTCTCTATCAGAGCCTACAGCTTTCTTCTTCCTGTTTTTTATGTCTGACATGGCTGACTGGAAGTTAAATCAATGGACCAGGCCTAGCACAGCAAAAAATATTTTTGCAGAACAGAGACAGCTCCTCTTGTCTGCTCAAGAGGTAACAGAAGACTTCTCACATCATCTGTCCCCTTTTCATAGGAGGGGAGAATCTGTGCCCTAGAACAACCTGAGCTTTTCCTTCTAAGGCCTTACAACCATGCAAGCACACACAGACACACGACACCCTGAACAGGTAGCACCCGAAGGACTAACAAACACACTGTTTAGCAGCTAAGCAAGCACTCTCCCTGCCCTTGTTACACATTTTTGTTTTCATCATCTTTTGTGCCTGCTGTCATAAAGGACAAAATGGTCTACATGATAGAACTCCTGAAAAATCAATGCCCCGGGCATATATAGAAGTAGGAGAGCACAAATAAATTCCTGAGTAAGGTGGGACTCTGCAGTACCAGACAGAAAAAAAAGCATTTTCCAGAATGACACAAATCTGCATAAATTACAATGCAGCATACTCTCCAAAGCATCTAGTGGCACAAATAATTCATTACTGGGGCCATGAGAATCCAGGCACAAGGCTCACTCTGCCTCATCAGTAAGGCCAGATATTCCAACCAGGTTTTTACTTTGCCCTGGCAGATGTAATTTCCCATACCAGAAAGAGTCTAAGCCTCCTGATTTCTTAGAGGATATTTTCAGTATTTTATTTTGGCATGCTTAGCTACATCATCTGTAGTCATCTGAAGGACTCCACAGGCTGCTGTGCTGTGAGAGCAGGCTCTGTGCTCCCAGGAAAGCCACAGAATTCCTCTCAGTCTTCTTAAATGTTATTCACCAGTAGAAGCTGAAAAACCAGCTTACTCTCCAAACTTCGGAGGTAAAAGGAATCTGACAACAGCTTGCTGTTAAAAGAAAAGCAGTTACCCTCAGAAGGAAACCCATCAGCCTGCAGCACCGGTGACAAATCAAAGCCACCAGTTCATTCCATGCCCAGAGAGGTGAAGTCAGATTCTGACTTGTCAAGCTTTGTCAAGTAACAACTGGGCAAAAGCCTTTGCTGAGCAACTCCTCCTTTCATCACATCCCACAGCTCTCCAAGTATCCCAAACAGTTTTTCTCTAACAAATGTGCTTGGTTTTCAAGAGAGATGTAAAACTCAACTGCTTTAGCACAACTTTGGAGATATCCAGCCCACAGCTCCTCCACCCACAATCTCAGCCTCTTCTTGGGATACTGACGACAGAGTGGCCCCACAATTAAGAGTCTTCTGCTGTGTCTGACATCCCTGAAAACATAAGGCTGCTTGTGACACCATTGACTTTATAAGACTTCCTGAGTTGCAAAAAAATCTATCAAAAAAACCCCAAATCCAGCTTCCATGCTGCTTAACCATCAGGCAAATTTCCCAGTCAGCCTTCCCAGCAAGCCTCAGATGGTCACTGGGCCACACTGGCCACCTGGCTAGTAGGTTGCCTCGCGTGGATGGAAGCAACAATTCAATTAGATCACTTGGCACACAGACACTGAGGCGTGCATTCTTATCACAATACTGATCCTGGGAATGTTGCCCAGAGTGCAATTTCTCTCTGACAAAAGAGCCAATGAAATTAAGCTTCTGCCTGTCCCACAGGACATATTAGACCACATTCTGATAGGTGATCCTCTTCTCCCTCCCCCTAAGATTCCTGCAAAAGGTCAAGTATTTCTTCTATCTGTCTATTTTACTGAGTAATTCAAATGATGAGAAACATTTTCAGGAACCCTTTGATTTAAAAAAAAAAAAATCTGTTACAATTTTAAAATCCCATGGTTTTGCGCACTATCAAAATACTATAGAGCAAACAACCTCGAAACTACACAAATGTTCTATCACATTGCCTTATACCTCTGCATGTGTAGGACTGACATTTACTTTTTTTAATTTAAATTTTACATTAAATTTTTAAAATTTTAAGGTAGTGTGGTGGGTTGATTCAGACTGGATGCCCAACATCACTGTCACTGCCCTTCTCAGCTAAACAGGGAGATGAAATATAACAAAAGGCTTGTGGGTTGAGATAAGGACAGGGAGAGATCACTCACTGATTAATGTCACAGGCAAAACAGACTCAACTTGGGAAATTAGTTTAATACATTACCAATCAAATTGAAGTAGGATAATGAGAAATAAAGCCAAATCTTAAAAGCACCTTCCCTCTATCCCTCCCCTCTTTTTGGGTTCAACTTTACTCCCAAAATCTTTACCTCCTCTTCTCCCTGCAAATAGCATGGAGACAGCAATCTCCATGGGAATGGGGACAGCGATCAGGTTCTCACACATTGTCTCAGCTGATCCTTCCTCCTCAGGGGAAGGAATCCTCACTCTTCCACTGCTCCAGCATGGATTCCTCCCCCAGGAAACAGTTCCCCTGTGAACTGAATACACACGACTCCTTCCCACAGGCTGCAATTCTGCATGAATTGCCTTAGTGCAGGCCCCTTCCAGGGGGTGCAGTCCCTTAGGAGAAGGCTGCTCGAGCATAGGTTCCTTCCACAGCATCACAAGTGCTGCCAGCAAACCTGCTCCAGCATGAGCTCCTCTCTCCATTGGGATAAAGCCTCCTTTGGGCATACACCTGTGCCAGCACGGGGCTCTCCATGGGCTGCAGGTGGAACTCTGCTCCATTGTGGACCTCCATGGGCTGCAGAGGCACAGCTGCCTCACCATGGGCTGCATGGGAATCTGCTCTGGAGCACCTCCTACCCCTCCTTCTTCACTGACCTTGGTATCTGCAGAGTTCTTTTTTTTCCTCTGACATATTCCCACTCCTCTCTCCAGGTGTAGTTGTTACTGCACAGTAAATTCTTCCCTTGCTTACATGTGTTATCCCAGAGGCACTTCCACTGCCACTGATGGGCTGAGGCTTGGCCAGCAGTGGGTCCCTCCTAGATCTGGCTGGCACTGGCTCCATTTGACATGGGGGAAGTTTCTGGCAGCTTCTCACAGTCGCCCCTGTAGCCCCCTGCAACAAAAACCTTGCCATGCAAACCAAATACACACAGACACACAAAATCATATTAAACACAGGTTGCAGGCTGGCTGACTTCTGACAAGAAACACAGGTCACAGGAACATATAGCTGGAAATGAGAAAACTCTTCCAAAGAGATCACTGCCTGCAGCAAAGCACTAAGTCAGAACCATCAGCTCAACAGCTCTGAACACATGGAAGCATGACAGATTCTTTAAGGAAATCAGGAGACACCTCAGACACCACTCCCATCACAATAAAGGCTTTCACCATGAGCAGACCTATCAAGTACATAAGCTTTCCTACAAAAAAGTATGTGGATTACACTTTAACGTTCAAAGTAAAATAACTCTCATAGAGGAACCTTTGGTACCCACATTACATGCAGTCTCCTGCTTTCTTTAAATCACTAACTATATAACACTACACAGCACAACAAAAAGAAAGGCATGTATTTCAAATTATTCTAGATAACTTCAGCATTCATTTGGACCACGTGTAGTATCTAAAATTTAGATATTTGGGTATTTTCATAGATTACTTTGGACAAAATGTCAGAAAGTCACACCCCATAGTCTTCTAATGCACAATGTTATACATGGATTTCCTAACACAGGAATGTTCTGGCCTTCCACAATTAACTGAAGCTCCAGAAACAACTGTAAGTCTTTGGCAGAGAAGATACACAACTAAATGTTTTACCCCTTTTTTGTAATTCAGTGGTAAAAAACTCCCCACCTTTCTGTACATAAAGTGAAAAAATGCTTTATAGTCCAGATGACCATATGAAACTACCTTGGTAGCCTTTGATGGTATCTCATCTCAAAAAGATTGAACTTTCCTTCATCTCTTTACAGGTACTGCAAACTCTTCCTGATACAATAAGACCAATTCATTATTCAGACAACTGAGTATTATTCCCAGAAAACACAAGTCATCTTTTTTTTGCAAAAGTGGTTACACACAAGAAAGCTGTAATTATGGAATCAACTCTTTTAGTAAGATGTTTGTACTAGGGACTTGCTGGTGCACACTTGGTCTCTGAAATTTCTTCAAACATTGTTATTTCAGGAAAAAAAAAAAAGTAAATTAGAATAATGGAATATCCTGAGTTAGAAGGGACCCACAAGAATAACTGAAGTTCAACTTCTGCACAGGACCACCCCAAGAGTCACACTGTGGGCCCGAGAGCATTGTCCAAATGCTTCTTGAACTTGCCAAGCCTTGCTGTTGTGACCACTGCCCGGGGGGGTCTGTTCCAGGGCCCAACCACCTTCTGGGGGAAGAACCTTTTCCTGATAGCCAACCTAAACCTCCCCTGACACAACTTCAGGCCATTCCCTCGGCTCCTGTCACTGTCATCACAGAGCAGAGATCAGAGCCTGCACCTCCTCTTCCCCTCACAGGAAGCTGTAACTGCAGTGAGGTCTCCCCTCAGTCTCCTCCAGGCTGAACAGACCAAGGGGCCTCAGCTGCTCCTCATACGGCTTCCCCTCAAGGCCCTTCACCGTCCTTGTTGCCCTCCTCTGGACACTCTGATAGCTTTAGATCTTTCTTGTATTGTGGTGCACAAAACTGCACACAAGACTTGAGGCAAGGCTGCAGCAGTGCCAAGCAGAGCAGGACAATCCCATCCCTCAAACAGTCAGTGATGCTGTGCCTAAAGCATAATTAGAAGATATTTCTCAAGTAATAAAACAAGCTGGATATTTGCTAAAGTATTCTTTATTCATCAGGATTTTAAAAGACATGAGCATAAAATAATTTCCATCCTTACCATTTGCATGATGATCCAGCGCTTGATTTGCAAGTCTGTGGCGGTGTGGCTTGTGCAGGCTCAGCACTGCGACCTTCTGTAAGAGTCTGCCACAGGACAGGAAGGCACCACCACTCTTGCATGCACAGCTGATGGTAATAAGGCTATGAAGGCCAGGAGGGGTTCCTCATGTTTATTCCCAGCTGGGTTTGACCCCATGCTGGAAGGGATAGAGAGAAGAACTCAAGAACAAAGGCAGGACATTGGGTTTTATCCCAGGATAGCAAGAGGCAGAGAGAACATCAGGGTCCAATGATCTGAAGGTCTGGGGGTAGCACACAGGAGGGGCCAGGGGTATGAGGGCCAATGGGAGGATAGGAAGGGAGTGGCCAGGGGACAGGGATTAATGGCGATTTTAACCAATGGGGTTACAGAACTTGGAACTTAGCCCTGTAAAGCAAACAGAAAGTGAAACTGGAACAGATTGACTTGATTCTCACGGGAGAAGCCAGAACCTACGGGCTGCCCTTTCAAGGAATCTACACAAGTCTAAACTCAGGCCACCATGGACTCAACAGCTGCCCCAGCTGAGGTAAACAGGTTGGAGTAAGGCAGTGCTGTCTCACATAGCAAATAATACACAATCGTAATTCAGTGTAGACACTAAGGTGCTCAAAAATCCTCAGCCATTTCAGCTATTAGGTCTAACAATTATTCATTCTGAACACTAGAATGTTATACTGCCTCTAGTTCTCTACTCACCAAATTATGCATGCTTTCAACTTCACCTAAGATTTTTAATGACAGATTTCTGAAATATTACATGCAGAATAGACCTGAAGGGCACAAACAAACACAGGGCAGGAGAACTCATCACCAAGTTCCTGGACATGCTATACAGTTATCTAATACTTAATCTGGCATCTTGCATTGCCTATTGATTTATATATTTGGAAGCAATGGTAAAGAATTCACCTCATCTCAAATTCTCTTCTTCAAATGCACAGGAGTACTGGTGCCCTCATCAAGGATTTGAAAAAAAAACTAAGCTCTTTTTTAACCCCCTTAGCAAAGCCGTAATAAAAAACCCGTTGTGGTAAAAGATGGTGACAGGCCACTTGTAGAGAACAATACAGATCTCTTCTGGTTAACTGCCTGGGAACAGGTTCACTTCATACAGCAACACCACATTCTATGAACTGAAAGAACTGGGCTGGATCCTGAATAAAAAAGACTTGAAAAAGAATAGCTAAATTAAAATTATGGCTTCTGCAACCAGGGAGAGGTTTTTGTCAAAGCTCTAAAGGCACTAGAGGTTTGCCTGCTGAGAATGGCGACACACCTGGTACTCTGCACACACCTCTGCTGACAATGCTGACTTGAGCTAACAAACCTGACCGCTGCTCTCCTTCAGACACATCTCAATACTTTATTTTGGAAGTTAAGGCATCATCCCACAAGTTGTGGATGAACAGGGTGTTCCCAAGAGGGACCTGATGAGTACAAGTGACCATTCACTTCTGCACCTGCTGAAGACGTCACTTTCTACAGAGATGAGCACAAAGCCTAAGGAAGAAAGGGGAAAAGGGAGAAAAGAGGCCCAATTTGATTTTTAGCCAATTAAGCACTTTTGGGGTTGGAGAAGACTCCTGAGATACAATCACAGTTTTAATACATTCTTTATAGGAAAATACACACCAAGTGAGAAGTTGTTTTATTCTTGGTATGTAGATAAAGTAATTTAGACTTCACTGTGTTCCAGAGTGGCATAAAAAAATAAGATGCAAGCTTTTCCATCAACATTGAGAGACACCATCAGAAAAATATGAGCAAGCATTCGTGGTAATTGTTGTTCAATTGTGTTTTCGAAAAATTCATGTTTATTTTAGTTCTGGAAAGTTCTTGTTCTGCTGCAAGAAACCTAAGATACTTGACACTGTTGCTTTAATATGACTTCTAACAAAAAAACCCAACCAACCAAAAAACCCCAAACCCACAAAAAACAAAACCTTCTGACTCTAGCAGCTTTTTCTATTTACTGAAGGCACAAGAGCCAGCAGCTGACATTTGAATCTCATCTAAATTCAAACAGGAAATACATTTCTAGTCAATTGCAGACTGATTCACTCTTGATGCAGTGGATTCTCCATTCTGAGAAATCTTCTAAATGCACAGGTAAGAGCATTTATGGCACTCTGGAGTAGGAATTCGTTCTTTCCTTTTGCCCTGAAGTCCATGAACAGAGAACAATCCCAAGCAGAATTACTCAAACCTGAATACAACATCCACACTGCTCAGACCAACCAAGCAGAGCTCCCCATATACAGGACCAGTTTGAAACCAGTGGAGACAAAGTTCCACTGACAGAGCATGGACCATCATACAAAGACTTTTTACCCTCCCATCTTTGTCCCATTTGTGGCTAATTAATTATATTTAAACTTTAAAAAGAAAACTTTGAAAAAAGATGAAAGCAGGGCTATTTCAGATGTATAAATTAGTACACCATGTGATGTATCTCTTTCAACAAAAAGCTAAAACAAATTTAACAGATACACTTTAAATTATTAAGTACCTGTCCTCGTTTCAAGGACAGGTGTATGCTAAGGAAGGCAGGAGCCTCCCTTGGAATGGAAAATGTAAACCCTTTCCCTCCGAATTATCGTAATTTTGAAATTAAGGGGCTCTCAGGCAAAGATGTGGGAATAGGAATAACAGTTCTTTACTAGTCTTTATAATAAAGCAAGCAAACACCAACTCCTATGGCATTAACAACAAACAGAACCAGGAGCCTGGTCCCAGCCCCCTGGGCCTGCAGGCACTGTCCCCTTGGGTGCAGTGATGGTCACAGCCGGCAGGGGGCGCTGGTGGCGCTCAGTGGGCAGGGCAGGTGCGATGACTCCCCCGCAGCTGCAGGGGGCGCTGTGGCGCGAGCTCCAGAAGACACACATGGCTGGGCTGGGATGGGGAGGGATGGAAGAGAGAGAGAGAGAGGCTTTGCTTCACAAACCTGCTGGGGCAATCGATCTCAGTGCCCCAATAGGACTCTCGGAAAGCAGCAAGCTGGGATGGCAGGATGTCTTGGCAGGCAGGGGCTGTGCAGCTACAGTGGAGCGAAACCCAGAGCAGTGCCGAAGGAGCAGTGGGGGCGGGGCAGGGGCAGCCCGACTCCCAGCAGAGCAGGGAGAGGCGAGCTCAGGGATCCCGGGCACCTGAGCAGATGGCAATAGGTTCAGTGGCTGCTCACACAAGCAGAGGCTCACCCGAGCGGCAGAAGAAGCAGCTCCAAGTGAGGGGTCCAGCAGCAGCAACGAAACTCCTCCCCCAAAGCAGTAAAGCAGCACCTCCCAGTGTTCTGGTCCGAAGCGCTGGGCGAGAGAGCCCACAGCTGCTCCAAGCCCCGCCTTTTACCAGCCCCAATTCTCGAGATATCTCCCCCCGCTCAGAGAGAAACTCCCAGACAGGAGAGCAGTAAAACAGATATGCCCCTCTCCCCGGGGCTTGGCCACTTCTTTTGCTCTTCTTAAGTACCCAGTCTTTAGTGGTTCTTAGCAACTTAATGGGAAAAAATTCTATACGTAAAAAGATAACAAAAGGAAAGAAACCCAAACCCCAGTACCCTAAGTAATTGCTGTTCCATTCTTCTTTTGGAAAAAAAGGAAAACAGAGCATCTTTTTATGTTCCTTTAACTTAACTATTTCATTTCCTACTCAAATAAGTGAATAAAATTCTTGTTTTAATCAAGGAAAAATAAGAAAAGGAGTTTGAATAGAGAGGTAACCTCTGTCCGTCTCTACACTGAGAATCAGCTGGATTCTATTAAACCATCAAGCCATTTATATATTAACCAGGGTTAACATATAAATAAAAGAACCAGCAAAATGTTTAACACTGGTAGCTTCTTTATTAGCTGTGCTAAACTATATATAAATCTCAGATGATTTAACCCTTCAGATGCATGACATCTATTTTATAAAATTATACAAGCAACACTGCAGCAAAAAGTTTTTCCCTACACAGCAGCTGCCTCCTGCTCCTCCTCAACAATGTGGAGAACTATTTATAAAATAGCAATCAGTACTGTGAAATTTAGGGGAAGGCTGCAAGATTTCCAAATAAGATTGCCAGGATATCTTTTCTTTTAGGTTTCTTTGTTTTAACCTTCTCTAACACAGACAACAAACACCACTGCTCAAAGACTCTGCAAGACAAGGGCCCAACTGCAGGCAAACGTCTTTTGGGCTCAAAAGGAATTCAGTCACATCTGGGAATATGCTCAAAAGAAACTTGTATATGACTTACAGACTCCATTAACAGAAGCACTCCTTAGAAGATTTTCATCCTTTAAACAGGTAACAACAATTCAACTGAAGCGTCAGTCTTCAGGTAGGTCCTTTAGCATAACATAATTTCCACTGAACCACAAAGCTACTGAGCTTCCTTACTCCTTGAAGAAAGAAATTTCAGCCCACTAATGACTTACTGGAACTTCAGCATTCTCTGTTTGACAAGAATGCAAGACACTTGCATGTGCTGATAGATTTCAACACTGTATACTTTCCAAAAGTATCTACTGGAAATAGAAAAGAATCCCAGTTCAGGGCAGCAGCTTCCTTACTCAGGTAAACACAGGTGAAAGGCTGTCCAAGAGCAAACTGAAAGTAAACAACAGAAAAGTCAGTTTTTCCTGAAGGGTTTTATAAAGGATGGATTGCTTATTTACATTTTGCCTCTGGTTTGTTTTATTTTTTTAACAGCAAAGCGCATAGTTAAAACTACTATATATATATAACATATAATTAAACAAGACTGCAAGAAGAAGATATATATATATATAGCTATATATACACACACACTACCATGACACCTTCCGCTTGTTCAAATCCCAAATGCAATTGTTGGAACAAACAATTGCAGGAAAAATGTACAGGCTGTGAATTCAAAATCTGTAAGATTACATGCCTTACAAAGCCAAGGAGGAACAAGTTCAGCATTCATATTTTTTAAAAACATAAAAGAACATTAAAAAACTTATTTATTTAGTCCCTTCCTTATAAACCACAGAATCTTTGGAATGATGAAATGACCTTCTACCTTATTATAAGCAGCTTTGCAAATGACAAAAACTGAGACAGAATTACACAGTCTGCAGCGGCAGGCTCTGTTGACAGGATTATCTTTCACAATGCCCCCCAGAAACACAAAGCCTTCCTATTAGCCCTACCAACTCAGCCCAGAGCCAACAATGGGTTACTTTCTTGGGATTGCTTTAACAGTGGAAGATTCTGTAAAATCAGGTATGTACCCCAGGTAAGTCCCTGCATTTACTTCAAGTGGTTTATTCAAGTACATGTGAGTGTAAGTCAGGAAACAGCTTTCCAGAACAAGGAAGTTTGTAAAGTCTGACTTGGTTCTGCTGTCTCTAAAAGAGTCAAAACAATAAAAGTTACTTAAGTAAGCAGAAATAAATGAGTATGTTTAAAAAGAAGTTCTGCTGAATAGAAGCAGTACTCTTGCGCATTCCTTCTAACGTTAGTATATTCTCAAAACTAAAACAGAACAAATATTTAAGTATATTTAAACAGAACCACACAACAACAACAAGCTTACAGCTCAAAAACAGAACTTGAAAGATCTAAGCAATGTAACTAAATCTTGATCAAGGCAGCATGCAATCATATTCTGGCAGTCACTGGAGCAGATGCCTGCCACTAGTGTAATGTAAGCATCTCCATAACCTCACTCCTCCTTATTTAGAAAGAAGAATATCTGGGGTAAGAACAAAAAGAAGAGTTTAGAGTTGCAGGAAACACAGGAAAGGGTGACCTCAAGATACAGTAATATATTTTGCTTGTGCATATAAGTCTGGAAACCAGGTGAGACCCAGAAATTGTGAAGTTTTTTAAAATATGGGATGTCCATCTCTAATAAACCAGAGTATTATATGATAATTCAGTCACCTGATTGAGTTTTGACTTTCAAACTGCCAAAACTTCATGTAGATCAGACTATATGGGTCTTGGCCTTTCCTAAAACCAGAAAAGGGAGTGGGGGAATAGGGAGGAAACAATGATGTCAGGGGACAGAGATATGCATGATCCAACCCAGAAACTCCTAATAGTGTGTGTCCTTGGACACTGCTAACTCCTGCCAAGGCTTGCAAAGGCATCAAATGGCCTTGGGTTATTGTGTGTTTCCCGAGATAACTAGGGAGGGAGAAGGGGCAACCACACAACACATTCTTCAAAATACAGCTCAAAAAACTTAAAAATTCAAGTGTTCAAGAATTCTCCTGATGAATTAAGAGCTTGCAGGCTTTCCTTGTCTACATGCTCCCTCAGGGGGAAGGTTTATCTCTTCGTCAACAGACCCTAATGCATCGCAATTTGTACAATGACCGTACCAGTTCTATGCACAGAGCCCAGCAAACAGGTTTGGCAGAGGTGGGGGGCTTCTTGGCTGGCTATAGGGGTATTTTCTTCTGTTAAATTAGCTGAGAGCTGTTCATAGTTCCTCTTTGTTAAAAGATGTGAAAAATTTATAAGCTATCTTAAGAGGAACATTCTTAGATACTGTAAAATAGCAGCAGTTTGGATACGTAATTCTTATCACATAACTTGTAACCTGAGCCCAGAACTGACAAACTGAAAAGCAGCTTCAGAATCCTGTATCTGCCTCCGGGAAGGGGAGCACATGGAAAAAAAAATAAAAAAGGCATCTGATAATTTGAAAACTGCATGATCAAGATGCTTTTAAAGATCCAGAATCTGTTGCACCAAATACAGTGAGAACATGAGCAGGATGAAGCAATACCCTTCTGTTGGAGTTGACAGATGAGACTTGCAAAGGTGCATCAAGAAGAGCAGGAAGAACAAGAACTCACCCTCCATCAGCTTCAAGGGTCATGACAAAGAAACCTTTATCAGGAATGTCTATAGGAAGGTGTCTTGCAAAAATTAAATCACTATGAATATTTATACTTTTTATACTTTGGGATGAAGAGGAGGGAGATTGTTTAGAATAATTAAACAGGTAAGGAAAAGATGTGGAGAGAGAACAGCTTTTTTTTTAGCTACTGCTCATCTCCAGATGGAAGTTTAAATACTCCAGAACTCAGCCTACCCAAACAGCATGGGAAGGACTCACCCCAAAGCTCCTCAGTCTCACCGTGCTGCTCCAGGCACACAGACTCCATATGAGAAATCAAAGTGTCTACTGCTCGTGAAGTGATGACAAGCAACTTTTCCATTACTGCACAGTGAGAGCACATTTTTTACAGGTTTTCCAGCACCTGGATTATTAAACAAATATTTTCTACATTAAAAAAAAAAAACAACCTTAGATTTTAAAATTTTTAAACTCTTTAGTCAACTGTAAATGTCAGAAGTTTTCACAGCATGGGCTATAATTGTACATCTAAAATTTGGTGTATTTTGATGAGCTGCAAGTGCTTATTTTTCCTTATAAGCAGTACAGGATACAACCCTGAACAAAGAGAAAAGCCCATTTATACTTTAGACTCTTCTCATGTTATGTTTTTAGGAGAAATAATTGTGTGAAACACTGCTCATACAGCACCAGGATACACAGCTACCACTGAAAAACAGATAAAACGCTTTCCAAGCCACTGTCAGCAAGTAAAACTAAAATAGTTTATGGAGAACCTAGGAAGTGCTAGATTTCTGCTACTGCACTACAGAGAAACAGTGCAAAACAATTATAACAGGAAATTCCTTATAATCTATAGTCTTATCTTAATTACATTTATCTTACTTTGTTTTATCCTCCTTAAAAAGGCTTCCTCAGATGCTACTATAATCAAATAAAATATCAAAAAAGCCTCTTTTCACATGAGAAATTTTTCCAATAGAGCTGTTACAAAGAATGTATCAGTGGAGGAACAATTTTTACTTTTTTCTTTAGCTGACTCTCTGCAAGATCACTGCTGTTTTCTGACAATTATGATATTTAAATTGATCAAACCTGTTGACATACACAGAACCCAAGAAAAAGACACAGAAGAATGCCAGAAATTCCAAGGAAACGGACTGCTTTTTTAAAGCCTGAATTAATGCAAGAGACAACAACAACAAAATACCTAGTGAAAAAACCACAGTTGTATTCCCTTGATATTTTCTTGAGTCTCTGATGAAACTACAGCCATATTTGAGAAAGCTTTCCAGTTCACAGATACGATCTATTTCTCGCTGCTGTTGCAATAAATCCCAATTAAAAACAGTAACAAAAAGGAAAACATGAAATGTGCAGTTTTAAACAAAAGCCGAGAAAAGGCAGTAGATGCTTGTATTTCCACCTTCTAATGATGTTTGGAGGGGAAAAAATAGGCCTCAGAAAAGATGTAACAGTTGCAGAACTGCTGCCAATACACAAGGTAAACAAATAAAGGAACGTGTGGACAAATGTTTTTGCAGGGCCTTTGTGACTGGGCAAGGGGTAATGGTTTTAAACCATGTGGTAGATTCAGACTAGATACAAGGAGGGTTTGTTTACCATCAGAATGGTGAAACACTGGCACAGGTGGCCTGGAGAGGTGGTGGATGCTGCATTCCTGGAAACATTCAAGGTCAGGATGGACAGGGCTCTGAGCAGCCTGATCTACTTGGAGATGTCCCTGTTCACTGCAGGGGTTTGGACAAGATGCTTTGGAGAACCCTTCCAACACAAACCATTCTGTGATTCCATGAATGCTCTGGGTTTGAGCTTAACTTACAGTCACCATCTTACACGTAAATACGACTTGCAAGCTGCTGCTAGTCCTTTGGAGCTATTTTCATACATTTATGTATATGCAGTATAGAAACTGTTGTTTTCAAGCAATCAAAATTGAAAGGAGCAGCAAAAGGAAGATAGGCTAAGAGATCTTAATGCCTATACATAGTTAGTACCCGGAAAAAATATGAAGAATCAAGGAAAAGATTATTGCCTTTAATATTTGGAGAATTTTCTCTAGTTTAGTAATTTGCCTTAAGGCTTCTCTACCAAGTTCCAGCATGGTTTACTTAACAACTTGTTTTTAAAAAATTAACACAAAAAGGATTCTGTGGAGTTGAGTGGTAACATTCACATTTGATAACATTGCCAAGAAAAATCCAATTTGAAATGTAACATAATTATTTGCTTGTACAAGATCTGCAGATGGCCAGAACACCAATACAAAACTTGTCACAGTTTATTACATACTACGAAAGAAATGATACCATTGTCTTCTGTTGAGTTTGAAAACGAGACATGCGTAAGTTTATGCTAAAAAAAAAATACTGTCAGTTTTAAATTATATTTATATAAAAATAGTTCCTTACAGGCAACAGTTCTACCTTTAGCCATTTCACATCCAGCCTCCTAAAAAGAAGGAAGAAAACTACCCACAGCTCACTTTGAAATAAACTCCCTCGTTCTAAGCCCTACAAATAAGATTTTAACTT
The DNA here is from genome assembly GCA_013390045.1 of Picathartes gymnocephalus. Taxonomy (NCBI): domain Eukaryota; kingdom Metazoa; phylum Chordata; class Aves; order Passeriformes; family Picathartidae; genus Picathartes; species Picathartes gymnocephalus. Next base: position 45,476 of record WEKY01059161.1, read on the forward strand.
TTGCAGAAGAATCAGAGGACTCATGGGAAGTAGATTAAGAGTTACTCCTTTCCTGGCAAATTATTGGTCATGTTTGCAAACCACTGCCAAATCTAACACTGACAGAAAAAACACTTCAGAACTTCAACATTTTTTAAAGTCTTTCCATTGTTTCAAATATGCTCTTCAAAACAAACAGCATTTAACATCCATCAAATTATGTTATCTTTCCCACATCACAAACACCCATAATTTAGAAAAAATTCAAGTAGTAACTGTTGTAGCACAAGACTATGTACAGTTATTTTTGCTAATACAAATGCTAAGATTTAAAATAAAATAGGAACCCAAATCTATTTAGACAATCAAGTTGTCAGACTAAAAAAAAATTTTAAAAATAAAATGCTAGGCATCCACCCAATAGCTCCCACTGACAAAATATTCAGATTGAGATTTTCAGATAGCCTGTAGCACAGAACTATTTGGCAGCTCTACTTGGTCAGCTCTCTGTATAAAGTCAGATTTTAATCAGGGGATAGAAGACTACCACAAATGAGGGATAAACAGAAAAAACAGTCGACATAGTTTTTCATTCCCATTTTCCCCAACCTAAATCTTCAGAAGGCTAGAATGCAGGCCAGCTGAAATAAACAAACTTTAGTTACAAGTAACTAATTTTAGAAGTGAATTTAAAAAAAAAGAAATTAAGTCTACTAACGAAAGACCCACTAAAAAAGCCCACAAATCTGACCCTAAAAAAAGGTCCAGCACTCAGTGCCACATCTGTTAGCTGAGTTCTTCCCTCCTGTGACACAGAAGGATGATTACACACTGAAGTTCCAGTTTTTGATTTTTTACGCAATACAAATGAAAACTTAACCACTGAAGCCAGATAAACCAACATGGCTGGTGTTACACAAGGTCAAACAATTTTCACCCCAATTCGCCATTCACTAACTCTGACCCTATTAGGCTGGGTTAGAAATCAGGTGCAATATAATCTGTAAGAGCTCTGGCAAAAAACAATGTGACCTCTTCATACGAACTGCCAGCCCCACAGACCCCGGCTGCTGTCAGACAGAACCATCAACTCTCACAGGTTGGAAGAGACCTCCAGAAGTTTCTCGGTCCAACCTTGTGCCCAATACAAAGCCAAATTCAGTTAAGCTGCTCAGGACTTTGACAAGGAATATCCTGCACATGTCCAAGAAACGCAGTTCTGCAGCCTCTCACAGCAATGTGTCCCAAGTACCTCACCATTCTAATTACTTTTTTTTTAATCCAGTAAGAAATTACCTTGCTGTAACTTGCAACTACTAATTTACTATCCTTTCAACATGCACTCCTGGGAAGACTCTAGCTCCACCTTCCCTGAAGACAACAGACATCATTCCTCAGCCTTCTGCAGGCTGAGCAAACACACCTGGTGCTTGGCAGCCCCTCTCCTGCAGGCCACACTATTGCATCAGTCCCCGTCTTGCACTGGGGAGCCTAGACCTGGAAGAGCAAGCGTGCAGCCTGTTGGCTGTGATTTCTGCTCCAATCCAGCAGAACACTCTGCCAAACCCAAAAGGCTTGGGCTTGATCCCACTGTTGTCCCCCCAGTTGCAGACCAGCACTAGTACCCATGTAAACTAAGCATGAAGTTCTTCAAATAACTGATATGATGGATTTCATGTTGTTGATTGGGGGTTTTTTGTTTGTTTAGGTTTTTGATAGGTTGCATTTCTCAGATCAGGACAATGAAACTCCTTAACCTGCTACATGGAATAACAAAGGTGAAAGGCACCCATTACCTCACTGCCCTTTCAGACAGGTGAACAAGTAACAGCTTCCCAGCAAAACCAACAGCAGACAGAGAGCATATCCTCCATTCCCTAGGCCCTCAGCTCCAACACCATGTTAATTTCGTGCCAAAATAATTTTGTTGCTTGCCACGGCAGATTAAGGGAAGTGTTTTTATGAAGATCTATGCAAACATTCTGCAAGGTAAGCATGTGTGGGCAGAAGCAGAATAACTCAGATATATGAGTTGCTAACTTAAGAGTGACTCCAGCAGCTGTGCTCTTTTTCAGCCGAGGCAAGAAATTGGGTGGTGGTGGTGGTAAACTTTTACCCAGAGCTGTGCATTTATTAATTTGCCCTGGATCTCAGTACAGAGGCTTCACCATCACAGACTACTGGCAGTTTCTGAACTGGCAGAAATACCTAACTAAAATACATTATATGAGCATTTATAGTTCTTTTCTCTTTTCTAGTCGATATGCACACTGATCTCAGTATGAAAATGATAGTTCATTTATAGTTCTTTTCTCTTTTCTAGTCGATATGCACACTGATCTCAGTATGAAAATGATGAAACTATTTGAACTGCACTAAGACCCATTACAGAGGTACAGACTGGAACAGAAACAAAAATGTGTGGTGTTTTTTTACATCAATTACCTTTATATATTCACAACAGCAGCTGCAACCACTGCACACTGATTTGTGTGAATCAACTTTTTTTTAAACCAACAACACACACATTTTAAATTACAGCATGAGGAGCAGTAAGTTGAGAAAAGACTCAGGAGAATTTGGTGAAAGAGTATGTGAGGTGAACAAGTAATTTATTTTTACTATATATAGTGTTAATAAGCAAATGAGATTCAATTTTATTAATTTTAGGGTAAATTCAATCTTACCCATAAGTTTATGTACAGATTTTAACCAGACAGGACTACATTCATTTCACATATACAGGCTGAGGTGAAGAAAAACTCTCCAACCTGTACCAGAGACACTTCTGCTGGCAGAAACACAAGAGACTCCCTGCAGTGAAACAGAAAGAATCAGATCCCTTCAGTTTTGGGGAGCTCAGGGATGCAGCAACAACAACTCTCAGAATTTTCATCAGAACAAGATACTCTCCCCGAGTGTTTAATTTTAACTAAAACTACTGCAGAGGACTCCATTTCAGTGTGTGATGGCTTTTATTTGTGGGAGGAGGGAGAGGAATAAAAGGAATTCCTTTGACAAGAGAGCTGTACTGCAAACCACAACCAGGATCATTTTACTTCTTTAGCTACAAAGAGATTACATGCCATGAAGAAAAATCCCATGATCTAACAGCTTCAAGTTATTTTACAAATAAGACGACTCTAACCAGTTGCCAGAGAAGATATTTTTGCAGCTGATTTGCTTTGTACATTTCACAGCATTTGATACACAGTATCCATCATTTAAGCTCTGATGGATGTGGTATCTCATGCCCTTGCTGAGCCTTCCCACGGAAAAGCTCTACGTAGCTCTTGAACTAAATCTAAAGTTGTTATTTATCTCATAAATATTTGTGATAATATCCTGAGGGTAGAGGAAAAAAAATTCAACAGTTATGGACACCTGATTGGCAGAATTACTTACCACCTGAATTAGAAGCTGGGGGAAGAACACAACATCCCAAACAGCACAACACAACATGCTCAGAGTTTCAAACTGAGATTTCCTCCTTAGCTTCTTTTACCTGAAAAGATTTATGCAGCCCCAAAGAAGTACACAAGACATGTTAATGACCCTGCAGGAACAGTAGGTACCAGCTGATATTGCTGTAACAACTACAATATTCCATAAAACGTTCTGTTCCGAAGTCGACTTGAAACTTTAAATACAAACACACTTCTATTATAAAAAGGCTTCATGATATTCTCCTGCAGATTGTAGGGGTTTTTTTGTTGTTGTTGTGGGTTTTGTTTTTTTTTTTTTAAATGGTGAAAGCTTTAAGAAGTGTGCACTAAGTACCCAACCATTGTTCTGCCAAGGAACAACTGAGTACGCTGCAGTGCAAACATACATGGAAATTACAGGATCTTTAAACACATTACTTCAAATCGCTATTTTGTATCCATGGGAAGAGAAGGGAAAACAAGCAAAATACAAAAATCCACATCTCCACGAAAAAAAGCAAATATTTACCTAGAATTTACATAATACTGTAAATACAGGTAACAACTTGAAAAATGAGACGGCAATAAACACATCAGATAATTATCCTTCTAGCTCTCAAGGAAATGTTTGAAGCACAATAGTCTGCTTCCAGAAAGTCCTTATAACCACTGTTACAGCTAAGCAGAATTAAACAGAGCCACAAGGATTTCTGATCTCTAAAAATAGTTCAAAACCAAGTTCTTTCCTAATAAGTTCTTACGCTTACTGGGAGCCAAGGCAAAGCCCCGAAATGAGGCCGCAAAGAGAGCCCGGGCCCGGCGGAGCCCGTGAGGGGCGGCGGGCGCAGGCCCCGCGCGGGCCCCTCCTGGCCCTGGAATGCGGAGCCCGTAACCCGAGCCGCGCCGCCCCTCCTCCCGCACCGCCGCGCTCGCACACATTGAACCTCAAAATGGCATCCTGGCACGGCCTCTCCGGGAACGGGGCTGCACCAGCCTCTCCTGAAATAGGCAGGAAAAGCCTTTTCTCGCGGTCCGGCGTTTCCCTGCGAACACGGCGCTCCGCGTGCCCGGCCGCGTCCCCTCGCTCGGGCAGCTGAGGGGAATCAGTGCCCGGCTCCGGGAAGCACCGCTGCCTTGCCACGCAGGTCTCTCCTTCGGGCCAGCTCTGCCCTGACTCAAAACTCACCCCAACTGCGCTACCCTTTGACACGAACCCGTCTTACTGAGAAGCAAGGAACTGGTAAGAACACCTCGTCCATTGCAAAGGCCTGGCATCTCAAAACCAATGCATTCATGTAGATCCAATGAGACATATTTCTAGAATGATGTGAGTTGTCCCTTTCATTTGAGAAAGGGACAATTTTGTTACGAATTCACTTAACTTTTCAAACTATAGGCACATAGTTTATTTAGGATGCAACAACACTACAGTGTCTTAAGTTTCAGGTCAATTACATACAAGTACAGAAATGAGTAAGTTACCCCTCAAAGGAAGTGTGAGATGATCTGGAGATAAACTGTCTCCATCTATTTTCTCTACAAGTGAGTAGTTTTGTACCATGAAAAAAGGCTGTTGCAATATGGATGAAGTATTTTGCTGTTAACAAAGCAGACAAGAATTTTACCATTCTGAACATACTGAAATTACTAAGATGCCATTATGCTACCAGATACAGACTGGGAAAAATAATCATTCCAGTGACATTACATGTAAGAAGAGAAAGAGAATAACCTGAAAAACATTTTTCTAGCACTAGCGATTTTACTCATTAAGCACACGACCAAATGTTGTTCTATCAGGAACTAAGAAAAATGCCCTACATGTATCTCAGGAGGGTGCAAGTCTTTCGGCCATCAGCGTGGAGCCAGGAGCTCACACTGACTCTCTCTGTATAACTCCCACAGGAGGTGCTTTGTACTTTCATTGGCCTAACTAAATCTGACACTGCAGAGCACTGCTAAGGATGGTAATTCTGCAACTGCCAAGGAGAGACCTTTGGCCACTGTACACTGGATAGGCAGAGTCCCTCTGTTCATGTAAAAAAAAAAAATCTCATCAGCAATAGGCTGCCAGAAACTCTTTCCTGTTACGAAGTTTTAGGCCTGAATCTTAAGTCAAACCCAGAAAATCAAAGTTCAATGACCTTTACACAGGATTCCTTCACTCACATGGTTTCTCCTGTATTGGTTCATAACTACAGAATAGGAAAGAATTCAAAATGCTAAGAAACGTTGAACTAAAGCACTGTCTTCATGGTAAAACCCTAGAATCTAGTGAGGAATGTCAAATACTGCTACAATGGGAGCTTCCAAAAGACTTTAAATCCGACAAAAAATAACGAGTAGGCAGGAAAAAATAATCACCCTTATAGATATACTAATACACCTATAAAAAATCCCCACTATCAATAAATGTTATTGCAGGTCAAGGATCAGAAGCACTAACAACTGGCTACCTCTATAATTCTAGGCAAAGTAAGCATAGAATTGATAATTTGTTTGTTATGTATGAGAACAAAAACCCTACTCAGGTGCCTTTGTTACAGAATATGAGCACTTTAAACAATTCTTTTGTTTACTGCAAACAGACTTATATTTGCAAGACTTCTTTTTACAGAAAGCAAAATACAGTCATTTTGCTTCTGTGTATCATGTGTGATAGCATTTTGTCTCTCAGATTATATACAACTCAGACTTTTAAATTCTTCCCCAAAGGAACCTCTCCTATCTGTTAGCATTCTACAGAATTTTATTTCCAATTTGTAATTTCTATCAGATAAACAAAATTAGAAATATTTTCTATTTTCACCAGAATTTCTCTATTAACCTAAGGTAATAGAAAATGTCATACATATAACAAATAAAAAGCTATTTTTCTTTCAAAATATATTTAATAATGGTTACTCATTGGAATAAAATGTATTCAAATTGTCAGTTAGCAGTGGAAGAGCAAGTATGTTTACACATTAGAACTGAAGCTCAAAACACCGTAACATGATTACCTGACAGCTATTAAATACCCTGCAAGAAGTTATTAGTGTTGATTCTCTTTCAGAAGGCCAGTATAACAGTTCCACCCTTAGCATCCTCCCTGTAGTTTTACTTTGTTGTGTCTTTTTGAACATAAACTTTCCCCGTCACTCCCACAGGTTGTGTTTTGGTCTCAAGACCTATTATTGGGATATTTCACACAACAACTGCATATAAAGAAAATTAAGCCAGTGCTAAAACTACAAAGTAATCCTAAAGGTTTCAACAGCGGTTAAATCCACTGTGCTAAAAATAACAAGAAGCATACATATTTTACCAAGGATTCTGTTTTCCAAAAGAGCAGATAGAAAACACCACTGTGATGTTTTACAAGGACATTCACAAATACCTTCCAGCACTTCAGGACACGTTTCATACCAGCAAAGATTACAAGCAATCGCTGTGGGAGGAAGAGAGAACCAAGGAGAAAAACCAAAACAAATCCAAGCAAAAATCCAAACTCACACTGCCATTCCAAATTAATTTTAACAAATGAAAAGCAGTGTCAGGAAATATACCTGCTTATAACAGTTTTAATATTTCCACAGTCACAAGCTTTGAAAACTACAGACCACATATCACAGAAACATACATACATGGTGAAACGTTGATGAAGAAAAGATACAAAAAGTACTGTTAGAAAGCACTTTGGACGTGGAAAATGTCCTTTAACTTCTTTTTATACTTCTCTTGGGTACATGAGTAACACAGAGCCTGACAGGTGTCATTCTAAACAAAATGCCCTTTTGAACACACTTGATTTCCTATGAGAAATGTGACTGTGAACATTACTAGCTGCTCTAGCAAGTGCCACTTTCTTCACTGATCTCTAACATACCATAGACAAGCAGTCCCACTGATCTGTAACTGGGTGCTGTGTGCCTGGCCAAAGGAAGCTGTGCCGGTCACTGCTTCCAGGAGCCGAGAATCTTCTGAAAGATGTATCCAAATTAATGGTTTAAATAAAGTTATTTTTAAAGTATACTTTTAGAAAGTTGCATTCTAAATGAAAATTAAAAACACTACAGTATTGGCAAATTTCTTTGCACAAGACTAAAATACTTCTTACTACACCTTCCAAAAGCACAAATTCTGGATGATACTACTTCCTGCTGAAGAGAAAACTCAATGCAGAAGAACAGCATTTGTCAAATCCAGCATTTTCAAAAAACAAGTGCAATTGTAGCAAGCAGTTTAAGCAGAATCTGTTTTTTATTACAATGCAATGGGTTCTGTAGGTGGAAGAGTGTGGACTGCAGATACACTAATATATAAACATGTGGCTGCATCAGTACTCCACTGAGCTTGTCAGACATTTCAACACTGTATTTTTAGATTATTCTCTCATACCAACTGCACTGTTACAGTGGCATTTAATTCCATTATGTTCACTGTCAAAAAGCTAATCTTTGGCTTCAACCACAGCAGTTCTTTGAAAAAATACATTTTTAGAGACTGTATTTAATTCTCAAATATATTTCCCCAGTCATAGCCATGAGCCAGCTTAGTGTAATACAAAAAAAGCACCCACATTTCACTTTCTAGATGCTATGTCACTTCAGGCACCTTTTGATCAACTCTGTAAAAATCCCTGGATTTGGGAATAGCACACCTGTTGTTATATCTGAGCCTGCTTTTAATCTTAAAAATATTTTAATGTGCTTTCTCTCTGTTCTAATAAAACCTGGGTTAATGAGGAAAACAGAAGGAAAAACTTGGCTGAATTGATCTCTTCTGCCCTGGCAGTGATGCCAAACACACACCTATGGTACTTCTAGTTCTTAAAATCCAAGTGATTATTCCATCTCAAATTTTTCACTTCATTCAGGAAAAAAAAAAAAGAAGTCATCACACATTAAACAAATTACATTAGGAGCAACAGACATAGAAAGGCCCAGTTTTCTACAGATTTGTTCTATTTTGATCTATACCTTTTCCCAGTGTAATTGCTCCAGCTCACTATATATCCTGTATGATTTCACTCTCCCTGTCCCTTAGCAATACATCCATTTCCCCACTCACACACACATTTCTCTAACCACAGTTGTCTCTCCCTTCCCTCCCACATCCTCTGGTGCTAAACAACATCTTGCTGGCTGGACAGTATGTGCATATTGACCTCTCTCTTATCAGGCAGAACAAGTTTGCTGAACACTTCTGATCGTAACATCCTTCACCTCTGGGGACATTAACACAGCTCAAGACCTTTGAAACAGAAGGAAACAGAAGCAGTGTGACATCCACTCTATAATCTGACCAGACATCTAATCTTCAAGCCTGTTGATACATGAAGTTTGTCTTTGAAGTTTTAGGTATTAGGAATCTGCCAAACTGCAAAACTTTACATCAGAGACAGAAAAATTTAACAGAACTACAAAACAAAGGACTCAACTGCGAAAGAACGGAGAGAAATGTGGGGATGGGAAATTAAAGATTCTGACCAACCCGTTTTTGCTTTGTGGAGTGGGGATATAGTCAATATACACCAAGAAATTACATGGGATCACCAACAGTCGAGCTAATTTAAAAAGCACTCCAAGCTGGGTAACATTCCCAAACAGGAGCCTTACCCACAAGCACAATACACTACAACTAAGCTGGGCCTGGAAGGGGCACTCTTGTTCTCTATGCCAACAGTGACAGTCGGTCTGCCCCCACAACCACAGCTAGACTGGCAAGAAGTGAAGCTGGCTGAAAAAAAATTTTTAAAAAGAAGGCAAGAAAGGGTAATGGGCTCTCAGCCAGTTTAGATTCCTACAGCATCAGAGCAGTGCCAGCCAGTGCTGCTGCAAAGGAAGAGGGAAGGACACATCAGGGTGGCATGAACAAGAAGTAGAACTGGCCCTTCGAGTGCAGCCAGCTGCTTAGGCTGCTTATCTGCAGCACAGAACTGCCCTCTCCATCTGGCAGTTAATTATTCATCCAGCAGACATCAATGGAAGTCTACCTGGCTACATTGCTCCAGTCCTTAGGAAATTAGATTATCAATCTTTCCACACTAAGCAAAATAAAGTATCTGAACAGAAAATGTTTAAGATAAGGCAGATACAAAAAAACATGTTACTTCATGTTTGATGGCAGTTTTGTTAAAGCAAACCTAACAAACGTGTCAACGAAGGCAGATGGGTGCCAGTGCAACATAAAAAAAAGCTGTAGGCGTTACAGACATTACTAAGTGCAACAGCAGAGGAGCTGACGTGCCTGGCTGCGTGTGGGTGTGATAAAAAGCCTCCAAATTCACCGCCTGCTCTGTGGCAGATGTCTGGCCCAGCACTCTGCTTGTGACACCGCCTGCTATCAGACGGGCCAGGAACTAAGGGAGAACAGAGTCCTCCCTGGCTTCATCCAGCCAAGGAAGAACGGAGTCCTCCTCAGCTTCATCCAGAAATCCGGGGAGTTCCTGACCTACAGCAGGCACAAGTGACCACACTACTGCCATCAGTGCACACATCCATCAACAAACCCGTGTGACTGCAAATCTGCACAGCACTTTCATCCCCAGCCACGTATTCTGGCAGCGATTTTTCAACTGAAATATTTGCTGCGAGGAAGGAAAGAAACGCCCCATTTTACCATCCTTGTAAACCTGCCATTACACTGTGGAGAAAAAAAGTGGTGAAACACTATTCATCAGTTTCTTAATTTCATTTAAGGTTTGATAGATTACCATCACCATCTCTCTCTCCACTGTTTCTCTTTCCCTTACTGAACGAGCACAAGTCTATTTATCAAACCAGAACAAAAAATAAAATTACCTTTTCATTTCAATGGGACTGTTGAAATGGTGTTACCAGAAGGACGCAACCTGCATGTCCATATATAAATAAACGTGTGTACAGCTGTATAATCACATTTTTAAAAAACTTACTGTACAGAATGCTGCTTCAAAATTGGCTTAAATTCATTTAAGCTTGTACTACTTGTAAGAAGGGAAGTGCTGGCCCTCCTCTCCTCTTACTCCTCATAAGGTACCACAGTGAGCTGGAAATACTGAAAACCTAGGGTTTTTTAATGCGGTTAGTTTTCAGTTAAATTAGCAAACAAATCCAAACTTTTTCATGGCCACAAGTACAAAAGTGACAGTAGAAACACAAAAAAAGAGAAGAGAAAAAAATTCAACAGCATTCACAGATAGGTTCAATCTAAAGTAGGAGCTTCGAAACAAAGATCTCTCCAAGTGTTAATACCTCATTTAGAGCCTATTACTGTTTTTGCCTGTTTGAATTAAATTACATTGCACTTACAGTACCTCATCCAGTATTTTATCATCCAGGCATTCAATACTGCTCAAGCCACTTTACAGTACCTGTATCAGCTACAAATTTCACCACCTCACCATCCACTCCCCCTTCCACACTATCTCCAAACAAACAAAATAAACAAGCCCTCATTACTTGCTTCCAGTGGGGCTGTTACCACCTCTCTGCCACAGGGGTACCTGCCTAGCTCTTCCTGGGAGCCCAGAACCGGCCAGGGCCTTCCAGATGTGTCTCACCAGTGCTGAGCTGAAAGGCAACATCACCTCCCCTAGCCCACCCGCAACACTCACCCCTTGGGCAGCCCAGGAGGCACCTCCCCAGGTGCAGGGCTCTGCACTTCCCTCATGAGGTTCCTCTCTGCTCACTTCTCCAGTCCATCCAGGTCCCTGCAAGGGGCTGCACAACCACCTGCCCACCAAACACTCCTCCCAGTTCTGTATTGCCTACAAACTTCTGAGGATGTGCTCTGTCCCATCATCCATGACTGTTCACTTGGTTGCACTGTACTGGAAATCCAGCTCGACCCCTGGGTCACACTGCTAGTGACTGGTCCCCAGCTGGACTTTGTGCTCCCGATCACAACTCCCTGAACCTGGTAGTTCATCCAATCTTTAGTCTATCTCACTGTCCACTTGTCCAGTCTATACTTCCTTCACTTGTTGATGAGGATGTTACAAGCAACACTGCCACTACCCTAAGGAATTCAAAATAAACAATATCCACTGCTCCCCACTCATTCACTGAGATGGCCTCCTGAGGGAGACTACTATCGGGCACCTACCAACATCACCCATACTGACCTGCTGCTAGGCCAGACCCACACCTCTCAAACGTCTCCTCATTCACCCAAAAGGAAGAGCTGCAGGACTTCTCATAGCACTCTCACAACAAAAATCCCCACAACACTGTGCATCCCTCACCATCTCAGCCTGTCCTTCCAAGAGAGCCCATAACCAGCCCATGCAGCACTCCAGCCATGTCAGCTGTCCCACCCCATCTCTGATCAAAACAAGATGCGACTGCACACAGACCTCCAATTTCTCCTGTTTGTGCCCAGTCTTTTCCACAACATATGGAAAACAGTGAAACCCAAATAAAATCATTAGCTCAGGTTAAGTCTTAGAAACTTCATACTGGCTACACTTTAATAGCCTGAAACCTCATTTCACACTATGACAAAGTTACAGATGCTGGAGAGAAAAATCAACAGTGACAGTGTTGGATAATATATGGATGTAAATAATAATGTATGGTGAAACGGACAGACATGGGAAGAGCCACTTTGCAGTTATATACAGACCAAGGAGATTAAGAGTTCTGTCACTCCCATCCCAGGTAAGAAACCCTGTTAGATGAGACCTCTGGCCTCCTCCAGGGCTCAAATCCAGCAAGCTTTTCTCACCACACCACTGCTCCTCTGCCCACACTCCTGTTACCTGAACCTGAAGCCCTACTCCTGCTCTTTCGGAGGCTCATGAGACGCTGGGATCTGTATTTATAGCACACCCACAGCTTCTCTTCTCAACCATAGTTAACTCGAAGGAGATTTATTTTACCTTCTGTTGTTCCAAGTACACACAGTAAAAAACATCTTCAAGTAAACAATTACTTCTTCTAAAAGCAGAAACAGTTAGAAATCCAGATACAAAATCGCTGAAAACTCTGACATTTCTCTTACATAACCTCAAACTTTTAGATTTTGGTAAAAATTCTTTGAAACAAGAGTCCCTTTTTACAAAGCAAAAAAACCATGTCAGGGTTTACATTAACTAAATCACCCTTTACATCAGCACTCAAACCAATGCTTTCCCAAAGAGCAGCTCTATCATATGTAAATCTCAGTACTTACAGGTAACTGATAAACACCAACATTGTCAAAAAGTACAAAGAAAAAAACACAAAAGAAAATGTAAAATCACACATTTTTATAAACTGCATGGTAGCTTAGAGAGATCTCTTCCACCTAAAATTGCTTCATGTGCTATGGACATATACTGCAATGGATTTAATATGCCTTACAGTCTCAGCTAGCTCCTGGTTACTGGGATGTAGGAAGAAGTTCCAGACTGGTGTAATTCCACTGTTTTCTGCTAGACTGTCATATGTGCTCCTCTGAAGCAATACTGCTGGCCATTGTTGGGAGCAAAACACCTGAGGCATTTGCAACACTGTTTTCTCACTAGTGCACCTTCATTTCATATAGTTTTAGTTGGTTATTTTTCCTGTAACCAACTTCTCCTCTGAAATTAAGTCAGCAGAAATAAAAAGATATTTATAAAGAACAAGCAAGCAAGAAAATCACAGAATTTCATTGCAGCAAACAACTATACACGCTGCAGATGCTTAAGGACAAAGAAGGAAATTCTTACATCAGTTCTTTGCTCCACCTCTATTCTCCAGGCTCCTAAGACTATTACTGACAGTATTAGAGAGATGTAAATATTATACTACAGCATTTGAAGCTTTAAGAAAAACTTAAGCATTGCCATTTCTGCAACGGAACCTCTGGCTAAGGAATGCACAGCTGCTGAGCAGATGTATAATTTCAGCATTTAGATTCCATTATTTCAAGGGGGATTTTTTTCCTTTACTCCATGTTTTCAGATTTTCTATTTCCATCTGGTTTTTGACCTCCCTCAGCTTAGTCCACTCATCTCTGTTTTAGTTCATTACACCAAAATAATTTTCTAAATTAGAAACATCTCTACATTTAAAAACTTGTGAATTTAAAGAGAGGTGGGGGAGTGACACAGGGCCAGGGGCAGAACAAAAACAGACAGCTCAACAGAGGCTTGGGTTTGAATAAAAACTGTCCTGTCTGGGTCAGGTTTGATTTTGCAGTTCCTGGTCTAACCCAAATTGGCGAGCCTCTAACTGCATTCCTTCCATGAAATTTTAAGAGCAGGAAACTGAAGAGTATCAGCTATACGGGAATGTTTCTACACTTTGCCAGAGCCCTCTGCCATAAACTTCTGAGTAAAACATCACTCCAGGTTTTGATTCTTTTTAGAGTTACAATTAATTATAGTTGCAAGCGTAAAAATAATTTAACTCACAGTGTACTAAAAGAGCTTTACAAAACATATAAAGATTAGTGTGGTTGTCAAATTAATTCTGTAAAGAATTTATTAATGCAAGAGTAGTAAAAAAAAATATATATTGAGATAGCATTGTTTAGAAAAATTTCCATTCATCTAAGCCAAGTAGAAGACTAGGGCATAGAATACTGTCTGTCTTAAACTTCAGTCCACACTACAAATTTTGAAGATGAATTATCCCTGGTAGGAGCAGTGATTCAGCTCAGCAAATGCGACAGATTGGCCGTAAAATCTAACCAATTTTGCATGTAATTTTAGACCAAGAATAATAATTTGCCTGGGTGGGGAAGGCCACAGTCTTCAATCCTAACGAATGGCATACACATCAGAATATTCTACAGGAAACTTTCTATAGAATGTTTTTACCAAGAAAAAAAAAAAAAAGTAAAATTATTATGAACTAGTACATATGGAAGATAAAATTATAAAAACGCATCTATATTTTAAAATAAAAATCCCACATTTTTATTCTGTGGGATTTATTCTTTGCTTTGTCTCCCAGAGAGGAGACATTAAACTAAGTTTTGAAAAAAACATTTAAAGCAAAACTTCCCATATCTCCTATCATCAGGGACATTTCTGCTTAACACTTGGTACCACTACGGAATTTTTCATTACTGCTAAAATCCCTTCAATAACCTGAACAGAAGATAGATTCAATGCCCAAAACATGAGTGAGAAGAACGGCTGCACCTCATTAGCTGGCAGTTCATCCCTGTGCCCTGTCGCAGTCCTGTGTTGTCATTAACTTGCAGTTGTCCAAACCAGTGCCTGACTCGCAAGGTGGGTTCCTTGCAAAACACTGAGAGGGAAACAAGAGAATTTCTAAAATCTTCTCCAAGGCATTGCATTAAAGACGGTTTTCTCTTCTACAAAGAAGGACACATTTTACCCAGCTTTGTGGCCTTCTCACTCACATTTCCAGTCACTGAGGTTCACTGTTTTCTTCCGATAAATCCCTCTTCTTCTCATACCACTCCCCAGGTTCTTCCATTCCCAAATATAAAGGGAAAAAGGGATGATAAATTTTTCATATTTTCAGTATCCATTATTCCTGCTGAACAATTCCTCCCAACCCTTCTCTTTATGCTTCCTTTTCAAGCCCTCTAAAGCCCTGCAAAAACAGGTGGAACAATTCCTCTACATCTTCCTGACCACTGCACTGTGCATTTCCAAATGAACACAGGATAGGAAAAAGAATGATTAATTTAGAAAATTTTATCTGAGCTTATTCACCACTTCCATATCCCTGACATTCAGACTCTGAGCACACAATGTGCTCATTTGCACAAATCTCGTGAGCAGAGTACCGATTCTCTGCATAAGTGAAATCTCTGATGACTTCAGTCCTCCAAAGTCATTCGAGCTCTGCCCACTGATTTCCAGTCAAATTTGGGATCAGGCTCTCACAGAAGAAGTATAAAGGCCTACAAATGGTTCTAAGTGGGATTTTTTTTTTTTTTTAACAAGAAAAGAAAAGCATATTTAAATCATTTCAACAGCTGCAGCAGTGAAAAGGAAATCACTTCCACAAACCAGATCTATATCCTGGTATGTATCTTGTGAGACTTTGATATTTCTCTAATTTATCCCTGCTACATCTGCTTGTATTTTATCAACCAAAGCATGGCAAGACTGACAGTTTTCTCCTTAAGATGGTGAACTGAGGGAATACAGACACAAAGAATTGCTAGTTCCTTCCACATTTTACACTAATAAAGTTGACTGAAACCACAGTGCAAAAATTTAAGTGATATCAAATTTTTGTTAAAAGCATTGCTGCTGTTATAATATATGATGCAAATTAAGCTACAATACTGCAGAGCTGAGTTCATAATACTGATTTTTTCCCCTTTTAATGCACAGCAACTCATCACATACTCAAATTACATTTAAATACACTACATTTTCCTCTGTATTTTGGGGAAAAAATGAGCATGAGAGCATTCAGCTGCATGCTGCAGGTACACATCCTGGGAATTGTTACTACACAGATTTTTGTCTAATCAAAATCTTTTAAAACATTCAAAGTTCACACCTTCGTGATACTCGGAGCACTTCTCCCTCCCCAGTGAAGAGTCACCAGTAACACAGCGGTGATAGCAGGGACAGCTCCATCAGGGCAATCACTTTCACTGTAACTACAGGTGTCACTGCAGAAACCCAGAGCTGGTGACACACCTAACCTTCAATAAGGATTTGCTGTGGCTTTTCCTTCCCTCCTGCTTATACAACCTATGAATATTATCACAGTCATGAACCGGATTTTCCTACCCTAACGCTTGTTTTGAATTTTGCTAACCAGACCGTCATTAAACAATACTAAACCTAACCGTAATGCAGAGAATTCAAATGAAAGGGGATGGCAACTACAAGATACTCTTCAGAAAAATGGGAGGAAAAACATCTCTGGATTATAAATCTGAAACAGAATTACTGTATTTCTCACACCATTTGTGTACAGCTGAAACAATAGGGTCATAACCAATAGCTATTCAATAGATCTTCTCAATAAGAGCACTGAGATTGCTAAAATTACATTTTCTGTACAAAAGAAAACTTCGGTGACCGTTTCAACTTTTTATCCAGTTCCAAGGATCATCTAGCATAGTCTCCATGTTATTCTTAAAGGACACAATATACCAGGTCAAGTTTTACATTCATTGTCAGTTTTAAACATTTTAAAGAGTAACTACTCACTGCCAGAGAGTGGTGAGCCCTCAGCTTTCACAGCAACTTTTAAGGGATTGCAAGAAAATGAGGCAGAAAGAAATCCCGTTTAAAGCACCAACCATCCTGGAAGGCACAGAAGAGACCACTGCAACTGGGGACCATCAACACAACTGCAGTGGGACAACTGCAGAGGTTTCTGCAGATCTTGTCCAAGAAAGGAAAAGTGCAACCACTAAAGCAGCAGTGAATAGAAAAAATTCTTGTCAGGCACACTCCGTGCCTGCCCCCAAGTCCTGCATTTTGGGAATAGTAGCAAAGGAAACAAGGTTCCAGATACTCCATCTGTGCCCACAGATGACTCTGATGTGATATACTTTTAAATTACTGAGTTCTTTCTGTCATTTATTTACAGATGACAATAACATAAGCGAAGAAATCCAAGGCACTGAAAATATGCCCTCTTTTTACTAAGGAACCTAGAAATACCTGACATTTTCCCAGGTATCCAGATAGAATAGACAGATCTTCAACTGATGCTTGAAATAAACAAGGACAAACATTTGTAATAGTTTCTCTGCCACTTACTGACTGGTCTCTTTCATTCATCTGTGTTTTTCAGCAATTTACCAAGAAAGTTACTGCAGCTCTGTATGTCAGACCTGGTATCCAGAAAAAACTCACGCATCATTTACACACTCCACCACATCCAGTATTTTGAATCTGCATAACAAACCACACAATTTTCACTGTGAGAATCTTTCAGAGCAGTGTCCAAAACATTAGGATTTGGGGTCCCACACACTAGCTTTAGTAGCTACATACTGTTTCAGTAAACGTATTTAATCAGCGAATTCCAAGTAACATGCTATTCAGGCAGTTTACCAAGAGTTTTCTGCTCAAACTTGAACAACGGCTCAAACAGATAACATCCAGAGGTCCGTTTCAAAAATAAATTATTTTACAATTAAGGGAACAAAATAATTCAGATCCAGCCACTTATGCTCTCTGTCCTTAGAAGAGAAGTCTAAGGCTGGCAGCTGAATCTTGCAGGTGCATGAGAAGATCCTTCATAAAATTTCAAACCAGATCTCAAATCCTACCAGGTTATACCTGTCTATATAAATATATATAAAATACACAGCCCCACACGCATCCCCCAAACAAAATGCGGTGCATAACCTAGGAAAAAGCTACAAAAGAACGGAAGTACAAGCCCAAAAGACAAGACCTCTTGTTGACCATTGTCAGCAAGAGTTTTATCCGGGCTGCTACAAGTGCCACAACATGGAATATTTCTAGCTGTAGACTGGATAAATTATCTGACTATAAATTGCTCTTATGTTAACTTTTTTATTCCAGGACTAGGTTCTACTACAAATCAAACAAGCCTTTCAATTCGGGAAAGTCTTCCTTATCTACAAAAGCAGCTTCTCTATCCCTGCAGGTAACAGGCCTGGACAACCCCTAGCGCGCTAATTTGATAAAAGAACTCAAAGATAATTATCTCTAAGCAGAGAATAAAATATGTAAATTCGGAGGGCCGGCAATTTACACTGGGAAAAATCGTCGTACAACCTGACGCAAAATAACAGGCAACTGCTGAAAGGAAATACCACAACTTACTACCACTCCCTGCTGCTGAATTCACTCTTAATTTTACCAAAACAACAGCAGAGGGTCGTTGATTGAAAGACGGTAAAAAACTATTCACGCTTCTAAACCCTGTTCAGTAGATTTTGTAATCAGTTATGAAAAGCGCGTACATAATCGGCCCTCAACAGCACAATCTTTCACTACTAACGTACGGGCGATTATTTGGGGTTATTACTTCTTCAGACTTTTGTTGTTTGGAGTCGCTGAACGGCAAAAACCGATCTGGAAAGCCGGCGTCCAGCTTTGTTGAAGGCTTGCACAAAAGGAAGGCGAAGCACCTTATTCCTCCTACCCTTCCCACGACGACGGGCGCTGCCGCTCGCTCCGGCTGGGGCCGCTCGGCACCGGGCCCGGGATTACAACACCGGGAAGGGAGGGAGCGCACGGCCAGCGAGCGCCACGCCGGCCCTGCCCACGCAGGGACCCGCGGGCCCCGCGCAGCC
>WEKY01059161.1:64651-98461 GCA_013390045.1 Picathartes gymnocephalus
ATTCCAATCACTGCAGCCGGGCGCGCGCGCGGCGGGGGCCCGCGGGGAGGCAGGAGCGCGCCCGCCGCCCCCGCCCGTCCGTCTGCACGTGCCGTGGGCGGGAGGGCTGGCAGGGTCCCCGGGAAGGAAAGTTGGAACCAGCCGGGCCTGCTTTTCCTCCCCTGTAGCCCCTCCGCAGCCTGGGCCAGCTTGTCGCTGGGCGCCTGGGCCCGGGCGTTATCCTGCCCCGCCGCCCAGCAGCGCTTTCCCCGTGAAGAAGCTCCTCTAGAAAAGGGCGGGAAGGTGTGCGGGAAAAAGTGGCCAAGCGGTGTCATGGAAGCACTGCTGGCCTTGAAGAGGGTCGAGACACGAGAAAAGGAGCTGCGGCGGGATTTGGCTGCAGGGCCGGGAAGCTCCATCCAGATGCTGGTGGGGTTGGTGCCATGGAAAGCGGACAAGCTGCCCGGATTCACAGAGGAGGTGGGGTGGAGGATTACGGTAGCACCTGCGATGGGAGTTCAAGGGGCTGCGTGTGAGCTGGGGAGGGTGGCCAGCAGGCAATGGTGGCAGCAGCCTAGGGAAAAACGAGGGACTCAAATGGGCCTTTGGGCTTCCTGGAAAAACAGTTCTCAGAAGGCTGACGTTGCAGTGCTGCAGAGGGATAGAGTTCTATTGCAAGGGACAGCTTGTTTGCTTTTTCCATTTCCTGTATCTAAATAAATATGCCCAGTTAGTTGTTGGAATACATTATAACTTCTGCAATGAGCAGAACGTTTGCTGATAAGAACGTTTCTGAAGGCCATGATTTGCTTTGTATTTTGAAGCTCATCATTAGGACAAATTGGAAAAGTAATAATTTGTCTGTCTGTCTTCAAGTGAGGTCTCCCAGCAGCAGTGCAGAAGGAGCTCCAGTGACAGTCTCACGTGTTGGGGAGACCGCACAGCTCTCACCTGGGCTGCTGTTTTTAATCCTTCACTCAACAGTGTGACAGCAGTTGTGTTGCTGATGTCCTCTTGCCTTTCACCTGTCCTGTCACTCGGTTACTCTGCATCAAGAACTTGGCACACAAAGCCAGCTACAGGGGAAAATGAAGATCACATGGATCGTACAGACCTACTCAGTTTCCTTTTGCTGCACACCAAAACAGTCTTTAGGCCTTGGGGACACACCAGTAATTGCTGGTGAGGAGATGCCTGCCCAGATAAACTGTTTCTAGAGAATAACCAGTTGCGAAGCAACTTATTGGTGCCAAATAGCCACATGTGCATATATTGCACATGGGCTTGCTTATTTTGTTGACCTCTCCACAGTCTAGCTCCATTTTTGCTTGCTAATATCAGATAGGACTTGTAAATGTTGTGTACTCCACTTTGGAGTTGTCACCTCTGAACGTAAGATGAGAGCATTGGCTCTGCATTGTGACTCGCGTGGGTTTTACCCACAGATTGTTAGATGAGTGCTTAACTTGTGTATTATCCTAGCAGCAAAACAAAAGAGAAAGTATAACTTCAAACCTATCGCCTTCACAGATGCCTTTAAAATGTAGGCAGGTGAAGACACACCTAATAATTGTATGTGGCCAAATACTGTGGTGATTGGCATTTGAAAATGCGGGTCTTGTCCTACTAGACTTTTAGAAAATTTTTTCCGATCACCATCATCCAGAAAAATCTGTCAGTGTCCGAAACAAAGCCAGCCTGCAAGAAAGACAAAATCAGAGCATCCATGCCAAGCAATACAGAACTCCTATGCTTATGTTTATAATTTCAAAGGAAAATATGAGTCTGCTGTTCTTCCACTCTGTGTACTATCAGATTATAGCAGCAGAATAGACACTCAATATGGAAGAAGAATGCAACATGCGTGTGTGTGCTCCCAAGCAGAACCAAAGCTGTTAGTGCTAGCATCTCTTCAGTAATAATGTGTGCTAATACAGTCCAGTGCTCGTCAGATGTTAGATATTGATTTCAATCTAGGATGCATGAATTTAGCAACAGCTGCTAGCCTTGAAATGTGTTTAACCTTTGTGTGAAATGGATCAACTCTTTTCATCCAGTTCCTGGTGTGTAAATTGCTGTCTTAGCCAGTACTTTTCAAGGCACTTGGGCACTGAAGATTACCACAAGTCACAGTCCCTGTCAGGTCAGGAACAGTGTTGCTGAGGATGAAGTTTGTATTGCTATGGCAAGTAATGCCCATCCCTGCATTACTGAGTACTGTTAACTCCTTGTCTAAATCACAAAATAAAGTCTGCAACAGTAAATTATTTTATTACGATATTTGGGCTGCAGGAGACCAGACTGTATCTTAATCTAAAATGAGGCATCATAATTACCTTAGAAAGTATTTAGTTTGTGATGGATGTCTGATGAAACATCACTTAGAAAATACTGATGTCTTTTAAAACAGTGCAGTACTTACGTTTCCAATATCTCTACCAGGATATACAGAGAGACCTTTTTAAACCAGAAAATGAACACATTAGGTGATGGGCTCTCAGAAAGGCACAGGGTTCCAGCGAGCTAGTTAGCAGCAGCAATCTTACCTGGTGAGGATTTTAGGAATCTGCAAAAACTCAGACACACCAGGGTTTCGTAACACAAAGTATTTATTTTGTTAATTGAGCAACACTCAAAAAAACCTGAAGTCTGAAAATAAACATACATCCATTTGACATTTGGCCAAGATGAGATGTGGAAGTAAGTCTAACGAGATACAGAAGAAGTTCAAAACTGACTGTCATGATGAAGAGAGCTGTATTTTAAAAAAAAATAAAAAAATTGGGTAGTCTTCCAGCTGCTTTCATTGTTATTTCCTCTCCAGGAATTTCTTACTAGTTCTTGGAATCACTAGGGAACTATGAACTTGAATATCAAAAGAACAAAGAGGTATATATAGGGAGAAGGTCAGCCATGTGATAGGACTTGACCTTTGTAGAACCTTCTTCCCTTCACTCTCTGGAATTCAGATGTCTTAAACCTGTGGTCCAAATATATTTTTGAGAACTGTTTGCAATTAGATGAGTATTTCTCTGTTACTGTTACAAAAATAAATATTCCATGTTACATATTAAAAGAATATTGCCCTTCAGCCAGGGACACAATTATTGCACTTAATATGACATGAATTTGGCTTTGTCTCTTTTTCAGAATTATTTTACTTGAAAGCATATTCTTTTGATTATAAATTTATTCAGCTGTTTGTTACTTACAAAAGTCATGGATTTTATTAAGTTCTTTAAATGTCAGTAAAATTAATTCAGTAAGGCAGATTCAAATCTGGGAAGAAAGGTGTGTTTTAAAAATTTTTGCTAGTGGAGCACTGGTAGGAAAGAGGCAAGCCCTGTCCAACCTTGAGTCCAACCAGAGTAGTGTGGAACTGAGTCTGGGGCAGCACTGGAGAGCGCTGTGGCAACAATCGAAATAATAACAGCTCATTGTGCAGAGCAGGGGCACAAGGAAACAGGAGAAGTGTTCCCACAGCTCAAGCACTTGGTGTGTTTTGGGGTTACTTCTGCAGGGGATTCCTCAGCCTTGTGCAGGTGGCTGTGGAGGAAGGAGGATGGAATGGCTGTACCTGTCCCCAGCAGCTGCTGCAGGGTGGGAGCTGATTGCTCGCTGAGCTGTGCAGGAGGGAACTGACTCCCCTGATGTGCCAAAGGGCTGCAGTGATGGGAGCACTTTGCTCTGGGAGACATCTTCCCAGTCATGAACCAAACTTCCTGCTGCTTTTTCTGTTTCTTCTTCCTGTGCCTAGTTGAGCTGTATTATTTTGTTTTTATGAATTCCCATTTACAAAACCGTTTTTGCAGTCTTCTCACCAGGTCGTAATAAACCCTGAGATAACTCTCCTTTTAAATACAAATTACTTTGTTTTTCTTAAAACCAGAGCATTAAAAGCCTTTCAGAAAAGGAAAATATTTGTAGGCTCAGCAGAGGCTTCACCAGGGTGCCTCACTCCCATCAGTTTGTTTGGAGAATTAGTAATATGTTTTCCCCTACATGCATGCACATAAAATCCCAAAAGTCTTCATTTGCTCAGAGAAGATTAAGTATTTAGATTTAGATGGTAGTGTTGATTTTAAAATTTATGTTCTGAATTATGAGTCAGTGGTGCCAATAGATCTACAAGGACATTTTAATTACACTCAGAGAGAAGCTAAATGTTTGTGTTCCTCCACCTTTTGTTAGAAGAGGTATTTGTTAGTTTCTTTTACAAGTTTGACTAATCCTTAGATCCAAACTCACACTGTTAACAGTTGCTCTGTTAAACCTGATGCTCAGGCTTTGTCCTGAAACTGGAGCAGTGTGAAAGTGGAAATGTTTTTAAAACCTGCTGTTACACTAGGCGAATTCTTATCAGTACAGAAAATTTCTGTCTTGGTGTGTGTAACAGCTTTGTCCTCAGGAGGCATGGATTCAAGTGGATGTGTTTCTGGCAGCTGTGGGAGGGGGTACTGTAGAGATTTACAAAGATGGACATTTATGAGACTGAAAATGCTCTGTTCTTCCAAGCTTGTTAAAATGAAACAGATCTGAATCCTATACAAAGAAATGAACAAAATAATTTCATCATCTCCTTATTTTTTTCTCAGTCTAAACCTTTAAACGTGACTATATTGCTATTAAATAAGAGCAAATGCAGCAAAATAGTCTCATTCACATCTTCCTTCATATTCTAGTGAAACCAAGATAATATAGGTCTACAAAATAATAAAAGGATATACTTGTATATCAGTCCCAGCAGTCAGCTAAAACGTCTGAAAATATCTAATGAAGTTAAAGGCATAGCAGTGAAGCATTTCTCTCTTAGTCTGTAAGATACTTGAATATTAACTGAAATTGGAACTTGAACAAGTTGAACTCATACTAAAAGCAAATTCCGAAAAATAGTCTGTAACTCCCTTTGCCTCCAATGAGAAATTGGCCTGCGTCTGCAAATCTCCTCATTTGGCAGCTACACCTAATACAGTTTAAACACTCACTGGCATCAGCAAAGAATTACCTGATTAGGGATGCAGGATTGGATCTAAGATAATAGCATATTAAAAATCCACTATGGATTCAAAAGCTGCTAATGGATATTAAATCCCTGAGAATATAAAATGTTCCAAGCAGTTGAACAGTTTCCATTGTACATACTCAGAATGCTAAACAATAGCAGCTATTGCATGTGTGACCATCAGGAAACACAGCTGTGCTTCTCTGTGTTACAATTAATTACTTCCGTTGTATATAAAATTGAAAGTATTGGTACTCTGGGGCGGAAAAAGGATATCCTGATATGCTGCTCCTATTTCCTTACCAAGGCCTATTACTGAATGTTTCACCATTAATTCACTTACAATGAATTACCCTGCAAGGAATAAAGGAAGGGTAGATTGGGTGGTTAATTGTTATGCTAAAAGCTACTTTTTCTTTAGATTTTCACTCTCCTACATTTTTATCTTGTCTCACTACTTTTGCATATGCCCTCTTTGATAGTAATTGTTCACTTTTAAGTAGTTGCACTTAATAATGCAAGTCTAAAAGAAACATTTACTTGCCTATCTTTTGACTGACAGATTGTTCTATGAATATTTTTTAAGTTACAAGATCAGAGAAAGCACAATCTTTCTCACTGTCCTTTTAAAAAATGAACAAAATAATCTCAACTGACGTATTTGTGGCCAGGTTCTCTGAAGCTGGCATACAGAGATGTAATTTATACCTTTCTGTGCCAGTGAATTTCCCTAAGCTGGAGGGGAATGAGGATTCTTACCCAGAGTTAGGGAGGAGTAGTAACAGGCCTCTGTTATGCATTCTTTTTTTTTTTTTTTTTTTTTTGGTGAGAATTGCATAGGAGCAAGAACTGTTTGAGGTTGTACTAAATAGGCAAATATGGACCCAGGGATATACACTACCCCCAAACTGTAATATCTACTTTTTAATAACACTGACTCTTTCTTTTTAGAGAACTTTTAAACAGAGAGCAGCTTCTGTGACTGCTTAGGAAGTCAATGAAGTCTCCAACAACCACCAGCCATATATGTCTATAAAAAGGTGGATAATACGTTATGTATTTGGATGTGAAAATTCAATCTCTCAGGATGTGTCTCCTATCCTAGAAGTCTGACAGTCCGTCACCTTTCACCACCAGACTGTTTCCAATCCCTTACAGGATGGCTAGCACGAAGCTGAGTAAGTTACATGTGGGAAACATGGAGTCCTTCAACGTGAGAACAAGTAAATTTTGCCAAATGAACTGAAACCTTTGCAAGTTTGAATTCAGTCTGGTGTCACAGTGCAGTAACAGAAGAATGGCAGCTCAGAAGAGCTCCCATTCCAGAAACTGCTTTACATAACCCAAATGGCAGAAAATCACCATCCACAAAACAGCCCTGTTGTCCTTTTGCTGCAGCAGCTGGCACCAGGAATACAATCTCAAAGGAAACCTGTGCTCTGTTATTATTTTATAACCACAGAGTTCAGATTCAGGTATACTCTATCTGAGGCCACAGCTAGATCCAGAATCCACGGCTAGCATTTTGGATTTCTTGCAAGGACTTTTTGGCCAGAAGTATATGCTGTGTAGTGTACATGCAATAAAGCAGAAACTTTCAATTAGTGTCATCTATATTGTGTATCCACAGTAAATCTGAGGAAGTCAGGAAGTATTTGCAGGATGCAGTGGGCTGAATACACTCACATGAGCAGCACAGCCCACTCTGTCACCTTTTACCCCAGAGCTTACAGGCCTGCGTAAGGAACAGGAACTCTGGTCAGGCTTCTGCATGTGCATTAATCACAGGGAATTTTACAATATCCTTGGAATCGGTACAGGGAAAAATCTGCAGGAAGAAAAAGAAAATCTGTCAAGGAATGTGCAAGGGACAGTAGAAGAATACTTGGTTGTGAAAGAATAATACCTGGTCTTTGTTTATAATGCACAAATAAAAATTTTATTCCTGAATTCCTATTTTTTATATGAAGTCAGATTTTTGGAAAGTGTGCCCTTTTTCTGCTCCCACATCTCCTATGTGATCAGAATTGTGGATTTGTTACTTCATAAAGTACAAATCCTAGCAGATAACAAAACCCAGGTCTCAAGGTGCACTCAGATTCATGTATTAAGCTATATATAGTAAATGGACTATATGACAACAAATTAGGCTCAAATAGTGCAAGTATGAAAAACATCACTTAAAGAAAATCAGAATCTCAGTTCTGAGTGTTTAAATCCACATACATGTCCCATACATGCATAATAATTTAAACACTGTAAATCATTCTTTTGTTTTAAAAAGGCATCTTTAATTATGGCTACAGATATTTATTAAACATCAAAAAAATCCAAAACATCCTCTTTAATACACCACGAGAATAAAACAATCCAGAACAGCAAGTTTTCTGGCTTTAGTGTAGCAAGCAGCATTCATTCCACAAGCACTGGAAGAATCATCACCTTCATTCAAATCAAGGTTGTATTTTTATCTATATCTTCTAATTAAAAGAAAAAGAAATCTCAACTCTTTTTCAGTAACACTATGCACAGTAAAACTAAGTAGAAGCAGAAGAATTTCCGTAACATCTTTGTCATTAATGAAAACAATCTGATTTCTAAAGTAGTAAGATTAGAAAATACTTTTCTGGTAGAGGCAGATTTATTAATGATACTTTATGCATACTAATTTATTATTCCCTAACAGTTAAAATCTGGAAACTTTTAAAGGGAAAAAGTTTTGTTCCAAAGTTTAGCTTTGTTCAAAAAGAATTCCTTCTTCTCTTTATTACAGAGAAAATTCTTGTGACTCGGTCTGACAGTCCTTATTAGTACAACACACGTTTGTTACTGTTTTCTTTTGATGTAATCTTCCACAGAGGAGGAGGAACTGTATTTTAACAGCTATCCAAGGGCATATTTCATAGCACACAGCACAGAATTTATGCCTGAATATAGTCTGAATCTCATCCATAACTCTGATTTGCCTGGGAGAACAAAGCATTTCATTGTGTATTCAATAATGGTTTCAGCAATCTTATTCACACATTCCTTCCTTTCTTAATCAACAGAAACTGGCTGAATTCAAGATGCATGATTGGGGTGGGAGAGGGAAACAATGCCAAAGCTTATACTTTTGAAATCACCATTTTCTTCAGAGCAATAATCTCTCTTTAACGATCTCTGTTAAGAATCCTTTAATGCAACACTTGTCAAGCATTTTGCACCATGTCCTTTCCTAATGAACTTTGCTCTATTCAGTTTTTCCACCCTGTCAGCTGGCATGGTGCTCTGCTTATGCCTCTATTGCTTCCAGTTCCAACAACTGAACTCTTCATGGATCATAGGGCACAGTTTAGGAAGCACTGTCTTGTGCAAAGGTTAAAGGTCAGAATAGACAATCTGAAAAACAGCAATTTTAATCTGACAAAATACTGCATGCATTCTGGGCATTCTTTTCAATTGCATTTCCTTATGCACATTGTAAACAGAAATTAGGGCTGTAAAATAAAATTAAAAGTGCACAAAGTTGTGTTTACTGATGCTGTACTTCATAATGGCATCTAAATCCAGTTCTGTCCATTTATCATGTAACTTCTTAATTATGTTTAATATACTTAGTTGTATCTCCAAAATGCCTGCATTCCTGAGGGGTGTGCAACAGGAATGCACGAAATGGCTGTTTTTATAAAACACACTGTTATATGAAGTGATCCTTTGATTTGTACATATTTCTTGGCACTAGAGCTCAATGAGGGTATTTAAAACATTTTGTGTATTTTAAATAACTTTTGCTAAGAAATGGAAGAACACCTACCTGAACTTATGCAGTCAAACTTTGCTTGCAGATGCATCGATGTAACTGAAGACAGAATTTACCCACTCTTTGCAAGTTACTATAAACAGTATTTGTTGACACAATAAGGTCTGGGACTATACAGGTCTTGCTAAATTACAACATGTACTGTTAGGAGACTGCATCTTTTAAGCATACTAATATTGGTTTAAAACACCACTATTTGGTCCATAAAATATTCAACACTGATATACAATAAAGTTGAAACCAATGCTTTTAATTTTTATTTTCAGGTCTGAAGTAGAGAGTACAAGCTTGTGTATGCTTTCTTACATATTGATGATATTACATGGCTGAAATCTGTCAGCTGTTCACATGCCATATTAATAAATATACCCAAATCATAAAGCCTTAACTGTATTTGCACATTGCTTTTATTACTAGACTGTTTTATTCGTGTTGGCACAGATAATCCATGCAAGGTCATTACATCTCATAAACCACACAACATCCTGTTCTGAAATAACTAGGAACTTAGGAAAAAATATCTATCTAAAAGCAAGGGCACTTGTGGCATCAAGTCAACATGTCAAAATATTATAAAACCTAGACTTCTAATATATGATCACTGCAGGCAATAAATCACTCAGTTTCAAATGCTGATGTTTATAAATACTAAACAAATTAATACCCACTACCAGGAGACGAGTATAGCAAACAAACATTAGTGTGCCTAGCATTAGACACTAATGAATGTGTTCAGTGCTGTGGACATTCACATTATTAAACATAAATACAAGTAATCTTCAGCAAAACATTTCACCCAAAGTACTGACCACTGAAGGACCAATGGGAAAATATTTTTCCTTGTTTTGAATTGATTTTAGAAGTGTGTAATGCATCAATCCAATATAGTAAAAACTAATTTTAAAAAGTCCTAAGACTTTTTTTTTTTTTGCCCAGATAATAAAAGTAGCCTTCTTTGGAAACATTTAATTTGCCCTGTTCTGCAAAAAGAACATCGAAAGAGAGAAAAGCATTTAAATAGCTTTTGTATCCTTTGACTGAAAAGTTATTGAACACTTTTTAGTTAGATAGAAGACTGGTCTTTTTAACTGATCATTCAGAGGTACAGCATCTGTGTTTCATTGGGTAAAACCTCACATTAATTAGACTTAAAAGAAATATTCAGAAGAACTAAGGACTTATCCCAGGCACCTATTACAAAACATAAAACATAATCAAGTACACATTATTCATCTTGCATATTTTTGTACAAAATTATTTTCAGTGAGAGTTAAAGGGCCATATTTTGAATTTAGAGATATATATTATTATATATATGCATTTTACCCTCTCCATATCACCAAGGTAACATGTAGTGGAAGAGTATCAGCAGTTATGTGATATGTATTCTACCCCTGTGAAAGTTAAAATGCTACATTATTATTCACAAATTTCTGGTTCAGATATGTGCAAAAATTATATCTTAATATAGATATCAAGGGCGGGTACGTGGATTCCCTATTTTTGGACCACATTATGAAGCAGCACAAGTCATAACAGGAAATTTTTATTACATGATAATCCTCAGGGTCTCTCTGTTCTTCATTCAGAGATATCACTGTACCTCATATAGTGATACGTAAACTAGCTTTAATCTCACTTGCTCAGACACCAGCTGGAGTCAGGGCTTGTGCTACAGTGCAGGTTCTCTGCCCAAAGAAATTGTCAGGACTCTCTCAAGCCAGTACAGCTCCCACTGAAGTCTGTGCTGCTGCACTTTCACTGTTGCCACCCTGCAAGCCAGCTCAACTCTGCTTACTTGCATTGCATTCTCTTTCCTGCAGTCCAGACTTCAGATTTGCCAGACTGGATCCTTGCTCAGCCCTTCTGTATGTATTCAAACCATGTCTCTGGGCTCTTGTGAGCTACTTGTACCCTAATTTCTTACCTCAAACCCTCTTCCTGACTATAGTGAGCCATCCTGGCTGCCCCCCACCCAGCCCCCCCTGCCCCACCCCACTCTCTAACATGCCAGCTTGGTCAAACTGGCCTTACCTGGCCATTCCCCGCTCCAATCGCAGCCTCACGAAGGGCTTCCCTCTCCTCAGTGCCTCTTTTTTTTCCCCACTCAACCAGAGGCCTGTAGAGCCCCCTGCATTCTGGCTGCCACAGGTGCTCTCCCTTCTGTGATCCCAGCCTCCCCTCCCCTGCCCACACCGAAAGCCCCATTTCCCACAGCCCACCCCATGCCAGAAACTCCAGGCTGACCTGGGCCACTGCAGCTGCCAGTCTGGCTTACCCAGGGACCCTGAGGAAGCTCAGTCCCAGCCATGCTACCCACCAGCAGCTTTTCACAGACTCTGCTCCCTAAGCTGCAGCCCAGCATCTCTGGCCAGATCCTAAAATGATTTATCCTTCATGCTGCCAGTGAAGAGGAAGCTTATAGGGACATTGAGAGGAGAATGAGACACACACATATAACCACATGCAGATCAGAGGTGAAAGACCTCATGAAATTCTCCTGAGGCATCCATCACAAGCCCTTTCCATGGAGCCTGACTCCCTATTCTGATGTTGCAGTCAGAGATTAGTCCCAGTCAGTGGCCAACACTGACACAAATCTGCCTAAAGAATATTTTCCAATGCAGTATAAAGTATGCTGATGTGAATTCTCTCAAATAACAGTTAATAATAAAAAGCATTTTGTTGAATGGCTCTGAAAAATGAAAAGGAAATGTAGAATTTTGTCACTGTTTTGAATATGTATTTAATGAAGTCAAATAGGAGTGGAAAAAATATTTAACTTCCATAATTACGATATATTCCTCTGGAGAATATTATGAGCCAGATCACTGGATTTTGTAAATTATAGGACCATATTCACACCAGCCCAGCACCGACTGAAAACAGAAAATTTGCTTGCTTATAGAAAAAACAAAGGCTTTGCATATAATATACTAGTGTTTTAGAATAATTCATGCATACAAAAATCTGACCCTGTAGCAACTCAGATCAGATCACTGCTAAGATCAGTGAAAACTAAGATACCTACTGAATAAATACATGTCATACATGTCAAAACTGCCACAGGCAGTTCAGGTTGTTATTTCTGTCCAAGATGCAGACTGCCTGCAGCTAACTTAACTCTTGTATTACAACTCCAAATTTCATTTATTCCTCCCCCAAGCTTTGGATAGTTTGTCATCCCTTAAAAGACATACCAATGAACCGGGCATTAGCCATAGGAAGGACAAGACAGACAATGTTGTGTAATTTTTTGCTACTCAGAACACAAGGTAAAATAGGTGCAGACGGCACCAGCATGTGGCCCACAGAAAGCATCCTCAGCCTCAGAAATACTAATTCAAAACTGTCAGTACTGCAAGCTGTCAACACACACATCGTAATTCTCACTTAAACGAGTTAATAAAGCTTGAATGGTGATCAGACTTTCCATCTTAACTCCATCTGACAGGACTGCTGTCTCCAATATAAAAGTCACTGATACTCAAAAATTCAAAAGTGTTATCAGTGCTACAAGTATTGCTTATTTGAATAAAGAGTTTTATAAATAAAAGCTTGAAAGTTGTTCTCAAACTATTAGGAAAAATGCCTGTATGGTTATTAGGAAAGATGACTGTATGGTTATCCTAAGTGTTGAAACATAGCTACTGTTTTCCAATGGCAACTAATGCTACAATTCCTGATGTATTGCATTTAAACTAAGGAAAGGAATAAAGAGTATGTCCTGCTGCCTTATGAAATTTTAATCAACAGTCATTTACTATAGGAAAAAAAAAAAGTCTTTTTCCTAATTATGTGGGATAGAGTAGGGAATTTTTGCAAGCTGTCTCCCACAACCTAGCTGTGCTAGATGGATGCGTTTCTTCTTGTTCACCAGTATGAAGGTCCAGATGTAGGTTCCCATCTCCCTCTGATATCAGTGGGAATTAGAAACCAAAGCAAGTTTGAATATCTTTTTTTTTCCACAGGAGGAAAGGAAAACTGGTTTTGAATTACAAGCTGGCCTTTCCAGCCAGTTCTATTCCATTCAGTGGAAGAGCAATTTGGAGAAAGCCAGTTGTCCTTTTCCATTATGATTTGAAAGTGAGTTATGTACTGTGCACATGGAAGCCAAGTGCGCTAGCAAGGCTGACCCAAACGTTTTATTTTCAAACTGTTATGGATTGTCACCTAGGCTTCCCAGCTACATATGGATTCAAGGCAGACTTGTTATTTGGAAAGAATCTAAAATATCTGATGCTATGAGATAGCACCACAACATAATGGAACAGCACTCACTTTTCCTAGAGGAAGCCCTAATCTATTTATTTCCCTTTGAAAGCTACAGCCTTTGGTTCTACAGATGACTGTACATATGGCACTTAGTCATTCTTGCTGTGAAAGAAAATGACTTAGTACAGAAGTACTTTTCCAGTTGTTTTTAAACACCAGTGTGTGGTCTGAGCAGTAAAACTGCTGCAAGTAGTTAACTTAAAACTATATTTGCACATTATTTTTTATATTAAGGTTTTTAGTTAATATTTCTCCCAACTGTTGCTCTAATAATGGACTCGTTCATTAGTTCATTCGGTTTTGACTGTTCATTCAGTAGGTTTTTGAATGAACTTTGCAAATAGCACGTTCTGCGTTTATGAAAGAAGATAAACTTGAGAAGTACCAACTTCTAGCTTTTACCAAGAGAAATGCTAGCCATGGTTATGAACTTTATGATTGCCCAGTTAGTCATCTGTTTTACCACAGCATTACCGACTACCAACTCTTCTTTTAAACATTTATGGCATGGGCATGCTTCTTGCACAGTGGCTTGTCCTTCTTGGAGTAGAATGGCTGGCCTTCCAAATTCACATGGCATACCTAGAATTAATAAAAAATGCAATCAGGAATAATTAAGGAAAAAGAGAGAAAGATGTGACTATCAATTTCAACTGCATCGCTCTTCTGCCCATGCATTTCTTTGGTAGTCTTTAGGAGTCAAACATTGATTTGCCCCTGATTCAACCCACTGAAAGAAATGAAGTTAGGTCCTTAAAAAGACCCCCACTGTGAGAATTACACATTAACAGCATATAACAAAACTATCATGTCCACAGAAAACTGGGTAGCTAAGGCAAATGAACAAGCAAAAAAGAACATGAAATATTCAGAGAAAGTGTCTTTATAAGTGATCGATATTTATAAGTGATTAAGAGCTGTTAGCTTGTGAAGGAAATTTGCTTAGTGTTCCTTTCTATGTTAGAATTTCCAAAAGGCTTCAATTTTCTTTCACAACACTTTTTTGCAAAGCTAGTTTAGCTTCAGATATTTATAAACACTTCTACACTTTCAACAATTCTACCTAAATTTTAGACTTAAACATTAGAAATTGTCACTGTCATTTGGTGTGGCCAACATACTATTTTTAGCTAATTAGAGATTCTAGATATTATTACTTTGGGAATAATACGTTGCAGAGCTGCTCAGTGGTATTAGAACCAGATGAAAGTACTGTTTATCATATGGATTTTTCTGCTTTGTGTTCAGAGTATGGGAATATGGCCATACTCTAGAGCTATGTGCACACCACAGATTGATGAGTTTGACCAACTTTTACGCTAATTGCTATTCATGCTCTCCAAACAGACTTCTTTTTGCAAGTTTCAACAAGCATTCAGCATGGAAATACGAACTTGACTGCTTTGTAAGTAAGATTATGGTTGCACTCTTCAGTATGGTGTTAATTTATTTTCAGTCTTGCTCTATCTTTATTTGGCAAACACTGGAAAGAGTAACAGCAATAGTGGTTTGTACAGCTGTATGTACTATCTAAAACTGGATGTTTTATTAGAAAACGCTTATGATTGTCAAATATCATCATTATAGTAAATGTTATGGAGGGGAAGAAAAATTACTCCCATCCTTCTACAACTGCAAGTAGAAAATGAAATTT
Source organism: Picathartes gymnocephalus (assembly GCA_013390045.1). Lineage (NCBI taxonomy): Eukaryota > Metazoa > Chordata > Aves > Passeriformes > Picathartidae > Picathartes > Picathartes gymnocephalus. The sequence continues at coordinate 79,364 of WEKY01059161.1, forward strand.
CATCCCTCTGCACCCTTATGCATATATTAGTTATTCCTGCTTTCAGGTTTTCTGATGTTACTACACAATTTAGGAGTATAAAGGAATGAGACAGTATTTGATATAGAACCTACAGCACAAATGAAGCAGGTGTCATGCCAAGTGTGTCCCAGAGCTTCAATGAATTTATCTCCAGCTTCAACAGGATAATCACAGCCATGACATTTTGTGCTGAACAAAGCAATATAATCTAAAATAAAACAAAAAGCAAACTTAGAACAAACTCTTAATGTAATCGTATCAAGTCCAAGACAAATAGAAAGTTTCCAGACAATGAATGTTTTGATTGGTTTTGCTCAGTTTCCTGCTACATTTACAGGAACACTTCCACTGAAATTTGCCTCATTTCTTTCATTATTTAAGTACAAACTCAGTCCAGAATCCCCCATCAGTATGACATTTATCACCACAAACATAGAAGACAAAAAAAAAAATCCATGGAATTTGAACTTATGTTTCTCACATTACTTTCAAATTAGCTTTAATATATGTGGAATCTATTCATAGGACAAATATGGTAGTACAAAAGAGTCTAATGACAAGGGAATGTTACAAGTTTCCATGCCTGGATTAATGTTCTTTTTGCATAAAGGGAGAATATTATGGAAACTCCATACTGGCTGACTAATACATCTTTACTTTATCAAGTGTCATTTGGAAAGGCTTGACATTGAAAAATATTAGTGGAAATTCCAAAGGTATAGGGAATTCATGAGTGTCATTTGATGTTCTGACAAAACCTCAAATTTTAAAGGGTAGGTACCTAGTCAGTCATGTTGTATGGTTTTTGCTCTTCACTAATAGCTACTCTGACTTGTAAAATTTGAATTGCATAACCATAAGGAAGGAATCTCTAGAGAGAAGTAGGCCAGGATCTCACTGAATGCACAAGGGAAATACAGAGGGAATACCACTTAAACTTTAACCTCCTTCCTGACTATGTTGTGCAACTCATTTGCATGGCAAGTACCATTTTGGGAAAACATCGCCTTTTCCTTTTTTAGTTGGTAAGAAGCAGTTTGTTGCAGCAGCCAGGAAGCAAAATCTGCACTACCATGTGTTGCACATCTGTGCAGATCTATCTTTTCATAAATATTGGTTGAACAATTCTAGGGTGAGGCAACAGCATCAGAGGTCACAGCTCCAGCAACTCAGAGGGATTGTGGGCAGCCCTAGAAGACTAATTTTTCATTTCTAGTGAGTAGAATCTACCAAGGAGGGGAGTGGAACAGGGGAAAATGTGCAGGAAAAGAAGTGTGAAGTATCATAATAGATAAGGGAGAGAAGTGAGGGAAGGCATTGTGGACATTGAGGCAAAGATCAGCACTCTGCCATTCTCTCATATCAACTGGAGAGAAATACATTGTGGAGGGTGGAAACAAAGTCCATGCTGGATGGGTAACTGATATTATTTTGTTCATCAGCTGCTTTATTCCTCCGTTGTTTCCATGAACATGAAGCACACAATTACTGTGCAGAACCGTCCAGACTGCCATACCTTTCTCACAGTAAGGTTCCCCGTCCTCCATGTGGAACAGGCTATTCCCAAATGGCTTCTTACAAGCAGCACAGACAAAGCAACTTGTGTGCCAAGTCTGTCTTAGGGCATGCATAACTTCCTGTAAAACAAACAAACAAACAAATAAAAGTCTCCAGCAGAATAGCCAGCCCGGCAACTTCCTCCTGGAGAACAAACACAAGGCAGAGATGCTCTGAATTTTTCCCTTCTGTATGAGCCAATTCTCCTTCTGAATTATGACAGAAATTGTGCTCCTTTTGGAAAGAAAGAGGAAATAGGACAGCAAGCTTTCTAGAACAATGTATTTGCCAAAGTGAAACAACATGGTTCAGCCAGCAGTTTGTATCAACATGCCCAGTCGCTGTTGCAGGAGAAATCCTGCACAAAGATTCTGATTATTTTCTCCTTTGTTTTGACACGACCAGTATGAACTCTTCAATGCAAGAGCATGATTTGTTAAATAAATTTTAAGAGTAATTTTCTAAGACCAAGAGAAAGTGGTGTAAGTTTGTTGTTTCAAAATAATCTAGATTACGTAGTCATTTCTTTACGCTTCTTACAAGAACAATTCACAAACTAATGTGAAAATCTAAAAAAAAAAAAAGAAAGGTTCTTTTAACTTATGTGATTAGTAAAAATGAGTCTGCATGTCTGTTCTTAGGCCATGTGCTTATCACAAAAAACCCTAATTCTGTGCAACTGATATTCTCTTAAACTGAGTACATCTAGATTTTATCACCTTCTTACTTCTGTTCAGTACGGAGAAATCTCTATTACTGCTTCATTCTTTTGTCATACAGAAGTTTTCCAAGTCCAAAAGCTGCTGTACTGGACTCTGATGCACAGTTACCCGGTAATTTGTCAATCTTATGTGTACCCAGGATAATGTTTGACAATGTATCTCTGTCAAACAGTCCAGATCTCAAAGGGCCAGCTGCATAGCTGGTGTTAATTAACTTTGTTAACTTCAGTGAAACAGCATTGATTTATACCAGCTGAGAATCTAGATCCTATTGTATGTTGCTTCCAATTATACACACAGACTCTGATTTTCTTTTAAACACTGTTTTTAATGTCCATTGATTATGACAAAATGGATTGAAGTCCTCTTCCATGCTTTCAATCCAGTGAATAGACAAAACAGTTTAATTTAGATTTGCCATATATCTCATTAGAGAATCACCATTTGAGATTCATTAACTTCTGTTACTGTTTGCAAAACAACTATCACTGATAAATAGGTTTGGATCCATTTATGAACCTCAGTGAGGTAAGAAGCAAAAATAGCTTGAGAAATCTTATTAATATAAATAGAGGCAGCTGGCATCTTTGCTATTTTCCTGATGAAAATCCATAATGGGAAACTGATTTGTGCCAGCATTCATTAGATAGGTTAAGTCAGCACTCTGCTATAAATTATTCCTTCTGCTGCAGTAGCAAACAATACTTGGTTGGAGCCAGAGCTTCACCACTGATGTCTGATGCTGCCACCCCTAATTGGCAGATGCAGAGAAGTGCATCTGCAATGCCTGCATTTGGACAAATGTCAAAAGGTGACAGCTAAGCAGTGAAAAAACAGTGGGGCACTCCTTGCTTCCTCATTTGAGAGGATCATGTCATACATTCACTACAACTGCATGCATAAACACACTGCTAAAATTATTGATGGTATTCTAACCACACCACCATCTAAGGTATATGGGGAGCAAATTAAATTGTACATTTACTTGTACATGAATCCTTTAAGACAAAAGTGGCATGTATTTTTGGCTCTGTGGAATTCAGATCTCTGCATTTATTTGGTATTTTCTTAACTATAAGAAGACAGCAGAATTCCTCAACAGCTGTACTGCTAACTAACAGTGAGGTGCAGCAAAAGCAATGGGCCGCTTCCCAAGTCAGTCTTCCACTGACTTTTCCACTGAAATTTTGACTAAGTCCTATGTAAGAAACGAAAACCCAGTTCAAATATAAATATAAGGAAGAGAGAGATAAAAGTAACATAGTGTGTATCAGATAGCAAAAAACTATCCAGAAAGTGTTAATTATTTTACACTCAGTGAGATGGTAACTGGATTACATATCCTGTCTATAAGCTCACTAAGGTACAGAAATATGCAAGGCTCCAGATGGATAAAAATTATTATAAAATAATAATTTTCTCATTCTGAAATAATCAACAAGCTGGGAAATAAGTCTTAAAAGGATGAAATAATAAATCATCAACATTCACTGCTTACAGTCTAAACTATTTCACTATTTCAGGGATCCACACAGTTGCAGAAAGGGTTAATCATACTCTCTTACCCCCATAATCTTAGTGTGGCATCTGGCACAGGTTGGTGCGAAGAACTGTTCATAGCAGCGCTCACAGTACACACTGTTCTGCTCCTCCACAAAGCACACATCAGCCAAGGATGTCTTGCAGTAAGCACAATTGAATTCTTCTGGGTGCCAAGAGCGACCCATGGCTACCAGGAAAGGACCTCTGGAAACAATCATAATTATCTTATTTTTATTGCAAAAAAGGTTGAATGACCCTGATTGCAAACCCGCTTTGTCAGACATCATGTACGTGTGCAAGAAGCTATTTGAACCATGAGGTGCATGTTAAAACAACATTCAGAAGCCTCAACAGAAATGGTCTTTTTCAAGACCATTACTCAAAACACACTGGTTAAAACATTTCATAATTATTTGGTCTCATACACTGTATTTACAGACAACTGTTGGAAAAGTCAATTATTTTCATATCTGCGTAGCTGTAAGTGGTCTTTGCAAGCAGATGCAAAGACAAGAGGGAAAGGCCAAAAGCACAGAAGATAATGCTACTATCTGAAAGCATGAAATAACAGGCAAATTTCCAGCCTTATACACCTACACCTCACAACAGCTCCTAAAGTCTCCTGCCTTCTTTCCGTCTGATAGCACTGCATGCTGCATGTTCTAGAAATGTCAGACTATCAGGTGACAACTTGCTTTTTCATTATGTGGAAGACACACTAAATTCATTTTGGTGATTGACTCTGGTGATTGTAGTTAGATATAGTGATTATTACTAGAATACTTCCGTTCCAGAGTATATAAAGGGCAATAATCAGCAGTTCCACATCACCAAACTAGCTCCTTTTAGTGGGGAAGACTGTCGTTAAACATGGATTGCTTAACGTTGGATAGCAGTGCACAGGCTAACAGTAGGCACTGGTCCAGCAGAATGAATTGGGAGAGGAGAAGGGAGAAGCATGCTATGAATCACTGGTAATAGAATGTAGGCATTATCTTTCTCCAGACACAAAAGCAACAATTACATTTGGCTGCTGTTCCAAAATGATGCCTCGTTCCTTTTCCCTTCACAATCCCCCCTCTCTGCCCCCAGCCACCCAACTCTCCCAATGAAGTTGCATGAATGTCCTTCAAAGGGTTATCTTAGGACCAGAAACCTGTTTAAAGTCAAGCAGGGATTTGCTGCAGCATCCAAGAGACAAACAACTAGCATGTATAACTTTGCAGTGATAAAAAGTGAACCACACAACAACAAGATGAGCTCTGGAAATGTTAAATTAATGAAACAGACAACAGACATCCCTGCTGGGTAATTCAACAGAGTCTTAGGCTCTGGTACTGTGTATTGATGTACAACAACCAGTCTCTCAGATACTTGTTTTTTCTGCTTCATCCCCCTCCAAAGGCTCACGACCTTACCGAATGATGCTGTTACAGTGCCCACAGAGAGGAGTTCGGCTGCTGGCTGAAAAACGCTCCGCCCTCTGAACTGTTCCCCGGGCTAATGCAGAGGGCTGGGAAGAAGTTGAAACTGGAGACGGGTACGCAGAAATTGAGGCAGGAGATGGCACTGGAGCACCCCTTGGTAGGATGTGCTTTGTGACAGTGGTGGTGGATTTTCCAGGTGCAAATTTCTGGGAAAAGGAGTCATCTGTTACCCAGGGAGGGCGACTCGCAGGCTCCGTGCTGGCAGGAGTGGAGGAATGAACAGGTGCTGGCGCTGTTTTAAGTATCCCAAAAGAAACCAAGAAGGATTTTAAAGTCTTTTTCTGCTAATGTCACTACAGCAACACTTACCTACAGGGTACTCCACGACACACATACAATACAAGCTTCAGATGATACTTAATTATGGCCTGTCCCATTGCTGCTCATTTATTCTGGGCTCAAGCCAAGGGTATCAGCACAATCACTAACTTTTCACCCACATGCACTTCAGAAATCATTGCCTACTGGCTTTTACAGATTTTATGGAGATCATTGTCAAGATCATCTTTTCATTTTCTAGTAGGAACGGATATGACAATTCTGTGATGATTTCAAAGACTGCCATATATTCTGTTTAAGACAGGTTAAAAATAGAAAAGCCAGATCATATAGTAAAGTTTTAGATGGAATTCCCCAGAATTTCAATAAGTTATGCTTAACTTTTGATCTCATATATTAATTAAAATATAACATTTTCTACAGATTACACTGTTATCTATCATTTGTAGGTTAATTCTTACGTTTTTGAAGAAAAACAGGCTCCCACAGGGAACACAGAGATAGAGAGCACTGGAAGCAATACTGAGGGAGCCAATTCAGCTCACATGACCAACAAGATAAAGCCAAAAGCACTTAGAGGAAGGCCAGACTTGTGGTTATGACCGATCTCAGTTCAGTTCTTGGCTCTGCCACAAACTTCCTGTATAACTTAGAGCAAAGCAAAGTGTGTCTGTGTCTCAGTTCCTGTGTGTAAAACAGGATATTATCCTTTCTTTCTTCCACCCTCTGACTAGCACACAAAACCTTTAGTGCAGTCTGTCTCTGTTTGCGTGCACCAGGCTCTAATCTTGGGTGGAGCTTTATCACATTAAAATAAGCAGGAGCCAGGGCCTGCACATACTGACAAGTTTTCCCATTGCCCTGCTCTTTTCAAAATGTCTGATCTTACTTGGGATCTTACATGGGACTGAAGTTACTGCTCAAGAAACAGCTTCATTTGCCAAGTACAGGAGCACTAAAAGCAGTTTCCCTTTGCAAGGAAAACAAAGTGAATGATTGGAAAGAAGCTTGGAGAGCTGAAGTGTTTTGCTGAAATGAGAGAGCACAGATTTGGGAACAGAAGCCAGTTCTCCAGCAGTCTGGGCAAACGTCCCGCACAGTAGATCCCAGCACCAAGAAAATCATGACCGAATACAACATGTACAGGTGTAAGGGGCTTGCAGGTAGAAAGGTATTTCAGCCAAGAGGGTTCCGAATGTAACATGAATAATTAAGTGATGAGAAGATTGTGTTCAACTTAACACCCCTCCCTTAACCCACACCATGCCACACAGTAACTTACACTGATTATTGGCAATTTGCAGGTGCTTAAATTGCGTATGTATCAACCCACTCTGATCACCCTGTGATCTTTTTGTTGAGGTCAGAGTTGAATCTAGTGCATTTTCTTGATAAAAATTTCTTATGATACAGCATCATCAATGTTTCTGCTTTATTAAACTGTATCCCACCTTAGCTTGAGGCTTCTTTTTTTTTTTTAACTTGGAAATGGTAAACAGTATTTATAGATTTCAGAACAGAGTTTATATGCAATCTCTTTAGATCCTGAGGCTCTTGCTGTTTATGTATTATGGTAGTAAGATAGGCAAAATTAGAAGTTAATATTTCATCTCTAATTGCTCAGTTCAAAAGGCTCCCACCTATAAGGCTAATTAAGTAAGGCGACTTCTAGCACACTTCACTACATTCTCTCTACCTTCTATTTCTTTTCACTCTTTCTTTTCTATTTGCTACAGTAAAATAAAGAAACAGAATAAAGGAAAGTAAAATAGAACAACAAAATAAGATTTTTTTTCCAATTACTAAAAGGAAGTACCAGAGGAATAATTGCCAAATGACAAATGTTGGGTATTTGCATCTGCTCTGAGTTTTCTTTTCAACTGCTATAATTTAATTTTACAGGTTTGATTTATTACATTTCCCCCGTGAACAAGCTGCAATTACTATTGCTTCGAAATAGTGTCACTGCAATGTATTAGAAAGATTTCACTAACTTGGAGATTTTAGCAATTGTTATTAAAAGGGAATAATCTCATTTTCTTAGAACTACATCCCTAAGCTTATATGAACAATTCTTTTGTCTTAGTAGCTACTGCCATACACATTCACCTTGAACTTTTATGTATTTCAAAAAGTCTTCTAATGGTCATGCAGCAGAAAAAATGGGCTGTCTGCTGCTAAAAAAGTACTAAGATTCAATATATCAGAGAATATATTTTCAAAATAACAGTATTGTACGAGTTGACCATTAACTGTTAAAAAATGAATACTTCAAATAATTCAGTAACGTAGCCTCCATCACCTTGTTTCTCTCAGCCCTCACATTCTCTTAGAATAGGAAAGAATGAATAGGATTATTGTTATCCTGACAGAATGGCAGGAGAAGAGGTCTCTCTTAACAGTACTAGGAACAAGCCAATTCCTTGCTTCTGGGGAAGCTGGAATTTTCCCCCTCAGCTCTTCACTTATGGTCTATGGCTATTTTCTCTCCAGACAAAAAGGCACATTACCAAAGACTCATTTAGTAAAGCAAAGATTTATAGAGTCTCAAATGCTTTGGTCGCACACTGACTTCACTGTGAGAACACTTTTTTCTTTTTTTTTTCCTTTGTTAGTAGATGACGTGTTATTCTTTATTATTTTCAGTAACAAATTAAATTAATAACCACAACTGATATGGCTTGTTCTACACTTAGTGGCCACATCCTTGAAGCCCGAGGTTTTCCCATATACTGTTACAGTACAGAGTAGATGACAGACAAAATATGTGTTTTATAGTGAGACACTATTTTTATTCAGGGGAACTGAAAATGAAATAATGGTGTGGCAGCTGCTGTTTTAGTATTGAAGCTGCTTAGGATTCAATACAAAGTTCATTAGGAACTGTGGGAATCTCTCTACCAGCTCCTAAAAGAACAGATCAGGCCTTTACGCTTGACGAATTTTGCATACACAAGTAGGCTCAGTTGGACTTAGGGATTTAAAAGGAAAGATCTGCTTTCTTAACATTTAGGTATCGTGTTACTTCGTGGTACAGAACTGGACTGGAGTTGCCTGGGATACTTGTAAGGCTATCCTAGTCTGGGAAAAGCCTACGGCAGAGTAATACCCAGGTATGTTCTGCCATCTAGTGGGCCTTGTTCAGAAGGGAAGCCTATGCTCCTTTAAAAAATGCGTTACGAAATTTAGGGAAAAGATTTCAGAGTTCACAGCTTTCTCTACTGGAAAAAAGAAAAGATCTTTAGCAGCAGAAAATTTCCCACCTGAGTTAGGTTAGGGAAAGTGTAGACTGCCTGGTAAATCGCATCTGAGCCAGATACTCAACAATGCAGTTTCATTTTGAGACTTGTTTCAGTTTGTTTTTAAACTGATGGGTTAAAATAGCCTTGTAAATCCTCCCAGTGACTGTTTCAGGTGTCTCTGTATTGGATATGATAGCCTGTTGATTGGTGTTTTAATCTGGAAGTTGCTGCCCCACACTTCCAAAGGAAGCTAGTCAATGACAAAGTTGGGTGAGGAAGTTTTCTAACTGTCTTGGTGGTTTGTTTCTAAGAAATAATGATTTTCCTATCTGTGACAGGAAATGTTACTTCCTCCATTTCTTCCCAAGAGGCAATTTCCCATTTTCTCAGGACTGCAACTGTCTCCGAGGCCAGCTCATGTTCCAAAACCACTCTGGAGTCCTACTACATCAAATATGTAACACTTTAAAAAGGTACCAAAATGAGAACCAAACATCTTCACTAAAATCTCTGCCTGGAATCTCTCTTGTACCTGAGTCACTTTAGGGTTCGGTTATGAAGGTATTTTAGAATCCCTTATTGCATATTTCAAACTCTTGAAAAGTACAGGAGGACTTTTTCTTTCTCTGCCAACTATTTAAGCCTTTATTGAGAGGCAATGAGGCTCAAATGCAGCAACATAAGGAATTGCAAAGGAAAACCAGCAATGTAAGGAAGTGCAAAGAAGATGCTCTACCCAGGAGAAAACAAAAGCCTTTCCTCTTTTTCCAAGCTGAATTCAATGGCCAGCTTTGACTTTACCGGATCCAGCCAATAATTGGAAATAGCTGCAGATTTATTTCTGTGGCAGGTTTGTATATTGAACTGGAGTTTATAATTCCCTAAATGAGCACAAGGCTTAACATCAGTCAGTGTATTTAGGAGATATTTTGACTTGCCACAGTTTTCTCTCTTCTGCATTACAGAAATAAATCCACTGTTGTCATCTTTTCATGTCAAAAATAATAGCATTTGTTTTGAGTGAGAACATGGTATACACTGATGCATTTAACCAAAAGCAAATGAGGAGAAGCTGAAGGTTGATTTACTTTGAGACCCTTGAATAGCTCATGAGAGCTCTGATTTGACTTTGTCTACCTTTATGTCTCAAATATAAAGATCAACTGATTTGTCTGTCTGCTATATGTCTAACTAAAATTCCTCCATTTGTTTAATTTCAGTAGATCCAGAAATAGAACATTACAGAAGACAGAGTTTAAGATTGTTAGAATTCTTAGCCTTTTCATATTTATTTGACTGTAAAGATATAAATCAACTTTTAAATTATCTTGCTAAGATCAGAAAAACCTTAATTTGAAGCAGAACAGCCTTTAGACTTATACTGCTGCCTCATTTAATTCATTCAGTTTAAAGGTTCACATTTTTGTCACCAATGGTTTTAGAAGTTCAGTCCATTTGTAACACACTAAGGGAATTTAAATAATATCAAGGAGCATATTTTCCAAATGAATTAATAACCAAATATATTCCTTCAGTTACTAGATCTCTGGAAAACTGAATAGCATTATGAAGCTTTTTAACACCTCACTCTTTATTTCAAATACAAGCCTGAGTTTGAGAAGTTCAATATATGGTCTTACCTATTTTGCAAATATACCCCACTCAAGCAAACTCCACTTATTTTATCTCCTTCCTGAACTGTGCATTCTTTAGCCATTTTATCAGTTCTGTAGTGTCACTGGGCTCCTAACTGGATTCACTGTGTTATTTTTCTAATGTATTTCTAATGTATTTCTTCTGAAAAAGAAGACTTATTAGACTTTTCCCTTGTTTTTATTTTTCCCTCTATTTGTTCCGCATTTTAACTCTGAAGCAGAATACAAATACAACATAATCCTCAGTCTTCAGATAATCTGAGGCAAAACTGGCAACATTTAGCTCCATGTATATAAATATTTTCTGATATGTCTGTTTCCAAAATGTGTGCTTTCTACATTTTCTTTTTCTAAAAGAAATGCATGAGCAATTTTTCCTGGATCTTTTCAGTACTTTGAAGGCTCCTTACCTGGCTGGTAGACAGAGGGCTTTATGCTGGCAGTAGTAACAACTCTCATTTTTGAAGCAGCAGAAGGAGCAGGACTTTCACTGTAGCTTCCAGAAACTGGCATTGGTGTATATGACTGGGTTGTGTTTCTAAAAGCAAAATGTAGGTGTGAACAACTTTATAACCAGCAAGTTACTGATCATGAAGTAACAGATCTGGCAGTGTCCAGAGCACTCCAAGAGGAACTGTCTGTGAGAACTACAGAGAGAATGCTGTGAGATTCATCAGTCTTTATCATTGCTAAGGAGGGCTTGGAGAATTCCTTGGAAAGAAAAATTAGTCAAACAAAGATTTTAAGTAATGGCAAGTTTGCTGTTGTCATGGAAAATAGCTTGCTGAGGGAATAAGACAAATTTGAAACTCTCAGTTTAATGAGGGATCAAACTTCAGAAAGCTGCATACAAACTTTGTGTTTTCTGTTCCTCTGAAAACAAAAAGACCTGGTCTTGTCTAAGATAAATCAATGAGGGATATCTGGACTTAAAAATATACTTGCTCAGCACAGTTGCTACTACTACAAATGCTAATTAGTGTTTATATACTCTTATACTCTTTCCAAAAATATTGCAGTGACCTTTAAAATTTTTTTCTGAAATGAACTCTTTTCCCTATTTAGACTGACGTTAAAATTTACTTCAATTTTCCAAATGTTCAGATTCCCCTACAGAAAAAAAATATATATGCAATATTATGATGCACTTTCTTGCATTTCTGGAACAAAAACATCTGCTCAGGATTCCAAACATCACTAAGAAACAGTTTTTCTCTATTTTATGGCTTAGATAGTGATTCTCAGTTTGATTACCGTAACACATTAAAAAAATATGCCTCTTCTATTTGCCAGTTACTTGGGATGATTCTGTTTCTAGTGCCTATGCTTCACAGACTGCATCACAGTCAAAGCAAGAGAGAATAAAGAAGTACAAGGAAGAGAAGCAACACATACTGAGATGTGCGCTGTATGAAAAACCTATTCACTACAGAACATCGTTCTCACCCTGAAAACACAGTTTTGCTTTCTTTTCCCCTCCAGTTTCACCCTCCCTATGAACCCACTATGGAAAAAACTCCTAAATTGTCAGCACTATTTCCACAGTGGGTTTGTCTATAGGAAAAAAGTTGTCAGCATATGAAACGAAGCATCCACCTTTGCCAGAGTATTGGTCCATCTTGAGTTTACTTTCTTTAACAGTGGAAACAGATGCCCTCTGGAGAAAACACATTATAATCTTACATGGCAAACCCAGCAGACTTCTCTCAGGTAAGAAACATTCTGAGAAATGGAAACTTTCAATTTTTAAATTTTGAACAAAATAAACCTGTCCTCAGCGTAGCTTTTGCTGCACTGACAGTGTTTCTACTATAGATCTAGTTTGCATAGCATTGCTGCCTCGGGCTAATTTATTTTGTCTCTTTAGCAAGACCTAGAAACTTAGCTGTTGCTACAATGTCTGTAGGTAATTATTTCTGTGCCTAGTCTAGGGCTTAGGCCTGGATTTGGGTCTACTATACCATGAGTGAACAGGATTCTCCAAGATAAACTGTTTTAGTGGGTTTGTATTCACTGTAAATTCTGTTGTGAACCATGCTGTGATTTTGTAACTGCCAAAGCTGTTCTGAGCACTGTAAAGCTTTCTGTTTTCCATTCTTACCATCTATTTCCTGATGATACCTCCTGAGTGGTGCCTAAGGAGGCATTGTGCTCGGGGTCACTGGGCAGAGGACACTGCTCCTACCATAGCACAGGGACATGAACACTGTGGGCACATGAGCTTCACCCATAGCTTTCAAAATGCCATCAGCTAAAGGCACCATCTAAGCACTTGTCCTTGTTTTAAAATCTGTTACTCAGGGTAAACTAGACAGCTCAGTGCCCAGTATTTACAACGTGGTTTAAAAGATTTTAAAATGACGTGTCTGAGAATGTCTGAAAATGTCATCCAGTCAGGAAAGTCTGCTCCCAGGTGCACAGGTCCAATGGTTCGAAAGACTCATCTGAATCTCTCTTAATGCACAAAATAAATAAAGAAGTTCTGAACCAGGTTAGTAGTACTTAGACTGTTGTGAAGAAAAATGGTTATTCAAAATTCAAGTGTTTCCCAAATGTAATAGCATAGTAAAAACCATACCACAGATTTCCTTGTGTTCAGGGAAATAGAGCTGAAAAAAACCCCCCAACAAATCCCACCCCCCCCACACACATTCACAGTACCAAAATCATAGCAAAATTAAAAGAAGTACTGAACCCATTTAACCCTTTTACATGTGTATGACGGATATTAAATACAGCAAGGAAGAGAAGAAGGCTTGTCAAAGAGAAATAAAGTGCTACACTGCATCATTAAGGGTTTAGTGAAGTTAAAGGTTTATCAGAATTTCTGCTGAAGAATAGGAAATAACATGTGATTAAAAGAACCAAAAAAAAAAAGAAAAAAAGAAAAAAAAGAAACTAGAAAGAAAGAAGGAAATTAAGAAAGAATAAAAAGATGTTGTAAGCACCAAAGATGCTTTAATGGATCAAGAAGCACTGGCATCTCGAAAAGCAGTGAAAGCAACCTTATTGAATTTATCTGTAGCAGTCAATGGCATGTGACAGGCAGCAAATTAAATATCGACTCTGAAAACTATTAGTTGTCAGAAAAAAGAAAGAGTAAATATTTCTAAGCAGATCATTTTTATGTTAACGCTTCACTAGGTGCCTACTAGTAGCAATAAACTAGTTTGTTAACTGCTTTTAAGGTAGAATAGCTGCACAAAACATTTTTATACCTCTGCTTTGACTGGTAGCTGATGGAGGTGGAAGAATGCCGGTTGAAACTAAAATGAGACAAAAGTGGTATTTGAAAAAAATATACACAGAAGATTGGGATAGCTTGCCCTACAATGAATTTCCTATGAATAAGAAGAGCTCTTAAGTGCTAAAGTCAACAACATATACATATTTATAACCATATGAGTATTACATTACCTTTTGTTTTCTTATTTAAGCTAGGAATCACATGGAAACCTGAAGAGTGGTAACATAAGTCAATGAGCTGAGTATATTGTTCCATAAGTCACTCTCATCTGATATTGCTATTTGATTGTGGAACTCCAATTACTTTTATTAGCACAAAAAAAAAATATGAGGGATTTCTCTTCGTGTCATAAGTTCACATTGCATCAAATCTGAAAAGCAAAACTTGAATGAACCAAAGGCCAAAGATCAGGGAAGTGCCCCAGCTTATGAGGCTTGGACAACCCCACAGAAAGGACAGGCTGGCGTAGTTGAAGCAAAAACATCAACCCATCATGTTCAACTTTTGCCTTGCAGAACCTTTCTACTATTACAGAGTCTTAGGTAAACAGGTAGATTTTTTTTTTTTTTTTCTTGGGGAAACAGCGCAGTTTCAGAACATAAATGAGTCATTTATGCAAATGCAGGAAGTACTTGAAAGCCCGCACAATGTATGATCTGAGCAACAAGAGGATTCAGAATAGACAGAGCTCCTGTCTAAGTGCAGAGCAGTGCAGGGCTACATAGCATCAATCCCATCCCACAGGGGCACAGCCCACATTTGCCAGAATTACCAGCAGTCTGCCTTATGCCAATTATTTTCCTAACTTCTGGAGAAGAGTTTTTCTTCCCTTTACCATGGACACAGCGCTTGGATTATCTGACTTTTAGAACCATAATCTTTCCATTGTTTCTCCTGGTTTTGTATTCCCAGAGTGCTGTCTCTCAGAGTGCCTCTGGATGGAATAACCCATCCCTAAAGAGCTTCAAGTTTATTCAAAATTCTACTTCTATGTTTTCTTCTTTTAAGTAAGACTGTAAGCAGAACAGGTAACAGCAAGTCACATTTCACTGCAGATGTAAAAGTAAAACAATCAGTTAAAGATTAGTGATTTACTTCAAACACTCCTCTTTAGGAATGTTATAAAGATTTTACTCATGTTAAGTGTTATGCGTATGCTCACAAAAGCTAAGTCACTACAGAACTGGATCTACCAAACTTTAAAATCATATTTAAACAGTTAAGGATATTGATCAAGAAATCCTCCTGTGTTGTCTTGGTGGATCTTTTTAAAGCATCTACAAGGTAAAAAAACCCCCCAAACACTGGAATAATGGCAGTAAAATCTCAGCCTCATCTACCCAAGAATATCCCCATCCTGTAAAATAGTGTTGTAACTAAAGTCATCTATATTGTATTAAATGCTCAGTACTCCTCTAGTATATGTCAAGCTGAAACTAAGTCTGTATTTTGGCATGCTAAAGCATTGCTTGATTTCTAATTGAAAACTACCAGATGCTCAAAAATTTGAATTATAAATTAATTCAGAAGTCAGTTTTAGTCCCTTATGTTTGAATACACTAGCTTTAATGCACAACAGCTTTTAAAACAAACATGGAAGTAGTGCACCAAGATAAAGGACCTACTTCAGCTGCAAGACAGCCATCCAAAAACCAACCAACCAAACTGAGTTTGCTTCTTGTACTTGATTATCAGGGAACCAAACTTTTCCAGGTCCTACAAGTCTCTGATTTGCCCTTATGTCCCAACACTTGCTGAAACCAAAACAGTAACATGTGCATATTGGTAACAGCAGGAAGCAGATGACAGCATCCCACTTGTGTCATCCATTGACAAAGCAGCAGTATATGAAGTTGATATGCTGTAGATCTTTTATCTGTGACCAAAATAATTGCCAGGAGCCAGCAAGAGGTTTTAGGAGTGTGATTAAAGCACTGCTTTCTGGACAGCTGTTTTCCATAGATTCACAGAATCTCTGGAGTTGGAAGAGGCGTCAGGAAGAATCTGATCTCACCTGCTGGAAGCAAGGTCAGCTTTGAGGTCAAACCAGGTTGCTCCATGTTTTAGCCAGTGATGTCTTGAAAACCTTCCAGAACGGAGACACAGCCTCCCCAGACAAGCCACTTCCTTTCAAAGGGGCAGGAAAAGTGGCAATGGTCCATGCCAATCTAATTTACAAATTTACTTTCAATTCAAATGTCTCCGTATCTCAAGGTCATCTTTTTATCCTTATTACTCATTAAAATTTTGTTTCACACTGCTCAGTCCATATTCATACATAACTTCAAGTGAATTTATATGGTTTCAAGGCCTCACACTGCTTCCCTTCTCCCATTAAATGATATGAAATTTAAGGGAAATGAAAAAAAGCTGAATCAAAAAATAGTGTTACATTAGCTCTAAGACAGACATGCAAGTAGCGTCAGCAAGTACTGGCTATCTTTATACTCATTTATTAGCTGTTTATATGTAAATTATGCATAATTGTCGCTTAACTTGTCCCTGCCCATGGAACTAGATGATCTTTAACATCCCTCCCAGTCCAATCCATTCTATGATTCCATGATTTCCAAGGCAGGAATGAAAGAAAGCTCTTAGGAAAGATTTAGATGGGTCCTAAGATGTAGACTGGTGGAACATGAATAGATGTGCTCTGTCTGGCCAGGCTAGTCACCAAAGCTTCCATTTTAATTTCATCTTCTGACTGATGGAGACATTTCAGTCTTCAGCTGAGAGAAAACATAAAATCACGTTTTCTGTAGCTCAGGAGAAATAATAGGTTTTGCATGCCAGTGTTCAATCAAGCTCAAATATGCACACTTATTGCTGCTTAGAAAGCAAGGAACCTTACCTGAGCACAAGAGGCTTCTTGAAACTAAAGTTACAATTGCTGTACTTCCACTCATCAGCAGTTAATTTTATTTCTTATGTTTTATCAGCTCCATACTGGAATTACTTCCTCTATGTAATTCTCATGGCTGTGAACAGGTATATTTACATCCTAAAACTTAAAATGCTTCTGATGTTTTCTGCTGTAGCTGTATCATTATTGCATTGGTTTCAGCGATATGAAGCCAACCAAACTGCTATTAAGTACTACCTTGCCAAGCACTTAACTGTTCTGTGATTCTCTTGAGAAAGACCATTATACTGCTTGGTGAGAAGCCTTCAAACCTGTGCACTTTGTCAATTTCAGACATCACCTTTGGGTGATTCCTAACTATTTTTTGTATAAAGGTAAGACACATATGGATAATTACAATCTTATTTGTATTGTTGATTCAATCTTCCATTATTTCTGAAGACTATGTTCAAATGAGTCTTAAACTCTACTGCTTCCTCCTCTGTTAGTTGTCCAAGTGTTATGAAAGCAGAGAAAAGGCTTGGAAATAAGGCAGTACAGCAGCATTCTCTCTTTCTAGTTACAGAAGATTCCTGTGATCCTGCGTTTCCACCAAGAAAAAAAAAAAAAAAGGCCATCATTCTCGCCCAGTGTCTCTAGACAAATAGTTTCATTTCAGGATGGCAAAAGCAGCACAAACCAACCAACTGAAATACCTCTGTGTTATACCTTGTGGTCACGTATCCTACATCTAAAACTTAGTTGTCTCCTAGCTGAGTTGTCATGTGGAAGATAAGGAAGGGGCCATTCCATTCAACACACTGTGCTTTTTCTCAGCCAAGCCAATCCCTTGAGAAACCAAAAACCTCATAACAGAGAGCATAATACAAAATCAAAGCAAACTAGGTTAAAAGAAGAGAGCTTTACAGATATACCTAGACTGAGATGAGATAGCAGATGAAATAGTGGAAGCTGCTAATGACATGTTCTTGGGCCCATGGAAAGGCGTGGGCTGGGAAAGAGAGCTGGGGGCTGCAAGAACTCTGCAGAAGACATATAAAAGCATGAAAACATGAACAAAATGATTTCACAGGGACACAAATCATGACATCAGAACCAGGCTCTGGCAGGATTCAGATACAGGAAGACTGCTGCATAGTTACCAGGAACAGGTTTTCTGTAGCATACATCTGCAGACTTACAGAATAGCACAACCAAGCACATTCCTACAGAACACAAGACAAAACGTACACATTATGGAAAAAATTTAAAACCACACTCTACCAATAACTAAGAACAACAATATCACAGGACAGGACTTTTGTCAATGATACATGCTTTTATCTGAAAGATCTGAAGATGTTTGAGCCTAAATATAAGATAAAAATTTAAGCAGTCCCAGACAGAAGATTGTCCTATCTAAAACAGAAGTCATTGGAATGATTAGTTTAGTAGAGGCATGTTTTTGTTTGACGCAGATTCTAGGTAATACATTTTCTTCATGCTACAGTTTCAGCTGAGGGATAAAAAAATTACTTAAATGTTATCATTATTTCATGTGGAAGTGCCTCACAGGCGAGTACTGAATTAGAGCATAATATCTTATTCAAACCTCCTTTGCTGTATGACTGATTGATTTCCTTGCACTGGAATAAAACCACAGCATTCTGGTAAGGACAGGGCTAGGTAAAAACTGACTAAAGTGAGAAATTAATTTGTTGGTATATATACAAAATGCAAGTTAACTAGCAAAAAGTTAATCAAGAACTAGAACCAAGAGGACATTTCCAATTCCATTTATACATACCTAAAATATGATACCTCTGAGGTCTCAATTATTTAAAGTGTTTTACATTACTGGAAGTGTGTTTCTCCTTGGATTTTAAAAGCATGCTAAAATACACATCTTTTCAGAATATTAATGTAGCAAAACTCAAAGATAAAATTGTATTATATATCAAAAGCAGTCACTCTTACTATCTCCAGAATTACTGTAATGTAAGTAACAGCCGTGTAATTCCCACACATTTCCTCACAAGCTGTCTGACAGCTTTTAATATACAACTGTAACTCCCACTGTGCTACAAGTGTTAGGAATGCATCTCCTTTAAACTTACTTCAGCTCTAAGGCAAATTCTCATTAGGAAAGAAAAGATTAGATAAATCTAACAGAAATGAATTAAGTTACAGACCAAGTCAATCATCAAGTGTCCGCCATGTTTTACTGCTATCTGCTGTGATCCAGAAAGCTCAATCGTGTGACTAAATGACGTTTTCTGATTTTCCATTTCTTGTCCTACTGCACAAATACTATTAAAAGAATCTTCACTCACTGCAACTATTTTGAGGAGCTGTTTTGGTTTTATTACAAGTGATGTAAAAACATTTCTGATTTTAAGCCTAGACTCGCTTTCTGAAAATGAAGTTACATTTTTAGGGCAGTTTTATTTTGCCAATTCTATGCAAACATGAACAGCTTACCACAAAATTAAAAAGAAAGCCCC
>WEKY01059161.1:98516-120600 GCA_013390045.1 Picathartes gymnocephalus
CCCAAATATATAAAAGCATAGAAGCCAGGTTACAGCTCTTCATACTACATTCTTATGTTAAGAATGTGTATGCAGCATTTCCAAAGCCAGAGGGGTATAAAGCAATGTAGCATTACCTTTGGAAGGAGGATGAGAAAGACTCTTGCACTACTGAGCTGGTGGCTGGTGCTGTCATCAGGGTGGCTGTGTTTGGAGCAGCAGTAGCAGGCTGAGGTGCTGAAGCGTGTGGTGCAGGAGCAGCAGAACTGGGAGCCACCGGGGCATGCTCAACAGGGGTACTAATTAGAGTTAAATTAAATAAAACAAGAAGCATCTTAAGAAGGCGTGCATTTACACGTAGAGCATAAAACCTACTATGTTTGAACCGGCAGCTGCAAACATAGTAGCAGGCTGGGTTACTGAGGGAAAAGCAAAATTTTGCAAGAAAAAGAGACATTTGTTCAGCCTTTTCCATTGTGCAGTTCAGACTGCAATGCCGTGTTGGTCCTGCTTGACTGAAATTTACCCCAGATGTTGAACAGCACTTCAGTCCTGCTCCCACTGATGCCAGTGGTAGGAAATGTGGCACCCAGGACTGAAATGGTAGTGAAGAGCCTGCCACAAAGTCTTTGAGCATGGATAAGTTTCATCAAATGTATTGAAATGAATGAAAATAATCTAGTCTTGTATCCTGTGGCCATTTAAGTAACTTACTGAACTACTCATGTCTTCCACCACCTCCTTCAAATTTGAGATGAATTACTCATCTCTTACAGACAAATGGGGCAAAGTTAGCTGGTTTTTTTTTTAAATCAGGGCATGACTATACACAGTTGTCTTGTCCATAAGCAGTGGCCCAGAAACATACGTCTACTTCTCTAGACCTATGTCATAAGTATATTGTCACATCTCTGTGTTCCTACAAATTACTCCTATCAGTGTGATGGAATTTGGTGATTCTCTTGCTCAAGGTACAGAAAATGCCCAAACTATTCCTTCCTGAGCACATCAAGTATCAAATAACAAAAGAAACCTTACAGGTCCGCAGCTGTTTTTTCAGCCAACCGTAGCCCTCCAACATTCTCTCTCTCAGCTTTTTTACCATCCATTGTGCAAATTGTCTCATATTTTCTTTTGTTTCTCCCAGAAGCACTGATTTGACAAGTTATACTCCTTGGGACCTAGAATGAGTGCTTGGTACTTCTGAATTTGTGATACCCCTTGTTCTTCAAGGGACTGCCCCATTTCACCTGTCCTTCACCTCCTCTTCTGGAGTTCAATAGTGTACATGATGGTGTCTTTAATTCAACTGAATATTTTGTTTGATTAGCTGAAACAGAAGCTGGTTGTTATACCCACAAACCTCAAAGCTGAATGCAGCCCACAACAAAAGCAGAAAATTAGTATTTTCTTCTTTATGGAGATTCATCTACAATTATGTATATAATAAGTAAGTTCCTGAAAATAATAATCCAGTTGGCAATTATGGGTTTCAAATCCTTATACCAAGTTTTGCAACAGTATTGGAGAAGCTCTTCTATCATAATATGCATTTCAGATTCAGATGAGTTCTTCAATCCTGATGCATTTTATGATGTAAATTGTTCCAATTAGCTAGCAGACTATCAATTTCACAGCCTATGTAGCAGAGTAGCTGTGTATTATCCATCACAGCTAATCTGGCACTGAATTCCAATACTGTGAAATTTTCCCTGTGGCACAGTGGGTACCAGACTTACCCCAGAAGTTGTGGAGTCACAGTTTCCATCTAACACAACTACATATCTTTGATTTGGCAAACAGGAAAGGATTGAAACTATGCTGCACATAAAAATGGAACTTAATGTATCTCTTAAAAATAAACAAACCAGGATTTCACCTATTTTGTCTATCTGCACTGATGTGAAAGAGAATTTGCTACAGATTTCAAAATATTTGAGACGTTATACCTTGAAGAGAAGAAAACAGTGAACTTACTGAACTGCAAAAATCTCCAAAATGTTAATCAAAATACATATTCAGTGATAAATATTGAAAAGAAAGTGGAAAAAAAAAATCCATACGTATGGACATGGACCTGTGTGGAGACAGATTTGAACAGAACGAACCCATATAAATAAAATAAATGCAAATATACTGGAATAGCTTTTAACGTGTGAAAGAAATACAAACAAATTTTATCTTGCATAGTATTTTTAGCATTTTTTTTATGTGATTAAAATGTAAGAGGCTTGCTTACCTTCCTTCATGGTAGAATATATTAATTATTAGAACAAAGAACTGGAATAAATATAAGTGAAGTGGATATAACCATAAAAATCAGAGTGGTTTGGTTGCATAAATTATATGCAGTTGGTAACATTCTCAAAACAGTTCTATAGAAAGATGTCAAGACTAACTTGACTGGTTTTAGTTTGGCAATGGTAAATTTTAAATAAGTTTATTTATATAGTCAAATACAATAACCTAATTGGGATTTTTTCCTCCTTCTTTCTAGATTTTCAGTCTGATTTTTCATTTTAATTCTTCAAGTGCAGAAGAATTTTAAGAACTAATAAATGTGAGTGCTGCTTTATAATATAGATAATCTATTGCAACAGCTTCATTATGACATTTTACAGAAGCGTTTTTGTTTGGTTGGTTGGTTTTTAAATACAATCATTCTGTAGACTTTAAATCTTTACAGTTGAAAAAATCAAACATCTTCATATTTGTGGTAATAAACATAAAAGTAAGTTAGGTGGATGAAAACAAACACACATCTCTTCTCAGCTGATTTTCACTCATGAAAAGGAACACAGATCAGTAGAGGTTAAGAGAATAATAATGGTTAACAACCGTAATGAGAACACAGCAACAAATGCACTCTAACATTTAAAATATAAGTGTAGATAATACTTCTTTCTCTTCGTGAAGTCCTGAGTTCTGAGACTTTCTGTCCAAATAACAATGAGTGGAAGATTAAAACAGCACTTAGTCTCCTTTATGTAATGCGTGAAGGTTTTTGTGTTTCTAATCCTCCAACAGATCACTTGTAAAGAATCAAAAATATAGAGAACAAAAACTAAATGGATATGAAAAAAAATCTGTTATTGTAGCATTTGTAGAAAAAATATGCTGGAGAAGGTGTCTAAGAGAAAGCTGTAATGTGGAAGGATTTTACATTTGAATATGGGAATGTTTGTGGAATCCACTGAAAATACAGAAATATCAGCTGCTGTTTCTCTGCTGAGGATGCTTAATGACTTGTCACTGTATTGTAGGTGTGATCCTTACGAGAGCCACTGAAAATGTAACACCTGCATGAACCAGAGGTTGCTGGAATTGGAAGAACTTGGCCATCTGCCTTTGAGGCAATGGGCATTTCCATCTTAAGGAGTTAGAGGTTGTTATTACCAAACCATTGCAAAGCTCCAAACCGGGTCAGTGATGCAGTTACACGGCACAGTGTACCTTTGGTTACTGGATGAAGCAAGAGGGGCTTTCTGGCCAAAACCGGCCTTCCCCTGGCTTGTACCCGCTCCAAGCCTCACAGAGCCCTTGGAGGCCACTGGCTGAGCATTGGCAGTGTTGGCATCCCTGGTGGATGATTTAGGAGGATGCCAAATACTCGAGGTCACATACTGGGGCGCACGCGCGGTACCTGTAGGCCTGGGTAACAGAGATTACAAGGGTGTTTGTCAATCAGGCATTTCCTAGGTAACAGCAGGGGATTAAGGAAGAGACAGAATTCCAGCCACAGATGGATCTGGAGATCGTAATGACAATGCAGATGAAGTAATGACTAATCTTGATAGTTCACTGGTTAATTACTGCTTAAGACCAGGAAAGGCTTGACAAGTTAAAAAAGGTACCTTGTGTTAAAACTGGAAACCATATTGCTATGAATATCAAAATAAGCAGAGCTGCAATGGTAATGGAGGTGGAGAAAGGCTGTGGTATGACAGATCACACAAAATTAAGGCAACATAGTAGGACAGTAACACCAGTCATATACCAGAAATTGTTCCTGGCAAAATAAAATAATAGTTAAAAGAAAAAGAGATTTCAGTGAAGCAACCACATAGTCCTATAGATGGTTTTACACAGAGGAAACTGCTGGTGAAATTCTAACATGTGTTGCTTGTTCTTTACAATTTGTATTTCCTTGTTTTTTATAATTAATTTAAAAATAAAAATCAGTTTTCCCAACTGTTCAAGTGCCAGTTGCCATTGCTTGTGTCATTATTAACAAATAATGGTTGCATTCAGATATTAGTTCTATGCAACCTTTGTTCAAACATAAGGAGTCTTAAAAAAACTCGGAAAATAAAAAGTGGTTACATATCACTGAGGCAGGAATCAACAAGACATAGGAAAGCAGTGGAATAAAATTCTTTGCATGACAAACTAGTAAGAGGCCTTTCTTTGCTCCATGAAACAACTGGTCAGATTCACTCAAGAAATACCTGTGTATCAGTACTTGGGGGTTTAATAAATGCACTAATAGAAAACAACACATTTCTATACTTAACTGCAAAATGTTCTCAGATCCTTTGGGACAAACAACTTGACATGAAAGAACTTATTGAGGGACTACTCTGAACCTCATAACGCATTGAGGATCAGTCAAGATCTGACATATAAATTTCTTAAAAAGATAATCTTATTTAGATTTTAAAAACATCTTGAACAGTGTAGACAAAGTTTAAAATGGAAATTGTTCTTAAAACTCTATCACAAACTGACAGTACTCCATTTCAAGAATATTTGGTTTAAAACTTCTTATTTTTCCGGTTTATAACACAATCCCCACCTGTCCCACATCACAGTGCATTAGAAAGAAATGCCTAATGAATCCACTTAGCTGAAGCCTCTACTTTCACCATCTGCTCAAACAGTGTACAAATTTCATGTTTTTGAGGTAAGAACAACATGGAGAAAGTGGAGACACACGCTTAACAGGGAATAAATCAAACACAGCAAACATTACCTGTTTTCTGATGCTGCTGCAACGTTTTCCTTGTCTCTGTGAAAGGAGGGGATACAGTATGAAATAAATGCAATTGCCAGCGGTGGCAAAAATACCCCCACCCAAAACAACCAGGGAAAAAGAACATGGGTGGAGGAGAAATGTTTGGTTGCAAAAAGCATCCTAGAGTGGTTGCTCATAAATATAGCTGTGAGAAACCTCTTCAGCTTTCCAGATGAAACCACCAAATATACAAGTTTGCTGTATGCTTCATATCAGTTGGAAACAACTTTGTTTCAATAATAAAGTAAAAGGAAAATTAACAGTGACAAATTAGGCATTTTATGTGTGTATATAATTTCAGGAATAATTTTGACTTTAATAAGTTCCCTTTTAAAAAAGAATTCAATAATATTCCAGCAGAACATACTTAGATGCCAAATCCAAACAGTAAAAATAATCAGAGTTGGGCAGTCCTCATGGACCCGATATTTTGAAGTGATAAGCAGTTAAATGGTTAGCAAAGACTTATAAAAAAAGGATTTCTTATGCCTGGCATCACCTAAAAATTCTCTGCCCTATCCAAATACTAGTTTTCTCAACCTAAATTGGATTAGAAACAGTTCCTTCATTGACAATTCCTTCAACTGGAAATCATTCGTTTGCTGAGGTGAGGATTAAGTCAGCCTCAGTTTCACTGATAGAGAACTGGGCTGTTACCCTGTGAACACACATACACACTTAAAAAATAACTGATCAGTTTCAATGCAAGCAATTATTTATCTGTAAGAAGGTAAGACACAAGTATTTTCATAAAGAATAGAATCCATTAGCCTCAAATGCCTAAGTTTGAAATCCAGTTAGTTAAGCAATTGAGATAGTCTCACTATTTAGCAATTTAATGGGTGATTGTATTCCTTACTATCTAAGGAATTGTGCTGAAATTTCAACAGGTTTAAAGCTGAAATATGCCAAATGAGGATACTTTTCTTAAGTGGCATGTAAAACTACAAACCACAAAGCAAAGGTCCTCTTTTACCCAAGTGAACTTTCTTTCTGAAGTATCCTTTGAAACCAAAAAAAGGAATACATGCACTTCTTTATGTGGATTTGTTGGGCTCCAATCATTAACTTATATTATGTTTGGAAGGCTATTCTTAATATTTTCCACATTATTCGTAATAATGTGTATATGTACTTATACATTTACATATATATGTACAGTCACATATCCTTTCCTTAGTTCAGTTCTGGTAAAGTTATAAAAACCAATCCAGTTTAGATCAGCAAAGGCTTGGGCATAGGTGTTCTCTACAAATTTGTAAAACCTCTAACTAAAATTTAACCCAAAAATATATGAAGCTAGATTTTGAAACCCAGAAGTCGACCTGAAATGCCCCTCAGATGTGTCTGTCTGTCTAAGATGTTCCTGTGGACAGTAGGGAAGAAGCCTGCCTTGAAGGGAAATCCCCCAGCGAGGTCGATGGCTCACCACTCTGAAGCAATGAGAAACCAAACAGTGTCTTTATGGGAACCAAGCTGTGAGTTCACTGCAATGCCAGCTACAGGAAAGCCAGGATGAAACAAGGTGCAGGAGGATGGATTAGAGACTGTGCACATGTGGGAAGTGTTAATTTACCGAGAGCCATAACCATGCAACAGTGTTAAAGAACACAGTCAGGGCCTGGAAACAAAATACAGCATTGTTTATCTCCAGTGTTTCCAAATGCTCTGTGCGAAATGACAACCAAGACCAGAAGGCAGGCAGTTGGGGTCAGGCTGAAGCAGTGCTGAGCCTCTGTTGTTACAGTTAATCTGATCCAAACTTTTCTGCTCCAATAGCTGTGGCTACACTGAACAAGGCAAAAAAAATGTCACTTGACTCAAAGTCACTTTGAGGTCAAGATTTCACAGATGCTTTTTCCCCAAGCGTACAATATTGGATAACATTGAGTGATGATGGCAGGGGAGTTGCGAAGGTTAAAAAGAGAAAAAGAAGTATAGTAAAAATACTTCCACAGAATAAAACAAAGGAAAAGGTGGAGAGTAAAGGGAAAGATGAGTTCAAAGGCACATAACACTTCTTCATGGTTTTGCTCCCAAGAACTATTTCTCTTCCCAGTCAACAAGAGTAATTCCCATTTGACTACCAAGAAGAAAGGCTCAAGATCAGATATGCCTCTGACTGGCAATACTTGCATTTTAAGGAACAGACTATTGGATTTCTGGCCTTTACAATCAAAACACTTTTTGCTAACTAAATGCAGAAGTAACTTTACATTTGAGCCAAATACATCCCTCAGGCAGGCTCAGTAAAGTCAATACCTTCACAACATGAAAGAATTTGGCTCAGAATATTGTGAGCTGTTTGTATCTCTGTCTACATAGGCTGCTGCAATAACTGACAGTAGTGGATAATAGTTTTGAGCTATCTGGGAGAGATTTAACATCACTGTGGGGGATTTTTTTTGTCTGCAGTTGTTTTTAGTCCCCACTGAAATAGCTTTTGATAGAAGGACCTCAGTCAATGACTATTCTGAGAGAACAGTGCAACTCCCATATATTTCATTAAATGTTGGACCTATATTTCAAACAAGACTTACTTATGAAATATACTGTCTTCCCAATTACACAGTATATTATACAATGGAAATTATGAAATGTTTTCTTCTCATAAAAATATGCTACATGACATGGTGCTAAAGGCAGAGTGAAATTACAGAAACAGAATCTTTCCCTCCCACACACCAACAAGAATTACAATAGTTTGAGTAACAGAAGGCAAAATTCATTTGCAAGCCAAGCTTGTGTGCGCTATTCGATCCTAAAAATAGCCTGGAGAATCTTCAGAAAGTTTCTAGTAAATGAGTATTTTAAATCCGAAGTGTATGTACTAGACATTTGAATGCTTTCCCATCCTACCTTTTTTTGGGGGGAAACAAATACAAAAGATTCCCAAACATGTACATGTAGCAGGGAAGCTGAAATGTGGAGGTGGTGCACCTTCCATCTACCTGCTTCTCAGATAGTAGTGGATCCAGACTCTCTTTCCTGAAAAGTTCTGCTCTATTCCACTAAAATGTGGAATCATATGATGTATAATGAAGACCTGGTGACATAAGAAACATGATGTGTCCTGAGATACCATATGGCCCTTCAACTACTCTTTCAGTACTGAAGCAAAAAGTGAACATTCTAATTGAGTTTCTTCTCTGTATTCTCGTGGAGCAGGACTATTTTTCTAATTTTACAAATGAAAGACTAAAACTTAATAGATTTGTTCATGGTCTAAAGGAAAGTCCACAGCAGTGCAAAGAACTGAAATAAATTCCCCTGAACCCCAGATAAGTAACTAAAATATCAGCTCACCCTCGTAAATGAGATATTATAGATTTTTTAATAAATATATCTATTCAGTTTATCAGTATTTTACTGTATCGAGAATCCAATAATCTTCTACAGAGTCTGACAGATATACCATAGTCTTTTTTCAAAGGGGAAACAGATCTATAGATTATTAGGGTCTATATTTATTGAAATTAAAAATTCCGTTTTTCTAGTAGTATAGTGTGCAGTATATACTATAGTATATACTAGTAGTATAGTATTTGCAGGACTAATCAGACTTAGGATAGCTTTCATCCTAACAGGTACTTACATTTATATAAGCATATTTGCCAACAAATAAAATTTCCTTTTAAGAAGTAGAACTTATAAAGTGATTTTAAAGAAATTCCTATGGGGTGTCTGGGAGTAAAGTTGTGTGAAAGCTATTCTGTAATTGCCTTCCAAACATTTTTGTCTCAAAGGCATGAGACACTGACACTGTTGGAAACTGGAGCTAGATTAACTGCTGTTCTGATCCAATGAGGCTATTTCTACCTTTCTGTAATTGCAGCTGAGAATTTTTCCATGGTCAGATGACTATAGGACTGTTGAGGTTGCTTGCCTTTTTTTCCTCATGCTATATTTCTGTTATTTTAACAAAGACACCATAAGACAAACAAAGAAATGACGGGCAGTTAACTGGAGAGGACAGAAGATGACTATCATGCTGGTTTAGTTAACACTTCAGCTTGGGATCACAAAAAGGGGTAGAAGAGCTAGTCTCTCTTTTTCAGCCACTGTAGTTAAGAATGTGAGCAGCCCACGCCAAAATAATTGCAATATATCCTACTATGTCTGCTTTCCAAAACAGGGAAATACTTTTCTCACAGAAGGTATCCTGGTTGGTGCAGACAGTGCCACAGTATAGGAAAAGCATTATCACAGATTCAGTGGAAAACAACCAGCAACTCATTCTCAACACGTAGTGTGGAACTCAGTCAAAACAGTTCACTAAAATCCAAGCCAATCCCTCCTATGAATGCATTTTCGTGGCATCTCCAAGGTTGCTGTTAAATGTAACAGTCATAGAATAAATGCAGCTGGACAAACAGCAGCATCAATGCTGGGGAAAGGTAAGATAACTCTTGCCCAAGATTTACATTGTGATATTTGCCATATAAACTCCAATTTTAAATTTTATCTTATTGGTAAAGACATCACTTTAATAAGAACAAAGACTGCAAAATTCTGAGTATGTGTAGCAATTGGAGCTGGGATTTAATTCAGATAACAATTCCCTATTTTGGCCTTAAGTGTGCAATTGGATTTAATTGAACGACTCCCTCTGGCTCTCTATAGCCCCACCGGTAAAGTGCAGGGATCTGCCACCAGGCACCTGAGCACAGGATTCAAACTCTGTGTGATCACTACAGACAAAATCAATGCACAATTTTGCGTTTTGTGTGCCAGGAAATGATTCCCCTCTCACTGAAGCGTTCTTTCTCATCGTGACTTCACTTTCCTCCAGGAAAGCTGAGAAAAGAACTAAAACTCAGAGGTTTGACTTTCAGAGGGTAGGTTTTTTTTAGACCTACTTTTTAGTTTGTGCACATTGATGATAAGAAAATTCATACTTCCTCTACATGGCTTGAAGCTGCCCCTGAAACCCAGCCATGTGTCTGCGCTGTTCAGTTCCTGAATCACACAACTAAGTGGTATGAATTAGAACCGTTGTCACCCTTTCAGAATGTGGATTACATTTTATTTCATAAGTTCTCTTACGGATTTTCTTACCTTCCCTCTCTCTCATTTGTAACCATATAACATTCTGGGTCGGCTACAACAAATGCTTACATGGAAATGAACTATTAGGAAGTCATTAGTATTTAGGGTAATTTTGCTAACATTAATGCAATTTAGAAGCAGAATAAAAGGAAGTGCTGCCAGTGCTATGCTCCAGCTCACCCTAAGCAAAGCTGTGAGCCAGTCTGATGATCCACAGACCCCAACTGAGTGCCTCTGAGTAACAATGCTTGTTGGAAAACCTGCTGCATGTTAGAACTGCTTTTCCCTTGTTGGAACCAAGCAGTCAGAAAGAAAGGCAGCACTGGTGTCCTGGTTAGCCACCTGCATCAGCTGAAGGATGCACATGAAAATTTTAAGCTTGCACAGTAGAAATGGAAGTTAATGTTCATTTCTGATCATGCAGAAATTATGTGGTGGACAGGAACATGCAGGAGACTGAGGTGGTAAAGATAAGATGCTACATATAGGTCAGTACACCCACACCCAAAGTTTAATTTCAGCTTTAACAGGCTGTGTTAGCTTATGTATTACTTTTTCTATGAACTGATTTGAGAAAAGTTTCATGGTATTTTCTAATTGCATTTGGAGGCTTCACTCTTTCAAATTTAAGTGGGTACATTCAAGTAGATACACTGTACCTTACAGTCACTATCTTTGACCAATTTATTCTACAGGGAACTGACTTGGAAACAAGGGATTTATGAGGTCTAAATAATTTTTTCCCATAGAACTTCAAGGAGTATTTTGGGGAAGAAAGACTTTATATTTGATCAATTTTCTCTTCTGATTTCACTCAGAATGCCATGGAGACAATTGAGTTATTTCACTATTCCTATGCTTTTGTCACTCTTCAGGTGTTAAAAGGTGAGCAGGGATTGGAAGATATTAAACTGATGTGCTTATTATTCTTTATTATGTTCCTTAAGTGAGAAATCTACCTAGAGAAGTCTGCTGTATTTCATATGCTGTTGTGGAAAGATAGGGCATGTCTTTCAAAAGTAGCAATTCTGGTTTATTTAAGCAGCAGATAGGAGTTTTTTTGGCAATCGGGCAGGTCAGCAATGTCAATCACTGGAATTTTGGCCAACCAAAGAAGTAAATCAAGATGCCTTAGCTTGTCTTGGTAGCGTCAGATGGCTTTGATTAGCAGCCATAGAACAAGGGTGTTATTGTGCTTGAGAGCAAGTTCTAGTCAATTAATTTTCATATATCCTGCAGCAAGCTGTCGACTAAAGGCAAACTGATTAAAGAGAGTAATTATCTGGCAATACCATGCACCATACCAAAATTCTGGCTTTTTAACGTCACAAACTCACATTTGTGTAAGGATCCATATAAGTTTCTGATACATACAACGTTAATCCCAGTCACTGAGGCTCATGGTAGACACTGCTAAAGAAGCTACAAAATCAACTTAGCTTCTGTGGGAACTCGAGTGCACAAGTGAAAAACTGGTGTCACCTCTTCTGGCCCTGAGGAAGGCTTCAGAAAGCTCTGTGATGTGCAAGAGTTTGACTTTTCAAAAGTGATAAAGTAGTCCCAAAAACACTTGTTTCTTGCTATGGAAGATATACTCCACTCAGTTGTGCATAATGAGAGAGAAACTGTAATGAAGTGACCTCTGTATGACTTAGCAAGAACATACTGTCCTTTCTGTGCAGGCAGGCATGAAGAGAGGGAGGCAAGGGAAGGAGAACCTTTCTCCTTTTGTCGTTTTGTCATGCATGAAAGGAGGAGAGGTCAAGTTCTCACACCTGCTCTCCTAAAGCCACATTGCAGCCACATCCCATCAGCACACACTGCATGCAGTCAGTGCCTCTGCTGCAAACTGAGCACTGCAGGAGGTCAGGGGGCTGTCTGAGCAGAAGGCAGGGCAGCAGGGTTCAGGAAACAGGTTAGTTTAGATCAAACAGCCTTGTACCACAGCAGAAAAGTCGCATGTCCCTGTGCCATCATGAGACAAGCAGATTTACCTGGAAAGCCTTTTGGTTTTGATTTCCTACTGGAATCAGCTTTGCTGTGTCTTCATTAATGCTTCTAACACTATGCTTTACTAGCAATATTGGGAAGGGCAGGGGGTACATATCACCATTCACATCCTGTGTTTTACTTTATTTTTGGCATAGCGGTTATTTAGAAAACAGTATTATCATCTTGTCCTCTGCTCAGCAGAGCAGTCACAGATCAAAATATATTCAGCATGGGACAGATACACCTGCCTATCATCAGTGCTGTTTTAAAGAACTACATGACTCATTGAGTCTTCAATCAGGAACCTATTTTAAGCCTCACTGCCATTAATTGTGACTGATTTTCCTGTGTGAAACAGCAGACTTCTGCAAGTGCTCAGGAAACACTGCAAGATGGGGTTGGTCATTCAGAAGCCACATACAGTGAGATAAGCCTGAACATACTAAAATATAATAGGCCAGACTTGCCCTTTTGCTATAGAACAAAGCTACTCTTTTTTTCAAACCTGTTAATGCTTTTTTATCAGGCCCAGGTTTGTTACTGTCACTAGCAATGATATGCAGTAGAGTGAAAAATCCAGGCCAATTTCTCTACCTTACAGACAGTGTCTGCCTCCTCCTTGGGAAGCAAAAACAAGGCCTCTTCAGAGTTATACACAAAAAGATCCGTAACATTCATTTTCTGGACTTGAAGACTGCCATGACAACATAAAGGAAGATTTTTGAGGAGTAAGAGTTGAGGAATTACTAGTCTAAATATAAAAAAGAAATGACATAGAAATACTTGACTGGCTGTTTTAATACAAAAAGTCTATCACTTGTGAGATTTTTTAAAAGGGACTGGACTAAGAAGTTGAAATATGTTGTAGCAAAAATCTTGCTGTAAGGATTAATGAAGGCACCTTCACAAAAGATCTTTAACATTGCAAAAGTTCTAAAATCTACCAGATATTCAAGATTTTTTCCTATCGCCTTTTTTCACCTGTAACTGCATAAAGAATTGACATTCTACAAGTTTGGAGGGTGTTAGATTCCATTTTGTATGCTACAGAAAAAGGGATTAAAACTATTTCCCTATATGATTACATGGTTTATATGCACTCAATTAAAACCACTGAAGCAGAGCTAAGCGGAGGGGATTCCTTAATTACATCTCCACTGCTTTCATATCTGATAAATTATTATTAGAAAATGCCTTTCAAAATAACATTAAGTGTAATCATTGAGATACAATCTAGACATTTTCATTCTAACACATGCACTAGGACTCTTGGAAACAAGTACTATCTATATTACATTCATAAAACATTAAGGATACAAAATTGTTATTACAGTGAAGAGACTGTATTACTACTTATTCATAAAAACATCTAATTTGGTTCAAAATTAGAACTGAAAGATTTTTTTACTTAGGTACATTTTATGCCTATGAAAAAACCTTAATTGTCAATTGATAATTTAAATTCTATCAAAATTTCCCATACTTAAATAAAATTCACCACCACTTTGTTTCATCAAGGGTTGCTCTTGGCAACAATCAGGAGAAGTGAAAATGTTGCTCTTATTTCATGCAGTGATGCTGATTTACCATAGGTACTAATAAGATGGTGTGATCAGAATCTGTTTGTGTTCCCATAACAAAAATATGAAGTTGTGAATTAAGTAGCATGTCTTGAAGTGCTCTGGTATTTAGCTAAGAAAAGTGAAATGCATTTTAAAAGGAATTAGTGCTTATGTACTCTTAAGTAATACTGAAGATTTAGGTTTTTTATATATAACCCTTTAAACACTTCAGTACTTGGTTGATTCATGCAAAATTCTCGATGAACAATAGCTTTTCCTTATTTCTACAACACAGGAAAAAAAGAGAGTTTGAATGAACTTGGTTCTTGTGTGGACTCCTGAGACTAATTTGGAAGCAGCAAAAGTGTAATAGTTTCAATCTGATCTCATGCTCTAATCCCTTTGATTGGAATCACTGCTACCAGATAAAGGTACCTAACACAACCGCTTTGTCAAGTTAATTCCAATTCAGACAATTTAAAGGTTAATAAAAACTATAGCTAATAATGGAAAGCTTTTTGACCAAATTTTGTATTTGGGAAATAAAAGTTCTCATTCTTTCAACAATCAGTTGAAGCAGTTATTGTTTTAAAACAGAATAAAGTACTGTGTAAAACAGGCACATAATTATTTTAGTTTTAAAACCTTTTATTTCAGATAAAGCATGCTGCTATATACAGAAAAAAATGTGAGTCAAAGCAAGAGCAATACAGAATGGGCAACACATTCCTTAAAACTTACAAGATGCTTTAAAAAGCTTCAGTGCACCAGCAGTATGATATATTCTTCTCACTCCTAAATCACCTCTAGCAAAATGTCATTTCCTTGCAGATCCTGAGCAACCCCAGCTATCTCTCTTTTATATAATGATAAATTAAAGTTTCCAACACAAAACTTACAGCAATGGTTTCAGTAAATGACTGCTACCATTATAATATATTGAAATATAACTTCACATTGCTAACATCTTATTTCAAACAGCATCATACAACTATGCAAACTATGTTATACATTTAGCAAAGTCTAGGCCAATCAGTTTTCCTTTCCAACTTTCTTTCTCCTACTTCATTATCCTTACATCAGTAAAACTCTGTGAGTCTCATTCTTTTTCCTCCTAAAGAAATACTATCAGTAACTTCCCTCTCATTTTCTAATAGAATTAAAGTCACGAGACTACAACAGTGATGTTTCGCTGGATGCTGAAGTTTGAGATAGCAAAGGAAAAAAAAAGCTAAACTACCTTATCGTGAAGAACGTGACCTGGGTTGTATCATGATTTCACCTTTGGTGCCAGTGAATGGCTAACAGCAAAAACCTAGTGCCTAGCAGGACATGTTTGCACGAGTGGCACGCTCAGGCTCTAACTCAGGCCCGCAGTTAATGTGTTACTGTGGCTCTCTGGTGTTTGCCCTCTGACTGGGGGCGTTTAGCTTTTAACGTTAAGGAGCTGCGCGGACAGGCCGTGATGCCAGTTGCGCAATTTGGCAAAGCGTGGGCTGTTACGTTCCGTTTCAAACCTCTCCCTGTGGCATGAGGAAAGAGAGAGACAGAGAGAGACACACACATACACAGAAGAAAGAAAGGAGGGAGAAAGAAAGGGGTTAGGGACCATGGCCACCACTCCCCTGCCTTACAACTAGGGCAATGGCAATTTATTTGGATTTTTAACTCAGCCTTCAAATCAGCACAGTGAAGGCTGGGTGACGCTTTTTGGACCACGTGTGAAAGGTTTTGCAGTTGTTTATTTCTGAGAAGTAACTTGATATAACTTCTTATTCTTCAACTTGTGCTTGGTATTACAGGGCTGCTTTTGCTAGAAATGCAGTGTAATCTAATTGTTTTCCTCCCAGCAGTTTCTCTTGGCTTTTCCCTCCCTCTCACACAGCTGAGGAGTCAGTGAAAGTTAACTCATACCAGTGCAAAATGAATGCAAATATTTTCCATTCTGTAACACCTAGGTCAGCCCACATATAACCTGCTGTCCTTCCTGCAAGGACTATCACCCCCAGGTTTCAGCAGTACTTTTCTATAGCTTCCTCAGAATTAGTGAGTATTAGTGTTGACATTTGCATAGATATTTCTGGACATTTGTGTCACAAAGCAGAGCAACAGGGGATTTTCAAAGCAGAGTCCTGTGAAGTATTGGCCACCTCCCGCCACCCCTGAGTGCGGACCGGGGTGCTTGAGGCATGTTCATCACCTCTCAGGATTTAATATTTTCTAGACACTCTATAGTTTAAATTCAGCTTTTGTACATAGAAAGGGGAAGAAGGAGGATGTGCAATGATAGTACAGTCAAGGAGAAGTATATCGAACAGAACAAAAAATAAAATGTTCTCGTTATTTGCAAAACTTTTTGCAGTCATTGCAAACAAGGTCATTTTTTCCTCATTATTTACACTCAAAACACAAGACAATTAATTGTGTTAGTGCAGTGGAATTCGAGAGTGAAACCAACCAAACAGAAAGGAGCAGACTAGGCTGGTTTTACTCCTCAGGCTGAGGAAAGCACAAAACAATAAACAGAGTAAATGCCAACAAATTCACTGATATTTCTAAATCTTTTGTTCTTAGTAACACAGTGCCACGCAAGTAACAGTCCTAAAGGATTCTTGATGTATGACTTCTCAAACTATTTTTTATGCTTTTAGGTAATTAAGAGATGTAAAATATTCCTAGCTGAAACTTCCTCATGGCTTTTTTTTCCAGCTATACTAGAACATACTAGCTCCGGTGGGTCTGATGTAATTTAAGAACTCCCTTACTGCTTTCAAGATATTACCCCTCCATTCAAGGAAAAGGTATTCAGCAACATCTGTTTGGCTTGAAATAGATCCCATCTCTCCAGAAAATATTCCATAACAATCATCACACCAGCAATGAAAAGTTTTCACAGCAAGTTATACTCTTATGTGTGCCTTCAAAATAGCAGTAGAAAGAGCAAAGGAGAGTCATGCAACATACTCATTAATATTAACTGAAAGGACTATTCTGCCACCTGAAAATTCCCAAATTTATGGGTTTTTTTGAACATATGTTATGAAGTTGGAAGCAGCATCGAAAAGTGACTATTTTTATGTAAAAGAGTTCTGCCAAAAATAAGCTACGTCCTTCCTTCCCCCACTCCCAAGTGTTTGGAAGAAACCTGATCACCATTCCATGCAATTCCTGCTGGCCACACGGAGGAGCTGACACAAAGAGACAAGAGCAAGCACCAGAGAGAGATCGCTCACAGCCTGCCTGAGGCCACTATGACAGATGCCTACACAGCCAGGGCCCTGCTGCCAAATCCCCAGTGGAGTGTGTCCAAAGTTTGAGGTGGGTATCAAGCACCCAGATGGTGCCAGCACTGTCAGTGGGGTAGGAAGGAGACCCCATTTCATTCCTAGCACCAGAGCTCACGCCAGTTGCACTGTCCCTATGTGACTACCTATATATGCTCCCTTATGCCTCTACTATCAATGCATACCTTAAACCTGTTCAGCTGTGCCTAAACATAATCAGAACTGTCCTTGGGCAAGAAAGGATAACACAGTGATGCCTAAAGACTGCAGAAGACGTGCAAAGCACAGTGGATATAGTCACGTACTTGGAGTTACACTGGCTACAATGTGCAATTTATGTGTGTTGATGTGTTATCAGATAATTATCGTCAACATATCTCATACCATGTAAAGTTTTCACTATTTTGTATTTTCCAAAGCCACAGATTACACCTAGAGAGCTTATTTCTTTAGAACCACGTATTACTCTCAGATATGAATGGGGCACTGTTAAGTTCAGCACAATGCTTTAAATCCCATCATAATAAGGATTTGGACGTGTACTATTGCATCAAAACAGATAATGCACAATACACGTAATGAGAATTAGGCTTGCACATTTGAGGGAAGAAATAAATCCCTGAGGGCTGTAATGTCAAGCCTGATGTTCGGGCACCCAGCCATGAACTTGGGTGAACTGCAGCGGAAGGTTTACAGCAAACACCAGCTGAAAGCGTTCTTGTATTCTCACAAGGAGGACATCAGATATCTTTCTCACCAATTCAACATTTGTAACCTGCACTGTGAACAAAAGCTCAGAACCTTTAAAGAACCCACATGGCAGTAAAATATAAAACAGAAAAAGAAGAGGTGGATTGACTACCAAACACAGCACAAACCCAGCCGGTTGCTTAGAGCAGCTAAAGTGAAACAGGGATTTGAAGTATGCAAACAGAACGTAAGGATTGCATGCAGGATGCTCCTGGTTCAACTGCAGTTTTTAAGCTCAACATAAGAATCTTTAATACATCTATTTCCTGGCTGTGCAGGATGATGATAAATCTTTAATTCCATATTATATCTCTGAACATATCCACTTTTTCAGTGTTTTTGATACATCATATGAAACAAACAGATTTATCCATTAGCAAAAGCAGTCCTGTGCTTCCATATTCTACAAATTTAGATCATATTTATTCCAAACAAAACATAAGCTAATGATTATGGGTATGTATGGAAACAACTCCTTTACTACATCATTTAAGGAGAATCAAATGTCAATAAGAGGGTCATCCAAATAAATTGCTCACAAATTTCAGTGCTATCACAACATTATATACTTTTATACATTTACGCAATCAAGTAGTTACAGAGGGCTTGGAGCTCATCACATTCACACACCCAGAAAAGTACAAGAAAGTTGCATGAGCAAAGAGCTTTCATACTTGAACACACAGATCAGGAATTTTACACCATTTTTCCTAAAAGCATGCTAATTTGTTATCCTTCTCATTCAAATGCCTTGCAATGACAGCATTTTAATTTTTGTGATTTTTAAGTAAATGTATTAGAATATTTTAGAACAAAAATACAATAAAGGAAGTTCATATTAATGCCATTTTAAAACATTATTGGGTTATCAGGAAGGAGAAAGCTGTATTATTCACAAGGAGTTGCCTACCTTGACCTCCTCAGGGCTTCTTCATCTGGATCTTGCACTGTAGAAAAAAAATGTTTCCGTTAAAAAACAGACAGAAAGGAATTGGCTTTATGCTATTAAAAAGTCTTTAGAAACTTATCAAAACACTATCTAAAGGTGCATTCACACTGACTTTGCAGCAGTGGAATTTGTAAGAACATCCAGAAGAGGAGCAGTTCCCTAGGGACAGGAAGGAGACTGTTAGGAGGAAAGTAGCTATTACAACTACTTTCCCATTCATTATTAGCAATGTTTCACAGCTGCAGGCAATGATTCTACAGAGAGGTCCTGCTGTTTTGTACAAAGTAGGAGAGACAGTAGCAGCACATTAATGAGGGAAGGAAATACTAAGTATTTCCCCTTGATGTGGGAAAAGGCCCTGACCTTCCTTCACTCTTCATCAAAAACCTGTGAGCTTAGCACCAGGTAACCATAAAAACTTTTCCATAGGCAACAAGCAACAAAGTTAAAGCTCTGTGCCATTCATACCAGATCTAGGTTCAGATAAACAGGGCTGATGGAGCCATAGATTCCATACAAATGGCAATCCATTAATTTTTTGACCCCTAGAACTCACTTCTATAAAAGACTGTTACTGGAGACATGACTTGTTTATCATTTTTGTCTGAAGACTGGACAGCTCTGTATGTCTGTGCTGCAGGAAACTCAAAGATTGCACTGCAGAGACTCAATTTGTAAGTAGGAATAACTACAGCGCCCCAAATGCTTGTTTACTGTACAATCTGCTATACTCTTATGGTGAGACTTCTGGCAGATAAACAATTTTCTTTATAAAGCATAAGGTGAGATTGTTCACTTTGATTTCTGAGTTCCCTCAATTTACATCCAAGATCTTCACCCTCGCTGACAACTACACGAGCCTGCACATGAGTCTTCCCTGAGTATCAGTGGCCAATACCAGGGCAGTGAGGAAAGACAGAATTGAAAATCAGGTTGAGGGGGACGTTCTGTCATTCCACTTACTGTACTCGGTTCCAGTCATCTGGGCAAGGATGCGGAAGGACTTGGACTGCAGGTTGGCAGAGCGGCGGCTCCAGTCCTCGCTCTCCTCCTCAGGCTTGTTCTGAGTTTTAAGCACAGCCTGATACACCGGAGAGGCACTGTTTACGTGAGGATCCTTTATAGGGAGGGCACTGCAATTCACAAAGGGAAACGTTGGAAGCAGCTCTCTGGTCTCGGTTTCTCAGCCAGCCATCCCCTACATGGCTTTGAAATGGTCACTTCTTAAAAAGATACATAGATCAGTTTTATGTTATAGCTCATTCTATTTCTGAAAGGGCCTGTTATCATTCAAATCTGCTTGGAAACACCTGGTCATGATTCCTCAGCCAATGCAGGCACACAAGCTTACAGTGGTTAGAATAATGTGCAGTGATAAAGGAGAGTAGGCCAGGCAAAAACACTTCTTTCTCTAGCCATTTTTGTTCCATATTATTTCTTATAAAAACAACTTCATGTTGGTACTGTTTTATGTTGTCTTTAAATTACAGTGTTGGGCCACTGTACCTTAAGGTTGCAATTAGAAATAAAACCCATATTTCATTATAAAAATAATTTGGTAGGCTTTTATAGCTTTTTCTACAGATGATTCTTCTTCAAACTAAATTAAACTTCTATCTGCTACAGTCTGGATTCATTTTCTACTAAACTTGTGAAGCACAGAAGTCTAGACTTTTTCTCAAGACTTGCATATATAAGTATTATCTGAAATCTTTAATGATAGAATGTATCTAAGGGTCTTACAACATGCTTAATCATCTTGCAAAGTAATATATCCAGTTGTGCACACCTAAAATCAAAGCTACACAGGTCTATAGCACAAATGAGGTAACCTCTCTTTGATTTATGATGGCTAGAAACAGGCTTAGTAACTTAATAGTATTTTTTTTTCCCCAGTGAAAATAACTTCTGCATAGCAGAATTAAAATTAACTATTAACAGGGCTGCAGAAATATACACTGAGGGGATGATGTGTGCTTGGAGCAACTTGGCTCCATGGCTGCTCTAAATACAAGGTCTATTTTTGAAGCAAGTGATTTATTGTAACAGCTTTATGCTATTCCATAAAGAGCTTTGCAAGCAGCAAGCTCAACTTCATGAAAACTGAGAAACAGTTCTGTTAAAAGTTAAGGGCCATTTGGTCCATCAGTTGCTTCCTTGGTTCAGGGTTGAAGTCAGTGCTCTCTAAGATACCACTGTGCAGAGAAAAATCTATAGAAAAGTTGGGTCTGTGATTTGAAAGCCTGAGAGGAACCATGAAAAAGCCAAGAAGTATGTCTGACATCCTACATACAGCAGGATGAAAAATGTTACCAGGTAGTGCTTTAAATGTCAGTATTTCCCAGCTGACCTACTCCTCTCCTTCAGCACTGTGTAATATACCGTGGTTTGATGGATTTACACATAATAGCATGTATTTATGTTCTTCATAACCCCCATATATGCAAACTTCTCACTTTCTTGAGGAGCCACTGGAGTACAAACCCTAGTTCAGGTTTTTTGTGTGTTTCAGCACAATCAGCTGTGGGGTGGAACACAGCTTAGAATGGTGCATTTAGAGAAAAACTGACTTTTCAGTTTAAGCTCTGCCACAAAACATAGAAATTATGTAAAAACATCTCTCAGTGTGAAAGATGGCCTGTAGGAGGAAGCAGGATTTTCCAGCTCCTTTTTTAGCTCATGTTTTCTAGACCACAATTCTTACAATATTCAAATTCTAGCAGGTACAGAAGGCAGAATGCAGACTTGTTTATTTTGGGAAGGCTGTGCCATCAGTGGCTTCCCTTAGTGTTACTCCTGTGTGCAGCAGTGGACAAAGTGATGCCATAGCCTTCTTTTCTGGAAGAAGGGAGAGAGAGCAGTAGTCCTCTTCTTCTGGCCCATCACACATGGCTGAAGGGCCTGCTGAGGCAAGAAAGAAAGCGCAGTAGTGAGCTCTGCCTTCTGCTGCCTTCGTGCAGTAATAGTGTTTGCATGGAAAAGAGATTCTCTCTAATATCCACAGTAAGTCAGCAACATCCTCGGGACTGTTCTGCTACTGCTTCTGACACTTGGCTATGCTGAAAGTTCTGTCACATTAATGTTCCCCAAAAGGTAAGCCTGGTTTCAGGTCCCCAGGGGTGTTTCAGGGTGCTTCACACCCAGAACCTGCCCCTGTATGACTGCCATAGGTGACTGCCTGATGTGGGCCAACAGTTAACTTTATATCCACACACAGACTTTTTAATCTTGGTGAAGCTTAAAAACCTGCTGCATGTGACAGGAAATTTCCCAGCTGTAGAGAGGATAATAAACCACTGGATAGACAGTGCTGCTGACTTCAGTCAGGGACCACTGTGGCAAGAGCAGTGTGCAAGCCACAGACAGTTCAGATTCCTCTGTTTACATCCTCTAGCTCAAAGGCTTTCTTCTTGTATTATGACCAATGCACAAAAAAGCAGTTCAAAGGTTTATGCATAGATATGCCATGAACTCAAGCATTGTTAAAAAACTAGAGCTGGAGGCT
>WEKY01059166.1:126-18606 GCA_013390045.1 Picathartes gymnocephalus
TACAGCATAAACCCTGCCCTCCCCCCCACCCAGTTACTATAAAACATATTGCCTGTAAGTAGTTGTAGGGCTACACTTAGGTATCACCTGTGAACATGATAAATAAACAAAAATTTCTTGTAAATTCACTCTTTTGATGTATAAGTTCATTAATCAGTACTAGACTCTCTTAGGATTGCAGCCTGTTTCATCAGTTCTCACAAGTATAAAACAGAACACTCAGTCTTCAAAGTGAAACCCCTTGCTTTGCCACTAAACCACCCCCACTCGAATTTCCTTCAGAATTACTTTTTCTTTTTCCTATATCTTTTACTGGGGTTCCTTTCTCCTCCCCATTTTCCTCAATATCCCTAAAAAAGAGCAAAATTCCCTAAATATTCCTCCAGAATCTTACAATGTCAAACCTCTGAGATCTGCCAATATTTCATTTTCTTTTCATAAAAGGCAATTCCCCTTCCCCTCTTTCAAGCAATGTAACATATTCATTTTGTAGAATTAGCCTCTGAAAAACTACCCTGACTCCAGCTTTTGAAGGAAATGAACCGTGTCCCTCCATGGAAGAACTCCTTGGAATGTACCATTGGAGACAAATAAATTTGGGAAGACATGCCATATTTCCCATGTTTGAATCCTGCTAAGTGCTTGTCCTTTCTGGTATTTTGTGGCAATAAACTCCATATGCTAATATTGTAGTGGAGGATTTTTTAATCAGGTCACCACAAGTATAACAAGGTATAATAAGGAGAAAATATGGAATAATTTAAAAGAGAGGGTATCTACATCATATAGGAGGTTTAATTCAAGGCTGGATATTTGCCTGAAGAAAGAGTACTTCAAATTGGAATTAGATGAGAAGACTCTTAAAGGCTGTGTTAGAATAGAGTAGCCTCTTTCAACTTCTCATGTAGGAAGGATTTCTGTTCCCCAAAACTGCATCATGACTTTCAGCTTTCATTGGCTGCTGTCTGGACAGATGCCAGCACAGAGGAGGAAAGGGAAAACATGTTCTTTTTCTTTCACTCCAGCTAGAAATCTGGTTTCAAGGAAAATATCTGCTCTGTCTTCCATCAAACTCAATGTTGGGCCAGTTGATGTGTTAGGGCTTGGGGATATTCCATGCAGTGTTCTACCAACAGGGACTCATTTGACTGCTGTGCAGCCAAGTGTCCTCTGCGTGGCCTCGTGGGATGGGCAATTGTCAGGTGGCCTTTGCAAGGAGCAGTGCTTTCCTTTGCAGAGGTGGAGGTTTGGGTTCTGCTCTGCTTATCTCAGGTACGTTCCCTCTACAAGGTAAGAGTCCAGGACACTTCTCACGAACAGGCCATTCACAGCTCTGCAGCAAAGTAAACAAACAGGATCTGATCACAAACAGCTCATTATCTGCTCCATTTTCTGAATCATCACATCCAGCTTGGAATGGGAATCCCGTCTAAGCTGGTTGTTTTTGGCAAATCAGACTATCCCTTGTGACCAGAAGCGACTGGTTTCTTCCCTTTATTCCCCCACACTGTGCTGAACATAACACCAGATAGTTTCCAGCCTCCGTTGTGGGTAAAGACAAGGAATCAAAGGAACTAGGAACTCTTTCCAGTGGCAGCCCTGCTGGAACAGAGCTCCAAGTAAAGCAAAGTGGAGAAAGGACAGAAAACCTGTCATTTGGGCAGCTCCCTTTCAGAGTGGCAACAGCAGCAAAGATGAGGCCAGATAATGGCAACTTGGGGTGGGAGAGATGGGTCAGAAGCCATGATGTGGGCTGGAGTTCATCCACTAAGTGTTCAGAAAAGAGACAGTTTTCAATAGGATCTTGAAATGCACTGCAATCTAGTAAACATGTGTGTCAGCAGCAAAGGCTCTGGAGTACTCTGGGGATTTTCTTATTTCCTGGAGATTCTGACACAAAGAGAAAACAATAGAGGAAAGAAGAAGAAGGACTACATGCCAGTTTCTTTGCAAAACATGGGAAAACATACTTTGTATCAATGAAACATTTTATCTCTTCTGAAATAGGTCAACTTGTGTCGCTCTTGAGTACTTTAAAGCATAAGAAAGGACAGAAAATCCAAAATGAAGAGCTCTTTTGAACAGGAGAATCCAAATGTTTCAGAGAATGCTAATTTTTATCTTCGTAGATTTTTCATTAATACACAACAACCACAAATGAACAGTGTGGCAAAGCCAAAAAGAAACGTGTAAACTTGCAAAAAAATCCCATGTGAAAAATTTTCTCTGGGGAAAAAATATTACATTTCCACAATTTAAAAACATAAAATAGTTGAGGACAGAGTGTTTTAATCCTTCTTTGTGTATCTGGGAAAGTGGGTGTCAGCACCACTCTTTTTTCCCTGCTTGGATCCCAGTGGGGGCCACAAGAAGCAATTTTCCTAGCCATGTTGAGAGGACATAAATACCACAGTGGGATTTCTTCAGATTTGAAGCCAGTGCTCTGTCGTAACATGGACAATACCTTGGAGGTGCTGAAGTACTAACAAAAGGAGAAGAGATGCAGGCCTGCGTATGTATGGGTTTCTGCATCAGAGCTGAGCCAAGGCTGGTCAATCCCATCACAGGCAGGCAGGAGATCTGAGTCAGTGAGGGTGGTAGAAAGGAATGAGTACATCAGAGCCTCCCAATTGCACATGATGAACCAGTTGGAATATCAGCACAACTCAGCCTTTCCCTCCAAACACACAGAGATGCTTTATGCAACTCTCACTGTGCTGCAACTCTCACTATGCAGGGGAGATGGACTGTTCTCCATTGGATACAGAGGAACAACACGAAAGTCCAGCATAAACATGCCTCTGTCAGAGCCATCGCTGCCCACCTCCTCCCCATCACTTACTCATCCCTCCCGTGGGCAGGACTGGAGATGAAATAGCAGTGGAAAGCAATAGACAGGCCTACCCAAAAGGAAATTGAGCAGCTGCTGGAGCCTCAGAGTGACACTGGAGTAAACAGCTTGTGTCTGTAATGACAGGAGCTTAATACATGGTTCATCATGGATATGGCAGACACTGGGTCCCTTTGTGTTGTGGACATATGGAAACCAACACATTCAATTAATCCCATGTTTCTGGACCATGTTGTTGTGTGTGTAGATCAATTCCAGAGGACAGACTGGAAAGCCCTGGAGCAACCACTGCTGTCTTTCAAGGAGCACATCCAAGCCTCTTTGAAAATACTCAGTGGGGAATGTTTGCTTCAGATATTGTCCTCCGATGCAAATTGCATTTCACCATGGGCCTGGGATAGTGGAGGGAAAAAAGGACTCTTTAGTAAAATGGGCTCAGACCGAAGTCCTAAAAGCCAAGCCCATGTTTTGAATCCGTAGGGAACCGTCGCTGACATGGATGACAGTGGAAGGAATTGTAGGAAACACCTAATGGGGGAGAAGATGGCCTGAACAGTACAATGAACTTCTGTAGGGAAGGAATAAGAAGCATCACATCAAAGTAAAACTATAAATTACACTTTGTGTAATAAATTACATTTTGGTTAACCCAAAACAAGCAAATCATCACAGAAACTATAACAACAATTTATTTCCCTC
The DNA here is from genome assembly GCA_013390045.1 of Picathartes gymnocephalus. Lineage (NCBI taxonomy): Eukaryota > Metazoa > Chordata > Aves > Passeriformes > Picathartidae > Picathartes > Picathartes gymnocephalus. The sequence goes on from WEKY01059166.1 coordinate 3,677, forward strand.
TTAAGGTCATGTTACTCAGCAGCTGGCAAAGTGGAGGCCCTTTCTTCCAGCTCTGTTCCCCAGATACAGTGTCTGTCTTACTAACATTAACCTGTTTCCTACAAGATAAATTGAAAATCTTGAGGCTGTTCAGCCAGAATGTGCTAATTAGAAACTGGAGGGGCATTTGCAAGGTATGATTCACTGTGCTTGGACAGTGAGTGATAGTATGCGTTGGCAGAAGGTATGCAAATTGACAGCAAAAAGTAATTTGCACCCACGATATCTTCCCCCAAGTATTCTCAAATTCAGGAAGGTCAGAAGTGACAGAAATAGAAAGCCCTCTTTGTACGATACATCTTCAGAAAAAGTGGAGTGGTCCAATATTGCAGTACAGTTTCATGAGGATGAGGTGATTTGCTAACTCAGGGACTGCTGAGCCAGAGAGCACATTCTGCATGCCACAAAGAGCAGACCCTCCCAGCCTGAAGACAGATGGATACACTATCACTACCCATTTAAGAGAGTGGACAGGCTGCTGCATTGAAGACACCAAAGTCAGAAGGAATGACATGGAGATAAGAACGAAAATTAAAATATGCACATGAAAAGAACCTGTTGCCAAGGCCAAAATAACCCCCCATCCTCTAGCCTTCACAGACAGAAATTCTATACACCAGGGTCAAGAGTTCCAACCAAGTAAAGGATACTCCTCTCAGATGAACTGGTTCTGCAAAAATTTAGCAGTGAATTCCCAGCTGGTAGGTAAGTCAGTAGATGATGGTGAGAACATATCTTTCACTGGACAAATTAGACCCTTTTTTTCAGGGTCAAGGAAAACCAAAAATACTGTCCAGTGCTCAGCGAGACTAGCTGGAGCTTTGCCATAGACTTCATTGGTGCAAGATTTCCAGTCTTGCTATTGATCTGAACCTTGCTCCTAGCAGATCCTCCTGGTCCCCAATATGAAGCCTGCCAATACAAAATAATGCACCAAACAATTTTATTTTTGTTGTTGGAAGCCCAGGCCGTGTAATCTATGCCTTCTTTCCTATAGGGACACCTTCATTATCCTGACCCAGGTACCTCTGAATGTCCTATTTTCTCCTTACTTCAGTGAACCCCAGTCACTTATACCTGTTCCCTGCCCTTATTGGTCAAAACCTTCTCCAAACTGATTCTACAGATGTATATAGCCAGGTTAATCCAAACCCAGGCAAGGAAAGAAACTGGTAGAGGCCTCCAGACACAATTTGGTGTTGGGACACATGGGCTGGAATGGTGAGCTCCACTGAATGGTGTTGGCAGGAGAAGATGGGGAGAACAGTCTTTTCCAGAATATTCATGCCTCATATATAGGTACAGCTCTTCCTGACACAGCAGATTATGCAGAGCCAAAAAAAAAAAAGGTCATCCAGGCTGGGACATACTGTTTCACCCACAGCCATCTCGGAACTGCTCTATTCCTTTCTATAACCTCACACAACACTGGCAACAAAGAGATAATCAGGGAGACAATGTCTTCATTTAGAGATTGATGGTTCCCCCTCCTTTCTGGTAAAGACCTAGGCTTGTGGCTGGAGGTCAGCTGGGATGCAAGAGCAGCCAAGCAGCTCTTGCAATCCACAATGGGATGGAGCAGCCATTTTAATAAAAGGGAGAAAGAGCTGTTTCCTCTGTGGCTGCAAAAGCTTGTAATTGGCCTGGCAGAGCATGCAAACCTGGGTTTGCATGGGAAATTCTCTCTTTTCTCTTACACATGTGCTCCTTTGTCACACTGCTGGGGACTGCTATGCTGCTGTCTGCAGTGTCCAGCTCTTAATTAAGTGCAGCAGGGTCTGTTGACACAGTGGGACAGAACAGGAGACTGCTGGTAAAGACAGTTCAGACAGTGCAGCCAAACCTGGAGGAAAGTGAAATAGCTAAAACAGTCCCATCTCCCCACCCCACAGCAGGATCAGAGCAGACTACGAAACCCGTCTCCACATTTTACTACACTCTTTGCTCTATCCTTGACCTGGAAAGCATGAGTGTCTCCCCAGATCAGACTAAAAAAGTATCTTATAAAGAGCTGAAAATCAAGGTGAATATTACCTGCAAAAAGAGTGGTACCTGCTTGTATGACTTTCACATCATGATCAGCCATTTGCTGATCTCTCCTCCCATTTGTCCCAAAGGTTGTACAAGCTCAGATCCAAAAAAATCCCATGTCTTATCTCAACAACGAAGTATTAGACATAGCAAACAGGTACATACAGAAATAGGAGGACACAAGGATTCCAGCTAATTTTGTAGCTATGGTTTTGCTGAAATTCAGCATCAAGAAAAAGTTTAAGTGAACAGAACAGGGGATGGATGAGGGCGCATAAATTCGCAGTGTGTATATGGATTACATGTTAAAAATGCACTGGCTGTGTCAACACAGCATTAGCTGTTCACTCACTTTTCCATGGAGGTGGCTGGTTCAAAGGAGGGAGATCTAACATATTTGTTGAATCAGTGTGTTAAAATCCAGTATTCATTAGACCCTGCCTTTGCAGAGTCTCTCAGATGAGGGAGAGGCACCAGTGATTTGCTTCTAAATTCTTGTCAGGAATCTAACTTCTACCCATTTTTTCTTTGTCAGTTCTTTTTCTCTGGTCCATGATTTCTTCAGCTCCTCTCCTGTTTCCTTTATCTCCATCTGTCCACTAACAGTACTGTTTGCCTGCTGCAAAATAGATGCAAGTATTGCCAATTTATGCTTAAGTTGCTTTTCTTCCTCTCTCTTTATAGTATACTGAGTCACATAAAACAGAGATGAGGGAATCTGCCTGCCTCATGGCAAGATTGTCTTTGCTGAAATGATTTGTCTAACCTGCTATTAAAACCATTCAGAGATGGAGATTTCACAAGTGCCCTAGGCAATTCTATTGCCTAAAAATAGACTACTGTTTATCAAATAGTCTGAAACTATAATCTGCAGCAAAGTATTATCTTATGCTCTACAGCACCAAGGCTGGGACAAATGAAACGGCCAAAATAATCTTCTGCCATCATTCCAGGGTCAAAAGAAGTCCTTAGAGCACAGTTTCCTGCGTTTAGTCACAGCAGGTCTCCTGGCAGCTCTGTGTGCTGAAGTTAAGATGCTTGAGCTGGTTCTGATAGGTATTTGCAAGGACCCAAGGTAAACAAAAATCAGTATCTTAGTTGCTGAGATTACAGCTCTGAGTTGTGGCTACCTCCCTCCACACTCAGACATCTACAGCCACGCCCACACCTTCCTCGGAAATTATCTTGGGTTTCAGTTCCAGAGGAGCAGCTCTGGGACAAGATGAGATAGGTTTTTTGGGAGAAGACTGGCTTTGTTTGTGGTTGGGGTTACTTTTACCCCAGCATAGGAAAATAGAGATATTCAGATGAAAGATTAAAAGTAAAACTGAAGAATTTTCTGTCTCCATGTTATAGTGAACACAGATTTTTCCAGGTGAACACATTTTTAATGCCTCCCTGCACATCACACTGCTAATTGACAGCTCCAGCACCATGGATCTTTCACATTCATAGAAGTGTTGGGCTTTTTGGTGAGCATGAAACAAATCAGGGGTCATCCAAGGAAGCATATACTCTGGTTGCATGTTCTATGAGGCTATCAATCATCAGATTTAGTGTTCTGGCCCCTTATCCCAAAAGGAGTTAAAACCAGATGCATATTTTCATAGAAAATGCCAATGATTCTAGCTCTTATGTATATGAACCATGACTTGCTTAGCTCAGGATCATGCAGCAGATCTAAAGAGCTCAGGAACAACTCTGTTGGTGCCTGAGTGAAATAGTCAACATGATAAAATGAGAACAATCCCTGTCCTGTTCACTGGTCATAGCTGTGGTTCTGTAATAATCCATAGAGCTGAGCTAGGAGTGAAGGAGAAACACAGGGTCTTACCTTGCTTCCCTGCCCACTGAGTTGATGGTGAATGCTATAATTTATTTGCTTGCATTACTCTCTTCTCTGCTGACTGCCAGCCACTCTGATCTTCAGACAGAACATCAATGGCTAATGAAGTGGACATACTCCCCAGAGGAATGCTACTTCTCTCTTCTGCCTCTGCGTAGTCTGGAGGTCTACCTAGGACAGAGCAGCAGGAAACCCTTTGGCACTGAACAGCCAGCTGTAGAGGATGTGCCCAGTTGTGACTCTCGACAATGTGTGAACAATGAGATCACAACAAACCCCCTAATTTAAAGGGGTTTTGTTCCAGCTCCATGTGCTTCAGAAAACTGCAGGGCAGTCTGTACTGTTCATGACCATACATCCATTTAAGCAGAAGCTCTGTGTTCAGTAAAAAATAATGGCTTTTGTTCTATAAGCTGTGCTTGCCTCTTTGGCAAAGCCACTTAACCCACACTCAAGGAGGAGCAGGATTTCCTTTGGCTGACTTGCTTTATACTTTTTGGCTATGGAACAGCTGTAAGTTTCTAAAATGAGAATGATTGACACTTTCTTTGCACATGTACAGCCAGGCTCTAGAATAAGTCTTGTGGAATCATTGATCTCAGTGGAGTTTTTCCCATTTACTTCAGCAGTGAGTTTGTCTTTCTATGCACATAGAGGTTCAAATCCCAGAGTGAATTCACCTGGACTTTCCTTGTTCATAAATGAGCATCCATAAAGTGAATTTAGAGGAGTCAGTGCATTTTTCTTTCCAGAATAAATAACTAGGTCCTTTCACCCAAAAGTTTCAAACACATGTCCAGGACTTAATGCTGTCTTTCTAGTAACAATTGTAACAGATGCTGTGTAATGGTTGGATTATCTAGGATCACAAATAGAAATTTCCATCCAGGAATTTCCTTTTCCAAACAGATACAAGATTCAATAGATAAATACTAGAGAATCAAAGTTATCATTCTTATAAAGATTATCCAACATTCCAGTCCAGATCTTGCCATCAATGTTGTTAAATCTTCAGCCTCCTGTCCCAACATGAAGGAAGTCAGATGGGAATATTTATGGCAGATGTAAAGACGTGGCAAAAGGCATCCAGCTGCAATTCTGACTGGCTTTTTACAGCTGCACATGGCAGTGCTGAGACAGCCTTGATATGCTGCCTAATGTTCCCAAATTAGCTCCCAGCAAAGAGCTTAAGCCTCTAAGCTGGATGATGGGGAGTGTCTCAGTGTTCACTTCTGCTTACCCTGGGAATTGAGGTAAATATGTCTGGCTGCTTGGACTGTGAAAAATACGATTTGCCATTGAAATATGTCTGGCCTAATTATCTTGAGGCCAACATTCCTAGCTCCAGAGTGATGTGATCTTCCTAAGGGTGTGATTTCAGATGTATCCCCTTCCCCATGAAAGGGGAACTGAGGACCTGAGCCTCATATAAATAACAGAGCAGTGCCCTATGCCTAATGCAAAGAGGGTCTTTGGTATCTGAAAACCTGAATCTCATGAGGAAAATTTGGCTGTGTGGCTAATGTCCCATGCCAATCAAGTTCACAGAGGCTGGGAGGAGTCTCTCACAGCTTATGACTGACCATGAAGATTATTGCCTAGGAAAGGCAATGCTAGACAATGATGCATGGCCAAGTTTGATGAATTAATAGGACGAGGAGCAGCTTATTTGGATTTCTCTGGAGTATTTTTACTCTGCAGACTAAGGTAGTTGCCTTCCATGATGTTTTAAGCCTGTAAATTCCTTCTGGCCCGAACAGTATTTTTATTATTATTATTTTTAAGCATGTAGACTAAACACGATCCATACATCTTAGAGCTGCCCAAGAAGTTCTTTCCCTTGCATTGGGAAAACAGGGCCCTTTGGATTGTTCATAGCCAGCTCCGTGCTTTGGATGGCTGACTTTGCAGGACCTCTTTTGCTTTGGGTGACACAAGGGAGGCAGTAAGAAGGTCACTGCACCCCCAGCTTGCTGTGCTTTATTCTCAGTGATTGAATGAGCACCACACATAAACTCTGCTGGGACAGCTAGTCTCTGAGAGGACAAATTTCAATTTTGCACTGAGTGGCACAAATCCAGAGTCACTTTACTGAAATCAGCAGTGTTATTTTGGATCAGGACTGAAAAGAATGTAGCCTAAGGTCAGAATCTGAGCTGAAAAATCCTCAGAAGCTGCAGAGACTAGATGGTATTTACTTGGAAAGCCAAGGCATATCTGAAGATATTCAGACATGAGCTGCCTGACCTGACACAGCTGAAAGCTGTTCTAGTTCTAGCTCCTCTCTGGCAAGAGACTTAGAGCCTCTCTTCTTATCAGCAAGGACATTGGTCAGTTAACTATCTCTCTCCAAGGACTCTTAAAAGGACTTTCACAGGGTCCCTGAGATCATATCTTTTTCTGGTTACAGCAGTGGGGCCGGTACAGGACACTTGGAGTACTGTGTTTTGGGCACCACAATATTAAAAAGACATCAGGCTTCAACATCCTCACAAAGGGAAGCAGAGGGGCAGGAACTGATCTCTTCACTCTCACTCATGCCCAGTGACAGGACTCAAGGAAACAGCATGAAGCTGAGTCAGGAGAGGCTTGGGCTGGATATCAGGAAAAGCTTTTTCACCCAGAGGGTGGCTGGGCACTGGAACAGGCTCCCCAGGGAAGCGGGCACAGCACCAAATCTGACAGAGTTCAGGAAAGGTTTGGACAATGCTCTCGGGCACATGGTGTGACTTTTGGGATGTCCTGCACAGGAGCTGGACTTGACGATCCTGATGGGTCCCTTCCAACTCAGGATACTCTATGATTCTATGATTTTTTGTTCCCTGATGGATAAATAGAGTATTAGGCACAGAGGCAGGGGCTGAATATGGATGAATGAATAAACAGACGAGGAATGGAAAGAACAGGAAAGAAACCAGACCCTTCCACAATGCCTTCAAATGGCTCTATTTGACATAAATATAATGTCTCTTCCCCTCAACCCCTACATCTGAAGCAGCAACAAACAGTGGAGGGAGGGATTTTCAGTTCTGCAACAAATGTTCATGATATACATTAATAAAAAGCCATCAACTGAGTTTTATGTTGACATTATTGTTCCATGCCTGGTATTTCTCTTTTTTTTAGGAAGGCCTCTGTATTTGATTCAGCAGTGTTTAGGCAACTTCTAGGTCTTATCCCAGCTCTGTAGTTAGAAAACCTTACAGAGTCATATTAACTGAAGAAAACCTAACTTGGCTTCAAACTCTGTCCCTCCTCCTCGCACTGAATGGTCCCAGACTGCTTAAGAAAGTAGGAAGTTAATAATTAAAAATCCATCATACTTATGTTTATGGATTAAATTCATACAGTTACATACACCCCCACACAATACATTCAGTGACATTTGAAATTAAACTGCAGAACACTGATTTGATCTTGACAACATCAGTTCAAGCACATCTTCTCCAGCACCAATCACTCTGCCCTTTAAATTTAGCCCTAGGATTCCAGAAATCCTATCTCAGTCTTCAGCTCTGCCACAATTTTAGGAGATCACTTCAGAATAACAGTTTAATATACAAGGATCTGTTTTCTCATCTGTGATTCTGAAACTCCTGGGAGATTTGTCAGCATGCTGGATGTGCAAGAGTCAGTTTTTGTGCTGGTATATAGGGGTTTGCAGATGAAATTGGCTATGGTCACACCTCAGCTGGAAACTTCCAAACAGGGTGAGATTAGCTAAATTACGAGTTCAGAACTGGATGGCAAAGATGTTTGCTGACGCCGCACTTGGCTGCCTGGATGCCAAGGCTGTGCCAGTCGCAGGCGTCTCCTTTGGGTGCCTTTTGGCAGAGCCCCTGTGGTAGACCCCGGGAGCAGCAGCAGCAGGCAGTTGCCTAAGCAGTTACCAAACAAGCTGGCAGAAGGCGCAAAAGAGCCGGCAAAAAAGGAGGACTTAGCCTCCTTATAGACCAACTCAGTTTATTTGGGGAGATGGGAAATGTAGGCTAAGCCTGGGTCTCAATAGCGTCCACCCTCAAGAGCCGGAACCACAAGGATCCTGCACCCATGAGAGCTTGGCCAGAGAGAGCCCTGAACACTCGTGACAAGGGGCTTTATATCCCTGCAATCTCAGGGAGGGTCCATGGGTTCAACCAATAACAGATTAACAGGGGAGTGGTTTGGGGATGAGGGACATGCAATGCAGCCAAGGAGAGGGCAGGTAGGAGGGGATACATTCGAGGGAACAAATCAACAACATAGTAACAGGGAGCTCTCCAGAACAAGGGGCAGGGTTTGGGGAGAACTGACAGGAAAGAGAGAGGGGTCCTTGATCAACCCGGGGAGGGGTTAACTGATTGACAAAGGGGAGCAAACCAAGGGCAAAACAGGGGTACATGGAACAAACCAAATACAATGAGCATAAAAATCCGCCGCAACAGTTTCCTTCTGATTCGTTACACATCCTCCAAAGCTCACTCCTGTGTTTTACTCAGCTGTTCTCAAACTTTTCTGAAAAATTCATGAAGTGGAAAGTGACACAGCAAAGCTGGTTGAATGACTTCCTTTAAAGGAAGACCCTTTAAAAACTCTCTTACATGTTACAAACAGTCAGCAAGACAAGATTACAGAAACTTTTTTTTAAAGCTTTTTGTTTCCTCTCTTCATTACCAGGAACCCCTTTTTCTTGGCTACTCACCGTCTCTGGTTCAGGAAAGCCTGGGCTAGAATCTCACAGGAAGGAAAAAAACCAGCTCCTTTGGATGCAGTGGGGACAAACAGCCAGCCTTCTCAGCAGGTACCTGCTTGGTCCCAAAGTTAAAAAAAAAAAGTATTTTAGATGTTCCTAAAGCAATATGCTTTGAATGACCAGAAACTACCCTTAAAACATTTTTTAAAAATTATTAAAAACAAATAATTGTCAAGGATTTATTTTTTAGAAGTAATGCTCACCTTTTAATTCAAATTTTCAGTGTAAGACTAACCAAAATCCTTCATTCAAGTAAAACCCATTCTTTCTCCTATTCTTGTGGTGAAATTTGGTTCAGATTCTTAAATTACTACTGCAAACCCCTATTTAGATAAATTAATATTTTTTTTTATTGCCTAAGAATACTCTTAATGGCTTAATAAAAAAAAGTACTAAAAAAAGACTTGCATGGAAACAGGCTTCATTTGCACCTAGGTATAAGGTCTTTACATTTTGGCCCAGAGATTCAAAACAAAATGCTTGCAGCTTGATTTCTAGATTTGTATCAAACACAACTGGCACATGTATCAGTACATCTTGTATCTTTATATATCAGGCCAACTTTGTAGGCGTTCAAATAAGAACATTAACGTGTATTTGAAGCACGTATCTTAGAAACCTGTCTGCATTACTATACTCAAAAACAATTCTCTAGAGTTTATGTAAAAACAAAAAAAGTTTTCTCTTTCATACCCATTAGGAGAGAAAAATCAGAAAACATCAAAGACATTAAAGCAGAGGGGTGATTTGTGTCAATTTTGGAAGGTCCAGCAGGCAAAGAGTGAATTCCAACCCAGAGATCCGATATCCATCCTATTTCAAAGGTGAAGATAAAGTTCACCGAGTTTTGCTTAAAAAATATTATTTATTTTTAATAAAAAACATTTACTTACTGGCCTGTTATCTTGGCAGCCACTGCTTAGTGCTGTCAACTGGAACATGTGAGTTTGTGAATAAACTCAAGTTCCCAGGACCTAGGCTGGCAGAGGCTAAGTGCTTTTTGGAGATGCTGCGTTTGAGTCCCTGGAGGAGGGAAAATGGCTTTAAAGCTCTTTAGGGATAGGAGATTCATGGGGTCTTATTACAGTAGGCTCCCTTCTGTCTCATTTGTGTGTGCCTTCTTGGCTGGGCAAAACAGTATGAGTTGATGAGACCATGAAGGGAAACAAGGGCAAGGAACTAGAGCATTTTTTTGGACTGCTGAGATTGGGGTCCAGATGCTGGGCTTTTTATGCCCGACTATGAAAGAGAAAGAATAGTTCTTAAAAGAGGGAAATGATTCAGGGCTACAAATAACTCTGGGATGACTGGCATCTTAACCCTGTGGGTGCTGTCATAATTGGAAACATTTCTCTGAACTGTGGGTCTTGTCTCTGTCTGAGACCACAGGTAGTAGAATGTTATTCTGTCATATTGTGACATTAACATTCATGACAGAGATTTTAAGAAATTCAGCATTTTTATTGTAACTTTGTGTTGTGTGGCTCCCATTCCTCAGAATCCCAATCAAGATTCACTACCTTGTTAAGTTAGGGACTCCCTGGAGTCACTGGGTGGAAAGTGATTGGCTCAGATTGAGGACAGGACTAATGTGAAACATTGCATTCAATTCAACGACATTGCATTGAACCACTTTTCAGTAAGCTGTGAAATTCTTGCTGGATGCTTCTCCTGAATGGGACTTTGGTCCAACCACAAGAAACTCTCTGAAAAGAGAGGCTCTCTCTGCCTTTTTCTAGGTCATCCAGCTAATTGCATTAATTTTCAACTGTAGCCCTCTCTGTAAAGAGGCAGCAAAGACAGGGTTTGTTTTTTGCCAGGATGATTTCCCAGTCTCTCTTTTGGAAGAGTCATCTGGACTCCAGTTCATATTCTCAGTGCCATTTTCCTGGGCACCTTACCTATTCCCGCTGTTTGGTTTCTGTGGCAGTGAAAATTTCTGGCATGACTCTCATAATGTTAACATTAAACCCATCAGTTGTACTTGAGGCAACCCACACATCTTCCTTTCTGATGCTAATTTGGTTTCCTCCCTGGAAGTCTAAAATATCAAAGCTAATCCTTTGCAGCATTTCTTTAGAACAGCCATTCTAAAATGGGGCTGGACACCATTTCTTTCCAACTTCTAGTAATGATGTTCCAAGTCACTCATTATCTCTCTTCCTGCCCCCACTCAGTGGACAAATGGAGTCTTTATAAGAGAATAAAAGAATCCAAATATCCTTTGGTGCCAGCTGTAAAAATGAAAACCAAGTTCAATCCAGACATTTCCCTTCCTATCACATTCAAAGCCTCCCTTCTGCAAGGATCTGCTCTTGTGCTCACTGTTTCTATGCCTGTAACCCACAATTACAGCCTCTGAGCTCAGACCGCTTGAGAGAAGTGAAACCAGAAGGGACATCTTGCCTGAAATTCAGTAGCACTGAGGTCAGGGGCTTTGGGCCTTAACGGAATATCTCAAAACCATTTTGGCTATTTAGTGGCAGGAGCTGAGTTTCTGAGGCGGGTGAGAGAAGTAAAACACTTTCCTATGAAAGCCAGCCTCTGAGGCAGGAGGCAGGAGACAGGCTGGATGGTTTGCAACATTGTACTGTAGGATTTGTTTGGGTTACCCATAAGGAATTGGCCTCAAAACTGGCCCAATGCATCTTGCAGAGATTTCGCCACTAACACTTTGCAGAATTACATCTACCAATTATTGGCTGGTATTTCCTAGCAGAAGTAATTTGTACTTGTTTTTTCCCTTTTTAAAAAGAAAAAGGAAAAACCACCACCAGCCTTTCCAAGGGAACATCAGAGTGCTTAACCAATAAAGCATTTTCTTTTCTTCAGGGGAAAAAAGCATCCTTCTATTTCATATAGATTTTACATGCATTGCAACACCCTTTTAACTTTTCCAGGCTTAGATTACAGTGCCTCCAGTCCTGGCATTAAAGCTGATTTACACCCCATAGTAAAGTAAAACACTTCAGATTCAGAGCTTTGAAGGCCTTGGCTTCATGAAGGTTAATGGAGTGCATCCCGTTAATGTCACCTCAAGGATGGCTCAAGGGAAAATGGAATTATATTAAAACAAAGCAAATTACAGGAAAAGTCACACTTGGTAATTTCGTGAGGTTTATTCTCGGGACAAACATCAGAAGGTGCCCCTTGCATATATGTTATGCATTCCTTCAATTTGTTCTGAGATGACTAACTTTTCTGACATAAAAGCGTCCATGTAAATGTTCTATTGAAATACTCACTCAAATACCCATAGCAATTGCAGTTCTGGAGGCTCACTGAGGACTTATTATAGTGATGACTTTATGAGAAAGGTCCTGGCACGGACACTTCCGTTCATCATCATATTTAGTATTTGCTTCTTATGTAAACAAGACCATGCCCCTATCTCCTGACTTTTGCACTACCTTTTATATTTCTTCACCTCAGAATAAAGCCTGACAGCCTCTGCTAGCCAGAAAGTAAGCCTTTATTAGTCTCTTACCTCCTATAGGTGCAGTCACCTTACAGCTGAAGAAATTATGTCACTAGAGGGTGAAAACTCCAGATTTGATGAAAATTTCCATTTGAGTTTTGGAGAAGAGGTAGAAGGACAACATATTGTGACCACATGACGTCTTCCTTGAACATGACCTTTCCATGGAAGTAGTTTGCCTGTTTCCACTGCCAGGCAGTACACATATTACAGTCCTCCGACAAGACCTACATACTCTCTAAAACGTAGATTGTAAAGCGTAAAAAGATGAGACAGCTTTCTCCTTGTTTATGTCATGTCCCATCCCTCATTTCTTCCTCTCCCTGTCCCTTTAGCTTTGATGTCACTCTCCATTGATACCATTTCTTGAATTGTGAGATGACTGACAGGGGAACGCTCATTTTGATAAAAATTTTCTAACTCAGTGAACAATCTAAGAGTTAGCAAACCTGGCTACCCTCTTCCCTCTCAGGTTCCCTAAGAGTTGCCATAAGAAATTACCAGGTTATTAAGATATTTTTCTGTGCCTGTCTTTTGGCACTTTTGCTGCTAAAATGGGTTTGAAAGCTGAGTCTAGGTAGTAGATAAGTCTATCTGTTCTTCTATCTGTTCTTCCAGTAAACTTTTCTATTTTATTATTAATGGGGCAAGCTTGTAAATGACAAGTTTATATCAGTCTTAAAACTCAACTGATTCTAGTGCACCCATGCTGTAGCCTCTGTTTTTATCTCTCAAGATCTTGTGGTCTTCAAAAATTTGTGATAACCTTGCTATCCAGTGGGACTAAAGTCTGCCTCATGTTGCCTTGTCCCTATTATTTCTTCAGCAAGGACACTGAATGGATAATCTGGGCATTGGCAGGTCCTGGTCCTTAAGCACGGATTACATTCTTTTGACATATCTAAGGAGCAGCATTATGAGCAGGAAGGTTGTAAAATTAAGGTGTAAGGGAGGAGAATTTGATGCATTTCCCACAAAGTCTCAGCAGATGGTGGGAGTCAGACTGATCTGAATGCATCCAAGTGATTGTTTATTTTCCAAGACTGTCCTTCTACTTTTCACTTTTTAGACAGAAAGTAGGATTTATCCGGAATCTCTCTTTCTCTTGTAGATGAGTCATACACATGTATTTTTATGCATACACTTTGGTATTAATCAGCAATTTCCCTTTGATTCACTCCTTTTCTCTTTGTGCCTCAATAAGTGTTCCAGCAAATGACTTTGTGTTCAGTGCTGTGCTTATCCAATCCTACAAGTTTTGGCATTCTTTTACCTGTTGAAAAGATGAAACCAGTTTCAGGCTGGAAACTAGTAAATTCAGAGAGAACCTAACAAAGAGTGAATTTAAAATTAATCATGTGGCCAAGCTGCCCAATCAGAACAGATATAAATCCCAGCAACAAATTGCCCATGAACAGAGAACGGAAAAGGACTATTTATTTCAATGATTTCACAGCTGGACTCACACAATATATATATTTGAAAGCAAAAAATGAAATGCAAGTCATCCAAGAAAGGAGCTGCTATGAATCATTGACAAAGAAATGCATTTGCAACAAGAAGTCTCAAATAGCAAAATTCTTGCATGAGGCAGCAGGTTTCAGGTTCAAATCTTACATGAGACCAAAGCTTCTGAATGGACCCTTAATGTAAAATGCAGAAAAAAACATGCCAAACCTTCAGCTGTTTTATATTTTTTGGGCAAGACACGGGTATTAAATTCCTTCTTTCCTTGATGTGTCTGGTGATTTTTTGGAATATTGACAGCTTTACAAAATGGATCTCCTTTTCATGTCTTGGGGAATATCTGGGTAAAAGTGACCAATGCAGTACCAGCAATGCAAGAAGAATGACTAAAATCCTGTACATAGCTCTGAACACATAATCTAGACTAAGTCACAGACCTGGCTTGCCAAATGGGCATGAATGAAAACCAGCTTCTCTTCCTGCTGGCAGCAAGCTTGGAGGAAAGATGATCTGTTTAAGTCTAGTCTCTTTCCTTGAGCAGTCCCTTGTTCAAAATTAAAATTAAAATAATACCAGTGTGCCAATATGTTTACTGAAAAGCCCTGCATGGCGTAAGCACAGTGCAGTCTAGGTGACTCTGCCAGAGAGTCTGCAAGGAAAGCCACAGCAGAGTTTTCCAGCACCATACACAGCCTGCATACTCCTCCCAGAGTCTCCGGCCCTGTGGACCCTAAAACTACCAATTTAGATTTCAACCAAACACATTTCTCCCATGAAAGCAAACTGTGGAGCAAATCAAAACCAGTTTCTCCTTGCCTGGGGCAACTTAGTTCATCTTGAAAGAAGGATGGGATAGAGGCCGAATCTTATTTCAGGTCCATTTCTAAAATCTGTGAAGCCCAGTATGCTTTTTTTTCTGCACTGAGAAATTTTTTCCCCGGCAGCTTAGAAGACGTTTCTGGGAATGAGAGGGCACTGGGGTGAAATGTCGCAGCTTTAAGAACAAGTTACCCAGGCTTTCTTCGCTCGTGTGATATATTTGCATGCCAATGGAATATTTGCCACACTCTTCCATGGGACATTGAAGCCAGATTTCAAATGCTGAGTAAATCTTTATTCCTTTTACAGGCCCAGTTTAATTTATTCCATCAGCACTGGCTACATAAACACATAAATATTCCCATGGAACAGTACAAAGCAACCAGCATCAATTTCTAATTTCTGATGGTTGAGCTGCAACTGCCAGGTGGCCAGAAATTAGTGCACTTCATCTTTTCCTTAGGTTTCATATAATAAAGTGAATAATTGAGGTAATCAATTTGAAAAAAAAAAAAAAA
>WEKY01059166.1:18652-46849 GCA_013390045.1 Picathartes gymnocephalus
GCTCACGGCAGAGTTTGGAGAGTAGAATCTACTGGTTAGAGACTACAACATCCTGGTTGGTAAGAGGCCTTGATTGATTTCATGGGGAATGCAAACACGTTCAGTGTGCAACCATCTCTCCAGAGCTGCACTGTCATTTGTCATTGCGGATCTGCAGGAAGGCCTCTCGTGAGGTTTCAGCTCCACCGACTGGGGAGTGTGACAGGAAATCATGGGAAGAATCAAGTGTGATCGTTTCTAGTCCCAGCCTTCTAACTTGGCATAGAGCTATTTTCAGCTATTACAAACAGTTGCTTTATCATAGAGTAACATTTGAAGAATTTAGGATGTTCAAGAGAAGAAATATTTCTAAAATAAGCATCTTAACAAAAGCTCTCTTGAAGTAGTCTGGATTATCCTCTTCCCTCTCCTACTTCATGTCTTCCTATAAGAAAACACACCAGAGGGAACAAGCCTGTATTGGGAGTGGCTTCCTCATGGTTTTCAGACAGTGGCTGTGGGTAACCAGTAGCTTCAAAAAGGAGTCCATGGATAACATTCTGAGGAAGTAACCCAGGATGGATGTGACAGCATTTCAGAGAATCCTTTTCCATGCTGCCTGGCAAACTTGACAAGCTGGAGCCAACCCTACAGCACACTTGTGTCTTTAATTACTCCAGGTAAGTTTGCACTAGTAAGATAAAAGGTGGGATGGGGGGTGGGCATGAATCTCATGCATCAGCCAAATCCCACTGCCTTTGGATGTACATTGCTATCTGCCATGGGAGCTGAAGGAGCAACTGGCAGAAGTCGTATATTATTGTACAGATATTGAACAGATGGTTAAAGGGAGATGTGATACATATATGTCTCTGATAGCCAGAAAAAATATATGGATATTCAAAATCCTGGCTCCTCTTCCTGATTCTGGGAGGAAATGTGGCTTAAGCCAGTACATTCTATACAATCAATCACTTAGATTTAATGTGCAATATTTCTAAAAGGCATATTATGTTAAAAGGGATCCTAACTTTGTACACATCTTTTAGAAAACCTTTCCACAGTCTTACTTTTAAATGTGAAAATGGTCTCTATCTGTCTCCACAGGCAATGATATTGGGCTGACTCAAATGGAAAACTGAAAAAATGAGCAGTTGAGACTAACAACCATGACCTTCCATGAGGCTGGCAGCTCATTGCACTTTTCTATAGCTCAAAGAACAAATAGTTCTGTGACCACCTATACTGCTGGGGTTTTTTGTGGTTATGCCCTTCTGTTTAGGATTTCAACTCATCTGCCTGCTGTGTTAAAAGTTTATAGTACAGACTGGCACTTTCCAGAAGAGCAGACACTTTCGTGTCTGGACCACATGCACATTGCCATGTCCATGGGCTTAAACCCAATATAACAGCAACTCCTTTCCCAGTTCATTCCCTCTCAGGTTTCCCCCTGAAAGCCTTAATATTTTACACTGTTTCAAGAAAAACAGCTAAGGAAAAAATGTCTGGTTTAGAAGAGTAATTTATTTTCCTCCATCTCCTTTTTCAGAAATGGCCAGACTGTTAAACCGTTAATTACCAAAAAAAAAAATACCCCACAAAAAAAAAAAAACCGACCCCCCAAAAAAAAAAAAAAAAAAAAAAAAAAAAAGAAAAAGAAAAAAAAAAATCCTGAGGCAGAGCATGAACATGGAACGTTTCAGTCCAAATAATTAAAATTTGACAAAGCTATAAATCCATGAAGAGAAGAACTTCCACTGGAGACTGTTAAGAAAAGTTTAATTCCCATAATGTTATTCTCAATCTTAATTACATAATGCATTAATGAATGGGTAGGGGTTGTTATTCACAGAGGTGGATTTGGCTTACTGCCCCTTAGGAATTCACTCTCTCATAGCAGCTGCTGGAAGAAATGTTATCTGCTGGGCAGACACTGCTGTGTTGTGTGGAACTGCCAGAAAGGAGTAAGATCCCATGTAAGGTTATGAACCCCTTTTCACCTTGTGTTATGCATCATCAATCTTTAAACATGATGTTCCTGTTCACATTCAAGCAAATACCACACTGCCATAAAAGTCTCTTAAAAAAGTATAATAAAATCATGAAACCAGTTATAAAAGTTGTGATCAGAGAAGATGTTCCATTGTAATAAGCTCAAATGAGAGATAATGATCTAAATATCTCCACATTTTAGGAAAATGTGCACCTGGAATCTACCCAGAACTTTCACAATGGGCTGAACCAGCTCCTTCAGACTCTGGGAAAGTTCAGACCCACGTTCCCAGTCTCTGGCTCGGAACCATCTCAGCTTTGATCTTGTGTGTATTTCATCATGTTGCACACTGCTGCTCTCCTATTGTGGCTCGAGTCAATTGCGTCATTTAAGAAAAGTGCTACAGAAGGTGTGGGGCAAAAAAGATGTGTGGGAGCGTTTTTGTTCCCTGCTCACCACATACACACACACAGACACACACAAAGTAATAAAAAAGATTTTAAAAAAAAGAAAAGAAAAAGAGAGGAGGAGATGGCACATGATACCATGTGAGCCATTTTCTCTCTGATGTGTTACTGCGAGGGTGAAATGCTGCCATCATGAGATCTATTAACTCTCAGTGAGAAGTTATGGGCCTGAAGAGGGGATTTCCCCATGAAATTTTGTGGTTTAGTGTTATGCAGGAAGACCCTATGAGTCTAATGATCACTGAGAGCTTTAAAGACATTTCAGCATTCTCACAAGACACACAGCAGTTTCATTGAGCAGGCAATTACAATTAATATCCCAGCAGAAGGATACTTTCCATTGGCATCATAGTTGCTTGGGCACAAATCAAGACTGGGCTCCTGGTTCCTGCCTCAGACTGGAACCTGTCTGAGTCTGTGATGATGTTTCCAACAACATATTTGTTTGGTTCTCTCCATGAGCTCAGCCTGAATCCTACTGATTTGGAAAAATGAGACAGAGCAAGTGGCCCAGCTTGGGAGTGTTTCCTAAGGGCTGATATGACACACAGCAACAGGAGTTTACTTGCCTGGAGGAGCACTGACACTGTAAAGGATCTTTGAGCAAATTTGCCTTCTATCTGTTCAGGGCACCAAGATTATGTTCCACAAGGCTCTAGTCACAGCCTCTAAGTTGCCCAGTTAACCTGGGCTTAATCCTACCACAGAAAGGAAAAAAACCCCTCTTGAATCTATTACATTCTTTTACTCAAATATTTTACCGAAGAAGTGGCTTTTAGTTCCAGTTCCCCAGTTTACAATGTCAATTAACAAATGTTCTGTGTCATTGTTTTCAACAGACACCAGAAGAGATGGAACCTTCACTGGTGAGCACTGAACAAATGAAACAGCTGTATCTGCCCCACACCTCTGCTCCTGCAAATGCTTACTAATCTCTAAGGAGCTTGTGGAGCTATGAAGGGAAGTGCCACAGAGAGCAGGAAACCTCCTCCTCTTTGCTTCATTCACCTTAATCCCATCACAGAGCAGTAACTGAAGGCAGTACACTCCTCGAGTTGAGATTTCTAAGGAAAGTAGCCCTACATCCATAGTGTAACCTGGCTCTAATGACTCCTTGGTAAAAAAGCAAGAGGAGTTTCTTAGTGGTAAACAGTATTAATCACCACTTCCCATTGGTGCAGCCTATTATGAAGCGATTACAGACTGTTTACAAGGAGGGAGGGAGGGAGGGAGGGTGTCATGGGGGTGGTATTTGCTTTGGCAACCATTCATTTCCCAAAATCCCTGGGAACCATATTCCTGGTTTAATTACATGGAAACCTCTGAGGTCAAAGGACTGAGACAAAGTGTAATTTCTTTCTCACTTCCTTCTGCCACAATCTCCTTTCTCTGCCTCTGTCAGCCAGTGGCAGAAAGTGCCTCTGTCTGCAAACATCTTTAACCATCTGTCAGAAGGTGGCTGCTGTCTACTGAGGACACCCTATGGCCTGTGGGGAGACTTTGGAATCTGGATGAGCATTTGGTTTACTCAAGTCCATGTAATTCTCCTGGTTTTGGGCACAATCTTGCGTTGCTGGTGTCACTTCTCTATTCCTCAATGCAAACATTGTCAGGCAGTTTCTTTGTAGAAAGAAATGCCTACAAACAATGCACATAGGTTTTGTCATGCCTGGCAAAATTCCAATAGCTAACCCAAGGCCTACTCATATTCCAGGAACTTTTCTTAAATAAAATTAACTTTTGCTGAGGTGGGCTTCTATCACCAAGACAAAAGTATAGGGATCAGAGCAAATTAATGATTAGAAATAAACAGAACCAGAGAGATTATTAATCCATTTTACCATTCTTTGGAATTTTTGGGTTGCTGCAATACTGAGTAAAATTGATTTCCCACCCTTCCCAACCCCACATACATTTTCCTTGATACAAATATCAAAGCCCTATAGTTTAAAAAAAAAATTTAAAGCACAAGATTTCATTTTTTCCTTCTCCAAATATGAAATCCACCAGTTTGATATTTGTGATGATATTTGCCACTTTTACAGAGGTTTGGAAGTAGTAGCACTTATCAGTGCTTGTAGGCAACTTGGTATGACCATGACTCTCTAGGAAGTCTATCCCACTGTGGCACTAGAATATATTCAGAGTAAGAAACTGCTCATTATGCAGAAGTTTTCTTACTAGACCTGCTGGGGAAATAAAAGGGAAAAGAGAGACAAAAATGCTATTTTAATCTCACAGAAGAACAAACAAGACAAGGGTGGCATATAAGATGTCTGAAACGAGTTTAAATACCACAGTTTGAAACTTGTAAAATACAGGAAAAGGCATGATTCACACACACTCTCTTCCTCTGAGATCTCCTGCTGACAGCAGGAACTGAAGATAGTCAGCACGTTGCAGGATTTAGATCAGGCTCAAGTAAAGGGATTGAAATTGAAATTTGTAATACATGTTCTACCACTGCAGGAAAAGTGCTGAGAGAAGTGCAGTGCTGTGCTAACTGCGGGTCCTGCAGAGAGCACCTTGTCTGCAGAGGAAAAAAAGTCTGGTTGTGAATAGGTGCAGTGTGCAACATCAGCAACAATTAACTGCAGATGAAAGATTTAATGGATTTTCAAAGTTTCCATCACTCAGGCATAGGGAGGGGCTTTTTTAACATAAACCAGTGACAAATTGCTGAAGAAAACAGAGCCAAAGGAATGGTTTCATTTTGACATCAGGAGTTAATCGACCCAGCATATTCACACACTTTGGTTATATTTATCTAATATAATTCACTGAGAAAAATTCTTGAGTCAAAATAGCAGGTTTCCAGAGTCAGTCAGGGAGCCTGTTAAATAAATACCACGTTTTGAGGGGAAATATATCAAAAGGAAGTTTCGCTTTTCTCAAGCGAAAGGTCTGAGCCCTGGCATTTTTCTCTCTGCTGTTCAATTCCACAAACATCTGAATTAAGGCAATCTGCTTGCTACCAAAAACTCCCAATGAAACCAGAAAATGAGGGAGTATCCCCAAAAGAAAATAGTGCATGCTCAGGCAAGGCACTGCACAAAAAAATTTCCCTTGCATGACCACCTTCTGATTTTCTGTTCAGGGGAAAATTTCAATGTCAAATTACTGAAGTTAGCAGTTGTCTTCACTGCAGCTAGGCCAAACTAGGGATATGAAAAACTTTAAAAGATAAAATGGCTTAATTAAGAAAGAGGGTCCCTTAGACATCATTCTGGAATGGTAAGTTTATGTGCCCAAATGATCAGCTCTCATTATATCTGCCTCTGAGTCAAACAAGATATTTTGGAGAAAACCTGACCAGGTCCTGGCAGAATTATTGGAGGGCCTCTAAGAAACTTGGTATTATAACATTCACTCCTGCTCTCAGGCACCTTAACTGGCATGAATATCGCATTTCTGTACCAGATGCATGTGCCAACTCCAAGTCTCCCAGGTAGAGATACACAACCCCTTTTTAATCAGGCACTTCCTAAGGTAAATTTACCTTCAACAACTACTATCAAAAGATGCAAAAAAAAAAAGGAAAAAGTCCTCTGTAAGTTGTTAATTTAGGAGAGCACTATTCTGAGAGCATTTTTAGTGGTTTGTTGCTTTCCACTGCTTACTCCACTGAAGGGGGCTCGTTGCTATTTCATCAGTCCCTGTGCTATCAGTAGCTGAAAAGCACATCCAAAGATACAAACACTCCACGTGGCCTCTCGTTCTCTTACTCCTTTGGTGAACCTCAGCTTGTGACCAACTTAAAAGAAGGGATTTAGGGTTCTGGTATCTTTAGCTTGGCCACTTTTGTATTTTATATGAATAATAAGTTCTTGTTGAATATGGCAGAGAAGGAAAGTGATCTAGGGCTGCATTCAAAGAATATTTCAAGTTGACATGTTTTTACATAGGTGTTCCCTGAAACATATATCTTCCACCTTGAACCCAGGGAAGTGCCTAAAATTTTGGACCATTTTTTCTGCTGGTAATAAATACAGTCACTCGCACAGAGCCTGTTCTTGGAACAAGCCAAATGTAAACTGAGCAGATGATTATTTCCAGTGGTTGCTGAGATTTTGTGCAGAAGAGAATAACACGGGATAGGGATTTTGAAGAGACTAGAAAAGAGGTATCACAAGAGGCTTTGAAGGAAGGCAAATGGAGTGGGGCAGAGTGCTATCTGGGAGACTGACAAGTATACCAGAGGGGAATGGAAAACAAGAGAGCTGGCCAAATCAAGTAACAAAGAGAGTGTGCTACTGATGGTCCAAGGACTTTGTTAAGAGGCAGCCAAGGTCAGGGAGACCTGGAACAAAGGGACCCAGGGTAGACCCCTCCAAAGTGCTGACAAGGAGGGAGAGAGGTCAGTAAATGGAGACACTGATGGGAGCCTTGCCTTGGACCCTGAGGTGAAGATTCAGATGATGTCTAGGTTATTTGAAGAGATGGAAGAAACCTATTCTGACGGGAAACTCTGAAAGAGGTTTCTTGAAAAAACAAAGGAAAGAAATGGTTTTGCCAGAAGGCCTCCTTGAAAATCTTGCCTTTTAGGAATACCTGCAATGAAATGCTTCTCTCTCCTGGACTGCTACAAAGTGTGTTCTGCCTAGGAAGCTCTCTGCAAACCAGCTATGTCTCTACTTTCACACATTCTGTGGTTCTGTTCCCCAACACACAGCTGAGGCAAAGGCTGGAGGGCAGGATTATCCCTCAGCCTCAGGTAGATATTAATCACTCTGCCTGGGCCAGCTTGGTGCCAATGGCAGATAAACACAACACATTAATCTGTGCTCAGAGGGACTGTTGGATATGAGATGAATCTCTTTTGATTTAAAGTTCTTTACACTGTGGAGGAGATGAGTGCGTTTTGTCAAAACTAAGAAACACTCCTCACACTGAAGAAAACACTGGAGCATCTTAAAACAGGCAAAACATCCAAAACCTCCTGAGAGCTTGAAGCGTTTTCCTGGGCCCTTTCCCAGCATTCTTCTAATTGTTAATTCCATTCCCCTACTTGGAAATCTCTGAGCTAGTGGCCCTTCCTAATGTCCATACTTTTAGAGAAAGACTCTTGGGATTTTTGCACAATTCCTGCATGAACTAAGCCTGTGTCTTGCAATAAGGTCTGCCCATCATCTCGGTCAATACACATTCCCTTTGGTAAAAAACTGATAATTTTTCCTCCTCTCCACTCACTTATCTCAATGGGTTTGTTATAATCAAGCGACTGAAACACACTTATCAACTTCTACTTAATTTTACACTTGATGTCATCCTGCTTGAGAGCTTGTTTCATAAGTAAACACTTGAAAGCCAAGGAACCTTGACCCAGACTAGGTCCATTGCTTTTTTTTTTGTTTATGGTGGAGATATATGTGGTGTGCAAAGGGTTACCTGGAAAGGGGTCTTCTGCCTGACACAGCCTCCTCCCTCAGTAAATGCTGCAGAGGGTTAAATATATAATAAACCCAATGGGGAAGGAGAAGAGAAGAGAGGGCTAGCCAAGCTGTTTCTTGTGCAGTGCTGCCAAACTGGTTATTTATGGCATCCTGGACCAGCGTCTGCCATTTTCCCTTTTCTCACTCCCTGTGAGGTGAGAGGCATTTTCACTTTCCCCTGCTCCCTCTCTCACAATTTTGGCAGCTCCTCTCCTTGAACTTGACCGAACACAGCCAACCTCAACACAGCTGTTTGATAAACAGAAACAGGGGCAGCAGGCCGGGCTTTGAAGAGGCTTTTGCAGAGCAATAACTGAAGGTTTGAATAATGGTGCACAGTTGGCTGAAGGCTCTTCTCATTTGGAAGGACATCAGGCACAAGCAAGAGTTCATCAACTAATTAACAAAAATGGAGAGGAGAAAGATGCCAAGACAAACAGGGGCTTTTGAAATGGTGCTCACTTTGTGGCCTCTCTTGCAAACATTCAGTTATACACATGCACATGCACACACAGTAAAGGATTCACCTCATACATATGTTTAAGCAAGTTTGGTATCCTGCTGAGAGCTTGGAGGAAGCTTCTGACAGATCCAGGCAGAAGAGAAAACATGACACAGGTGAGAAAAATTGTTTTTTACCCAGAAATCAGAACAATTCACACGCATTTCTTCTTCCTCATTTTGTTTCCCCATGTACAACTTATAGGTACAAAATGGGGTAACAGTATTAGAGAAAATAAAACTAACATTCAAAGTTGCGGAAAAGTGAAAACAGTAGAAAAATTATCTATTTTATTAGGAAACCCACTGGAAATAAAAAAAAACTGCCAAGAAATTTGCCACTCTACCTGTGCAAGCACAAGTTCCCATCCTCTGATGTGGTGAGTGTTCTAAAAAAGCAAACTCCTTCCAATGGCATGGGCAGAGGGAAGAATTGTTATATTTTTAAGATATGTTTCTTTACTTGGGTTTTAGACTTCTGGGATTGCATCAGGATGTAAAAAAGTTTTAAGAAGAAGGCTAGTGCTCTCAAAATGCATCAGTACTTGCATCCTAATACTTCTGGGACATCTAACTCAGAGCTCACTTTGCTAAATTGGCCTTTTGTGTTAGAGTCAAGCTTGGACATCTGGTAGCAAAGGAGTTTCATCCTTGCTTTTGTAGACATCATCCCTTCAAGGAGAGAAATATCTGATGAAACCCAAAGCTCATGTTAAGACATATCACTCCCAAAGCTTGTGTTAAGCCATATCACCCTAATGAATGCTTGTTCCTAGTCTTGTACATTGCCCAGTCATGTTTTCAGTATCTCTGGAAGTGGATTTCCATTCTTCCCTTTATGGCGTTTCCCACTGATTTGGGCACCCCACATGAGAAGATTTGTCAGACTGGTTTTTCCCTGTCCACCTGCAATTTTTTCACTCGA
Organism: Picathartes gymnocephalus; assembly: GCA_013390045.1. Classification (NCBI taxonomy): domain Eukaryota; kingdom Metazoa; phylum Chordata; class Aves; order Passeriformes; family Picathartidae; genus Picathartes; species Picathartes gymnocephalus. The sequence continues at coordinate 27,950 of WEKY01059166.1, forward strand.
GGTGAGGAATGAAGTAATGAAGGACCATCCCAAGACTATATTTTTTTCTCAGCTTCTAGCACAGGCAGAACATTGAGGTTCCATGAGCAGCTAGAACAATTGCCTTCTGTGAACTCCACAGGGGAGTTTGCACAAGGTGTTTGTGAAAGCTTGCAAATAGCTTCTAAATTTCAGTGTCAGTGAGTGTCTCTGGCAATAGGTGAATGGAAGTGCCAAACATAGAAGTCTTGTCTTTCTTCCTCAGACTGACACAACATGGTCATTTGTAGTCCCCACTTTCCACCTACACGGACCTGGCGTGGAGTTCTGGCTCCATCACCTGATCAGCCCCAGCCCCTTTGAAGGCCTTTGTTTCTGCTCTCACACTGGATCATGCCAGGTCTGTAAGACTCTGTCTATGATGCAAACATTTTACTTGGGACCCAGGCTCCTCTCTGCATTGTGCTAAGTGCTTCCCTAGCTGAGGAAGCACAGACACAGGTTAGTGCACAGCAGGACCTGGGATCAGGCTCTGCATGGATGAGAGCTTTGTGGCCAGGCTTTCATTTGCTCTGAGCAGTGATATTTAAAGATGTGATCAGACCTTGAAAATTGTTAGGATCCAATGGGATTATGGGAAACTTGCTCTGGCAGTGTTTGAACTGGCAGGGAAAACGTAGCATCCACCATCTGCACCAGTGGCATGGTGCCAGGAAAGGGTTGGTTTTTTTTGGGAGGTACTTAAGAGAAAGACAAAGTTTTACCCCCTTCCAGGCCTCAACATTGGATGTGGACACAGGCTGTGCTGACAGAAGGCAGCTTTTACTGGCACAACAGGTCATGCAGCCCAGGCCTAATACTGGCAGAAAAGATCTGACTTAGTGCCAGCAACAAAGCTGGTTTTCTGTACAGTCATCTCAAAGGAAGGGAACTGGAGACCAATGATTTGCTGAGCAGCCCTCAGATGCTAATCACTTTCAGCACCTCTAGGTATGAACTGGATTTAGCCTGGCAGTTTCTGAAGTAAAGCCCTCCAAAACCCATTATCTCCTCTCTTCACAGTCCCACCCATAAAGGTCAGCTTGAGGTGCAACCCCATGTGAGAGACCAAGGTCATGACATGCAAGAAGGGGCTGCCATTTCAGACTCATGACAAGTCTGATAGTGCCATGTTCTTATATTGTCTCCCCAGATTTGAGGGTGGACTGGCAAAAAATATTATCTAGGAGCTTTCTCTGTTTCCACGATTTATCCTGAGGACAAATTGTTTTATCCACAAAATTCTTGTATGTGAAAACAAGCAAAACTAATGTGTCATTGCTCTCTTTTCTATCGCCCTGATCCATCACTCACTGTAGTAGTATAGCAAATGTCTTTTCAGGGATTTGAAAAACCATTGGTGCAAATTTTGGGACTGCTTTTATATGCAGTGTTCCCTTTCAGAGCAGGTGCCATACAGTGCAGAATTTTAAATGTGTTTTCTTCTTTCTCTTGGCACAAGGAAAATTTGACTTCAGGCACCTACAGAGGTCTTGACCTGCTTTCTTTGCAGTGCATAAAATAACAATCCTTTCAAAATTTCTTTTCAAGCTGTGCAAGACCTACTGTATGATCCAGCTCTATTGTTGAACCAGGGGGAATTATAATAAATAAACAAGGCAGTTGGGAAATTTGGCTGAAGAGAGGGAATTCATGAGCACAAGCATTGAATGGAGTTCTTTTCACTTCTAAAATGTGCTGGCCTTTGAACCCTCTCAGCAGGGAAGCAAAGGTAGACACATGGAGTGTACTTCTTTAGAAAGGTGTCTTAGAGAACCTAAAGGTGATTGTCACCTGTGGAAAACAAGTGTAAAAACCCTCACCCATCCCTAAGTCATGAGCTGAATATTGGAATTCAGCACAGTCAAGAGACCAGTCCAAGTGTGGTTCTCTGTTTATGAGCACAGACAAATAGAAATCAGAGTCATAAAACCCTGAAAATGCAGTGAAGAGACTCAGTCTCCATGCGTGATGTAGTAGCTGCAAGGCAAGGAGATCTCCGAGCCTTTCACCCTCAAAGTGTTTGGGAACCAAAATGGTGCAGTTTCTGCAAAGTCACAAGGTTTGACAAACTTAGCTGAAATCACACCTGTATTGGAGTCCTTTGCAATGGCTGAGGTGGATGTCCTGGAGGCAGAGAGTCTAACATGACTTTGCCTGCCTATGGGCAGCTCAGGAGCCTGCTGTGGAAAACAAGAGGGACACACCATCTCGTTCTGGCCCCATGACATGACACGTTCATCTGAAGAGGACAGGATATAAAATACTGCTGTTGTAGGTAAGGACCACCAAAAACTTATGTCCACCAATGTTTCTGGAGCCTTAAGCTCCAAGATAAAATTATTTGGTATTTCTCTGCCTCCATGAAGGTTATCTAAAACTGCCAAGTGCTAAAGTAACCGTTTGTATAGGACTGGAAGTATTTGCTGAATGCTGACTCATGGCTTCAGTCCCCTGTTGACAAACACAAACTGATTCCTGCTGTGTGAGATGAAAGGAGCAGAGAGATTTACACTGTGGCTACTTCTTTGACAGAGTCAACTAAATATTTGACTGAGTCAACTAAATAATCTAGTACATCTGTGTCTTCTCCTGTGGATACGCCTAAATCATATTAATAAGCCATTATTTTTTGAGTAATCAAAACCAGCTAGTGTCTTCTGTCCCTCACTGACCTCTGTATGAACACTGATTCCAAATATATGCCCAAATCTCATATAACAAGCATGACCAGGCAGTCTTTTGATACCATTCCTGATTTATTTAGAGCAAAGCACCACAGAAAATCATTTCTAACCAGTTTGCATGTGACCTATATGCTTTACCTCTATTGTTAATGTTTCTTTGAAATGATGATGTGTGCATGGAACAAAAAATCACTCAGCAGTGACAGCAATATGTTTGCAGTTCTGCCCCAAGGGGTCTGATAGATTATTTTCTTTTCTTTTTTTTTTTTTTTAATTGTGGTTTCAAAATAAACCTACCCCAAGCCCCAATAACTGGAACAGAAAAGATCCTATGTTATAGGTAACTTCTCCAGTCATCTGGAGACATATGCAGCAACCCATTGAAACTCATGGAGTGGATGATGGAACAAAATGACTCACTTTTGGGCTTTGACTAGTCTAGCAGAGATAATGTCATTATTCAAACACGACCAGCACTCCTGTCTAGCAGACGAAGCCTGCGGCATTGGAGTCAGAAGGGCTGGGTTGCTCTCCCAGTTCTGGTGTTGGCTTGCTGCTGGATTCTGGACAAGTCCTTCTTCTCCATTTGGAAAGAAAATGAAAAAGGAAAATAATAGCGTGGGTATGGAGAGTTTGGAAATCATAAAAAGTAAGAGGAGCTGAGTGTAGCTGCTACAAAAGCGTGTCTATGGAAGCACTGTGGTATGTTTGCATGGGCCCAGGCCCACGCGCGTGGGCACGGACACAGGCTGACTGCCAGGGAAGGAACTTGCTCATTGCCTTAAATTGGGCCCAAGCTCTTGTCCACGTGCATCTGCACAAATGGGAATTGTAGATGATGCCTTAGGCTACAGTCCATCCCATCAAGAGTTATTCCAAGTTTAGCCTGTCCTAAACTCAAGCCCAGGCATTTTAAGTTTGATCTGCAGCCAACAGTGTGATGGAGCTATAAGATATAGGGTGCTTAATTCTGTTCTCAAACTGCTCTTTGCCCTGTGGTATGGACCAATGTCCCTAGAGACTGTTGTCTCAGAACACCTGCAGGAGACTCCCTTGCACTGATGGGTTGAGGAAATTGCAGAGCAGAAGGGAGGAGTGTATGCTTGGTAGGGGAGCAGCCAAGGGACCCCAGCCAGCCTGGCACTTCCTGCAGGTCAGCATGGAGAATGTGACTGCAGTGTGGGCTGGAGACCCACCAGCTGGGCTGTCAGTGGTCAGAGGATCTGTGCATGGTGTCAGGCACCCTGCTCCACCATGGGGCTGCTGGCCACAGAAACAGCCAGCCTTAGGCAGGGTCATCCAACTGGCTGTTCAGCAGAGCCAGCTCTTGGAGCAGAGGTTTCCTCAGAGAACAGCTCTGGCTGGGGAAATTTATCCGATTTTTTTTGTTGTTGTTCTGGAGAAACACTGAACCTAGGTTTCACTTGAAGGGCGTGTTTCCCATTGAATTTCTTCTACTTTGTGCTTTCCTACAGGAATGACATTGCAAAAAGTACCTCCTTCTCCCTTCTCTTAAATGCCTTTCCAGATTTGCACCATCCCAGCCCTACAGGCAGGCTGCCTACTCATACTTAAAGACACAGCACACAGAAACCAGAATTACAGCTGTGCAGCCCACGCACTCATGTCTGCAGGACAAACATGTGCATCAGTGGAGTACAGGAGGCAATGAAGTTTTTTCCTTCCTTTTTTTTTTCAGGTGCTATATGATGAAATGGAGATATGTAGGAACCACAGGAAGCATTTATTTTAAGTACAAGCTAATGCCATGAATGTTATTTGCATTACATGACAGCCCAATGAACCACAATATGAATAAGGAAAGGAAAATCTAGTGTTTTCATGACAGGTAAATCTCTCCATTGCTTTCTCAGGTTTCCTATCAATACCAATTTGCATTCCCTCGCAGGCCATTAAGGATTTCAATAGGTAACAGAGAGCATAAGGGAGGGTTCAGAATTGCAAGAGGGCTTGTGAGTAGATGCTGACATATTTCTGGGGAGGCAGGAAGTGGGTGGTTGTGGAGCTGAGAAAGAAGGTGTTGGTCTGGCTGATATATATTTCCCTTGATGTATAGCTGGTAACTTAAGCCCATCAATGCGAAATCAGTTTTGATATCATGAAAACAATGCTCTCTTTGTTCAGCTGCAAAAGAAAGACAAGTGGGCAGACAAAAGCAAAATATTCTAGCACAAATATCCTGCTGGTTATCAGGCAGATAGAGAGAATCAGGCAGAGGATAACCTCTGTTTCAAATGGTCAGTGTCCTGGGAAATATCGGTATGAGTAACTGGCGTTCATCACCCTGTACACAATTAGATACAGAATGCTCTACCCAGACATGGAGTGTTATTTTGCATTAAACTCCCAACCACCTGAGCACCTCAAATGAAGTCTGATTAAGTGTTCTGCTGACCAGCTGCTCCTTCCAGCTGAGAGTAGCCTGCTTTTCAGTAGTGGGTAAAAGTCACTTCCATATAATGTCCAGTTGGCATCCTGCCAGGAAATAACCGTTCCCACCTTTTACTCAGTGAGTCACAGACCCTCTCACGGCATCTGACTGGGAGGCTCACTTGATCTCATCTGAAAGTTGTTGGCTCCCAGACATGGCCCAGCGATATCACCAGTTTGGTCATAAATTCCTACTCTCCCTTCCGAGGATTTCTGTGGGAGCTTGCCTACCTGTCTGCTCACAATTTTCTGCAGCTTCACTCAGGAAATGCCTGCAGAGGGAATGTGGAGATCTCAAGCTGGAGATCTGTAAGGAGCATAGACAAATTGAGCTGAGTGGCCACCAATTTTGCTATCTAGGGCACAGTAGGAGGCAATTTGGAAGGCCCAAAAGTACTGTCATGACATCACAAAAAAAAGCCTGGAAGGCGACTTGGTTGTGTACAGGATAGGCAAGTAAAAAGTGACCTCTGAAAAGATGTATTAAACAACTATCCCTTGTTCTCTCTCTGCAAAGAGAAGACCACCCACAGAGAAAGAGAAGTCATCATTTTCATTAACCAGAGGGCTAGTTTAGTCTCTACTGTTCAAATTGGATGACAATTTCTCCTGCACCCTAAATTACAGAGAGGATGTAACTTCTGGATTAACTGGGTTTTGACATCCCCACCCCACTGCTCACCCCTTCCCTCCTGGCAAGGATGACAGCAACAAGCACCACCCAACTCCTGCATTAAGGGTTATCCGATACAGAGAGCTTCGGTGGCTGTGTGAACGTGGTTTCTCTGGTATGAGAGAAGAGGCCCATTTACATTCAAGCCAGAGTCAACATGACTCATTGGCTCATGCATCCTTCACTGCAGGGCTCAGGAGGTCACTGCAGGTTCAAGTCTCACACTGGGACTTGGAATGGTACTTCACACTGTGGGGAAGGGAGGGGAGATGCTGAGCTCCTGGAGGTGCTTCCTACTGCAGGAGAGAGAGATTTTAATCTGAGATCCCTGCTGGCAACTCTTCCAAAAGTGAATTAATTACACCAGGGCATATACATCCCTGGTGGAGGCTCCTTTATCTTCAATATGTCTGTCATGGAGCTGATTTTGTTATTATTTTGGAGGAGTACTGTGTGCTCTCTCTTGCTTTTTGTTGTTGTTGGTTTGGGGTTCTTTATTATTTTTTGGCTTTTTTGGGTGACCTGATCTTCTGGCTTATGTCCACTCTGGCAGCCAAACAGGTTCCAGCAGCCAAAGATGCGTGTGTTTGCATGAGCCCTTGCAGAGTTGCTGCACAAGTTTCTGGCCTTGTTAAATCATGACTTTGTTGCTTTGCAGACCTCTTTCTTTCACCTTTCTCCTAGGACTGGAGGATTTGGGAAAGGGGAGTACAGACCATCTGTCTCTGCATTTCCCAGCCGTGCAAACCCCTAAGACAGAACAGACGATTGGAGAGGTACATCTGTGCCCCCTTCCCTGCAACTCTAGCTCTTTGCTGCTTTTACATCACCAGTCCCAATTTTAACACTGCTCCCTTTTTCCAAAGAAAAGCATGAAGGTGCAGCAGCTCTGGGGGAGCTGTTCCCAAACATGTACAGGCTCAGCAGGGGACAAGGGCTCATCAGGTAGACCCTTCTATGCTGTTATTTCAAAGGTCTTGCTGAAGTTTGGTTAAATGATCTTTTGCAGAACGATGACAGCTGAGAAATGCACAGAAAAGATGGAGAATTTTCTCAGCAAGCTCTGATGACTTAAGCTCCTTTTTCTTGATGAAGCAGAAGGAAGCATTCATCCCTCTAGATCAGCTCAACTGGCAGTGAAATACAGTCAACTGTGGGTAAAACCCAGGACTGTGTACAAGGAAGGGATGAAAGGCCTTGTTTCTGAGCAAAAGGGGTGACAAATTGAATGGTGAAGGTGAATGTCAGTGTTATCTTATCACAGCTGGAATACCTCTGCTTTGGGAAAGAGGTCTCCATGGAGTTAATTCCAAAAAGTTTGCAGCACCTGGTCTTAGAGCATCATCTAAAACTGAGAAAAAAGTGGAAGCTGTCAAAATCTCTATTTGTAGAAATGTGCTGAAATATGAAACAATTTTCCTTACAGGCACAACATCTGGGTGTAGAGTAACCAGTAAAAAGTATCCAAACCTCAGCTCCTGCTGCTTCTCCCTCCCAAGTGGCCCCTTTTATGTATCCTCTCAAAATGATCCCAGTGAGGTTCTTCCATGACCATTTTGAATGTTCTTATGTACTATTTTTCAAGCAAACACGAGTTACCATTCACTCCATTTGTCAGTCACCCACTAATAACATTGAACCTATCTACTGATCAAAATTGACAGAGGGTGGAAAGAAGTATTGTGTTCCTACTATTGTTGGGAAAATAGGAATCTAGAGTAGAGGGAAAAGAAAGCTTCTGAAGGGAAAAATTATAGCAGGGAAAACATTATTTTTAAACACCAGAAAATCCAGCCAAATAACATTATGCCTTAGAATCCATTTCTGCTCTTCACACAACTGATAGTTTCTGAAGCAGTTTCACAGCAGATTTGTCTGGCTGCTGCCTGACTCTCAGTCCTCATTTTCCTCTTAAAAATCATTGTTGCAGGACCATGGGAATTGAAATGGTTCAAGAGAACAATCCAAGGGACTACCACTTTGAGTCACACCTCATGGTAACTGGACTGTCAGCTCATTTCAAGGGACAGCAAAGTGGGTCAAAGTCATCATTTGAATGAGGACTAAAGATGGGTCAAGTCAAGTTTGCATTAAGTTTGTCAGTGCCCACAGATGATGCTGACTGGAGATTTTTAATCTCCCTTTTAAGCCATTACAGCTGAGGCCAGAGGTGAAACATGATGATGTTAGTGCAGTAAGACCCATTGGCAGGATTTTGCCAGACCTCTTTTCCTGTCTGATTTGCTACAGGATGGACAAAGGAGGATCTTCAGTGGGACTTGCTCTGATAGAGTTAATGTATTTTACAAGGAAAGCTGCCATCTCTCAAGGTCATTTTATCTATTAGTTACATGAATTCTAGGAAAGCAAAGATTCTTTCCAAGTAAGTTGCTGGTTTATCCAAGTGATGGTGTTAAAGAAATTTTTGTATAGGATCCAGGTCTTTCCAGGGTATAGTGTGTGTGTGGTGTTTAGATTTAGGCTGTGTGCTGCCAAGCTACTGACTCCCTTTTTTCTTCCTTTTTTTCCTCGTCCCACCCTCTCTCCCCTAAATCACAAGCCTAAGAAAAATAAATGAGAATAATAAATAAACAGATGAAAGTGGAAACATTCCCAAACCTGTTATCACAGAGGCAGTTTCAGTCCAGACCATGCTAGTTTCACAACGAGCCTTGGAATTGTCAATTCTCATTACTTTCCAGCGTTGAGTGCGGGAGGAGAGAATTTCAATCTCTGCTTTCCAGAATCAAACCCTCTGTTTAATGTGGTAGGGAAAGTTGAGATGAAATATAGGTCTCAGGGGACTTTTCCTGTGTGAAAGCTTATTACAGCTGTAACAAAACCTTCTAAACGGAACAGATTCTGTTACATGCATGATATTCTGGTCTTGGGCAGAGTGGGGGGAAATAGGAAAAAGATGACAAAAAGCTTTAAAAGCAATTAAATAACAACTGCATTAATTCTCTGCCTCATCCTCCTCCCTGCTTTCATTTGCTGTTTACATAGAGCATTTTCCCTTCTGCATTTTCTGGGGATCTTGTAATATTTGTAGGAGTTTTGCTGGGTCAGGTTTTTGAAAGATATTTTGCATTTACAAACTGGGAATCACCTGCCCGAATGGAAAACTGTTTAGTGCTGTGTGAAATACAGAATGCATATTACCATAGCAAGAGAGCCTAATGGGCTATCTAAGCACAATATTCAGTTACAGCTGAAGACAGGGAACCACTTAAAATGTGTCATGATGTCCAATGTAATAATAAAGTTGTAGACAGAATAAACCCAAAGGCACAATTCCTGCCCAAAGCAAAGTGTCTCTGGGCCTATGCTGGTGATGTAAACAGCTTGACTAAGCAATTGAGAAAAAAAATAGTGCCAGCCTCTAATGTAGACACATCCAAGTTGTTTTCTTCTGGTTTGCTTCAATGAATTATGTTGGCTGTAAAACAGACGCACAGAAATTGTGGGGGGAAAAAGCAAAAGATATAAGAAGAGGACGTACCTTGCTATTCTGCATTGTACTACCTCAGTTTCTTGTTCCTTGTGATGGTCTAACAGGACAAGTCCACCTCGTCAGTTCCTTTGGGCATTTTGGGCATGCTATGAGTGCTCTGAAGCAGGGTGGTTCACAGATCAGAAATAACATCTCTTCTGTTAGGAAAGCATGGAAATGAACTGTATCATGCAGAGACTCATTTTAAGACTTGGAGAAAAGTGCTGTGAGACAGACCCTTGGGTTCTGTATGCCTCCCTGATCATGATTTGCTGGAGAAGGCTGGGCATACTTTTGCTTGATAGTGGTGAAGTATCTACATTTACTTGGGATAAACACACTGCAGTACTCAACACCTGTGATGTCAAACCCTGCTGAACTGTAGGTAGATGAGGAGCAATGAAAAGATGCTTCTGGCCTCTTAAGATTTGGATTCCCACCAGACTCTACTCCTTTGTCTACCGTAGGTTCTTCTGAGTAGGGATCATCTCTTGTTTCATATGTCTATTAGTTGGCATGACTTGAGGAAAGATTAGGAAGCTCCCTCTCCAAGGGCTACTGTGATATTGCTAAAATAAAAGCAGCAAGTGCCCTGGTGTTCTGAGGCAATCCTGAAATGATGATGATGATGACCCAGGAAAGAGATCAAAAATCATCTGATCCTCTCTGATATTCATGTGAAACACTATCTGTGCACTGGGGTTTGAAGGAAGCAATCCCACTGTCCTTCATCTCTCCCATGGATAGGTGCCCTTTTTCTCTCTTCTCCTTCACCCTAAGAAATACAGGCAGTAAAATTATAAAGCAGCCTTTAAAGGTTCACTTCATGCTGTGAAATGCAACTCAGATAATGAATGTTTCCAGCCCAGCCAGAGCACTCTCTGAGGGATATTTTTATCTCCACAGTGCCAGAGATTAACTGTACATTTGTCTTAATGGTATCACCCTTTAGTGTTAATGGAAGCTATGTGTGTAAATCCCTGGCCATCCAAATGAGAATACTCATTGAATGATCACAATAAATCAAAGTAAATGGAAGACCCCTGCAGAAAAAATTAATCCCCAGAGTTACTCCTGAGGCTTTTAGGAAGCTTGTGCCAAGCAGGCACAGCAAGAACACACACAGTAGATCATGTCACCTGCTTTATGATTTCAAAGTACTCATAATGATGATACTTCCAGGGTTTGGTAGTGTTGGGATCTCTGTAGTATTTGGAGAAATGGACTCAGTGGTTCTTTCCAGTCTTTCATCTGAAAAATGAGAATGAAGGCCTGAAAAAAAGTGATGACGACTGGAAAAGGGAAAATACCTTTATTTTCAACTGCTTAGACCACATTGGACTGATGAAATTTTGTGAAAATGGGTCCATTTTAAACACAACAGCTATTAAATTCACAGCAACAACTCCAATTCCCTTTTCCAAGAAATACAAGCAAGAGAGACATAGAAGAATAAAGAGACATAATGTTCTTCTGTGTGTGAAGTAGAAACAAATATCACAGAGTATAATATATTAGTCCTTTGTGCTTCACTTAGGCACTATGGAAATGAAAGACAGACAAATCATTGTCCTTTTATAATTTGCAGATTTTTTTTTTAGGTGAGGAACAATAACTTAAAGGGCACTGATGAAAACAAGGATGAGTATAAGACAAGAAAGGAGTTTCTTCTTCCAAAAGAGTCTGCAATTATTCATATGCAGAGATGACCTAGAACTATATTTCAGATTTCATCAGCAACTCTGTGTCTGTTGAAAAATACATTAATTCTCATTGCCCACATTTCTGAAATTGAACTGTTTGAGCAGAGAAATGAAAACAGGGAAGTTAAGTAATTTTGATGATTTTCATTGTGAAATAGAGAAAAATGTGGGAGGGACAAGAGAGAAGATTATTAACCAAGAAATAGAACTACCAGTACTTAGGTTGTTTGATGAGGGCACAGAAAATGTCCTCTTAAGAAAAATTTATTCTGAAGTCCTCATTCATTCTGGCTATTCCCTTTCAGTCTTGCTACATCACTTATCTTTGAGGACTGCTGTGCTTTATAGGTGACAAAGTCAATGCCAATCAATATCTTTCCCCTGTTAGGTGGAAGAACCCTTAAAAAATTCCTCATTACAGCTTTGCAAGGAAGTAAGAAAAAAATCCACCTCTCAATGTCTCCATCCCAGGTCTCTTGAATCTCATATATCAGATATAGCACAGACTTCTAGGGAGTTAGGAAATCACCAGTCAAGTACCTGGTCATTTTAAGAATACAGCATTTCTATGCTGGATAAGTCTCATCTGGAATAATGCATTAGGAAATGTAAGTATGTGAAAGGTAACAAAGAAAACTCAGGCTATAACCTGCTATCCAGACTCTCTTTCCACCTCTAGATGTGGATTAGAGATTTTCAGGCTGATGAAGGTGAATACCTCCCTCCCAAACATTCACTTTCCCTGTATGCATAATTTCTTTCAAAGCCTTTTCTTTTGAGTGATGGAAAGAGGGCTTAGAAATAAATTCTCTAGTTTCATATCTAGCTTTTTCTTCTTCTGTCTTCCAATGAAACTCTCAAATTAATTCTTTGGCTGCTAACTGCTCTTCAGAAAGATTGTGGCTGTTTTCTATCCCTGGAGTTTCTCCATTCTTGTTTCTTTGAGAACTTCTACGAACTTTGTGCATTTAAATCCCTCCTGATTTGGGTAGAAATTGTTTAAGCATTTCCTTATTTATCTGGACCAATCTCAGCCACCAAGTGGTCCATGACTCCCTGATTCCTGAAGAAATGTAAAGTTGCTATCAAGAGCAAGAGGAAACCCTTTTGCACTTTCAAACAATATTCCCTGGGTGATATCACTGCAGAAGTGAAACAAGCCAATAAGTTAAGATCTACATCTTAAACTCACCCATGCTGCAAACTGTTAAAATCTGACCCACTACTCTGAGTTAACTAGAAGTATCTGGAACTCAAAATATTTTGATATTTTGTAGTTGTTTCCATCTTCTTTCTCTACTCTCTGAGAGCAACCAAGACTGAAAGCTGAAGAGCCAACAGCCAGAAAGGGCAGTTCTTGGCCCAAGAGACAATGTGGAAGCACTGAATTTGTTGAGACTAATTAAATTTCCGACCTGTTCCTGCAGTGATGAGAGGATCAGCGGGGAATTTGATGGAGGCCTACATCTAAACAGAAAGAGGTCGTGCTGGAAATTCATCTAGGCAAGTGCTGTTCATGTCCCTCCATTGACTCCAGTGGTTTTGAACTTAAAAATAATGGACTTACACAAAGCTCTTTCCTAAAAAACCCCAAGACCTTGGGGACTTAGCTGGGGGAGTAAACAAATGGGGCTTTTTGTTTCCCTAGGAGGAGGGCATGCAGCTAAAAGGCATCTCTCCCATCCTGCCCTCCCCCTTCGGGCTGGCAGCCCCACCTGTTATGAGGCAGGAGTAATCAGAGAGATGAACAGCACAAGAGGTATTTTTACAGGATGAACCCACCGGGTCAGCTGGAGGCCTGCTGAAACCCAATATCGAGTTGTGGCTGCAGACAGGCACTGGGGGAGGAAGGTGCTGAAGGATGGGTGGAGGGAAAGCAGGGCAGTCCCAAAAGAGGCAGAACTTTGCTTGGGAGACTTCTGTTTCCCTTTGGTGCCCCTGAAAAGTGAATAGTGGGGATTGTTGATTAAATGTGTGAGCCAGGACTGGTTGCAGGGGGAGGATAAGGGGATGTGGTGGGACTGAGGCAGTAGCAACAGCACTCACAGGAACAAAGAGAACATGTGTGCACAGGCACTGTGTGCCCAGTCCCCAGGGGAAGGGGGTCACTCAGAGGTATCCATTTCGTTCATTCACCTGCTTCTCTCTCCCTTTGTGCATAGTAAACAGAGAACCATAGCGCTTCAGACTTCCCCCTTCCCAGCCTCCTGGTACTGCCAGCACTGGACCAGCACGTTTATTCCAGAGAAACTTACTGTCCGACCATGACAGAGTTACCCCCGTGCCTCTCATGCTGTCAGAAACTTGCTGCTGAATGGGCTGCTCAGGGAATAAACACCTGCAAGGAGCCACAGCTGTGGTGTGAGCTGCTCTCCTAATGCTCTGTTTAGGATTACAGCACTCCAGAGTATCACATTACCCCAGTGGCTGCACTGAAACCTGGTATTAATTCACATTAGCAAGGATCAGATTTAGCATGTTGGGAGGGGGAGGACTGTTATTATTGTTTCTAAAACTGCTGGAGCAAACTCCGAGGATTGGTCTTTCATTAATACTGGCAATGGCCAGAGAAGCTTCTTTGTTCCTCCACACCCCTGGCCACTCACCCTGTCTCCTCTTGCATGAATGCCTCTAAACACAGCTGCTTGTTTCCATGATGGGGTTACTTGCTGATTTTTATTTTTGGTGTACCAAAGTTGGTAACTTTCAAAGCAAATTTCTGGATATCGTGGAATTGCTTTGGATTGCAGAGGTCTTCCTATACTGGGAAGAGAGCTAGGGTGTGGTGTGGGATCACCTGTTGTCCATGCCCGTGATAGATTATCCAAAGAGTGGAAAAAGGGAAAGATGGTCTAAGCAGTAAGAACAGTGAAACTCTGGGATAGATTTGTGCAAAGAGGGCATGGAGTCTTCATTACCAGGTAAGTTTGAGCATATCTGTTGGGTTGATCTGATTTTGTCTTTAGGTAGGGACATTCCACATGCCCTTCAATGTGTCTTTCAACCTGTTTTTTTGATGCAGCCATTATAAGGGTGAGGTGGAGTTATTTTTCTTCCTTGCTTTTCCTACCCACACTATCCCTTCTTTACTGAGTGTTGCTGGAGCTGTTTCTATGTGAGGAGTGGAGGCATTCCCCAGGCTTATAGGTGGCACCTAGAGTGCTGTGTTTAGTTGTCCCTGGAGGACCTCATGGTATAATCCTGGTGTTTTTCCAAGCCAAGTGCTATGTATAATTGACCCCTGATTTCAGATGTTGCCTCTTGAATCCCAGGGAACATAATCATCAATAGCAACAACCACTGTTCAGTACGGATAGGGTTAAATATCATTGGAATGCCCATGGAGAGCCATGGAACAGATATGAAAAAGGGAGTGAAAAAAGTATTCCACCTGAAGCCTTCCTTCAGAGGCTGAAAATCCCAGCTGTGTTTGTTAATTTTATTTACCGTTTCAGAGTTATCTTGAAATGTCATTATAATTGGCTGTGCTACCAAATTCAGAAAAGTACCAGTGTTTAGCTAGAGAGGGATGGGCCCAAACAACAAGGCCAGAGAAGGGGCATGTGCTGTACACAGTGCCAGAGATGAAGAACAAGGACTAGCACATCTTCTGCTGACTACTGTGTGGCATTTCTTTGTGCAGAGCACAGAATAGTTGTGGCATTTTTTAGTGTGTCAGCCTTCTGCACAGAAATCTTCTACAGATCATCCAGATTTGTAAATCCAGAAGAGGACATCTGAACATCAGGTTTCACCTCCTGTACAAAGACAGGCCTTCAAATTTCAGCTCATTACATGTCTATTGAATATTTTGTTCCATAAAAACAGCCAGGAGATGGGAAATCAAGTGTTTTGTGTGGTGTTTTATTCCAATTAAGCTGGTGAATTCTGAATCCCTTCCCCAGTGTGATCCCATGCCATCCTGATGGGAATGGTGGGCACTGCAGAGGATAGTCCATCTTCAGAGATCTTATTGGCACCTCGAGATCAACACCCTGTAAGACTGACCATCCTTTTTATATATACTACAGTGCCCCTCTCAGTTGGAAAACTTAGTAGGTGTCTTAGTCATCAATGAATTTGGGATGATATTTAGTGAATTACAGTGCTGGACTGTCAGACCCTGGTTCCTTCTGGTATCAGTAAAGTAGCTGCTCCTGTATGTTAGGGCAACTATTGTGGCCAATCTGGATATAGCTCTTGATTTTTATTACTCTCCTAGGTTTCCTGAGCCATACATGTGTCTCCTGCTGATGCTATATTTTCAGGATTATTGCTTTCTCCTGTGCTCTGACACCCAAGTTTATTAAAGTTCATTTTGTTTCCCGTGGAGGAAAAAGAAACAGGAAAAAACAAATCCTGTCTTCAATATACATGTGTTTTTCTGAGGGCTTTCAGCATTACACTGTTGTGTGTGTAAGTTGAAGGCAAGGCTCTGCTGCACAGGTTTATCTCTTCAGCATGTTATCACTCTCTGGACAACATGACTTCATACAGGGTGGAATTAATGGGCTTGTGATGGAGTCACAATGCAGCTTCTCAAAGGCCAGTCTTCCTGGGAAATTCCAGCTGTTTCTGAGAAACCCTTGAAGTAACTGGTGACTCCAGGAAAATCCAAGGAGTTAGAGAATTCTATTGGTGTGTTCTTCTAACCTGTGTTTGGATACATCCAAAAATTCTTACCTACCTCTTGTCTCTGCAGATCTAGGAGTCTGAGTACAACGAGTGTTTGGACAGCAAGGATGAAGCAACACAGGAGACGTAGTCATTAGTGGGGACTATTTTCTTTCAGACAACATCAAACAGAACGGGGTGTTCAGCTGTCCTGCCTGTGGATCTCGAGGTGTTTGTGAGAACAGAAAGTTCCCCATGGCAGGTGGGGAGGTTACACTGAGAGAGCTCAGGGAGCTTTTCTGACCAGACGTAACCACAGCTCCAGTTACTCCTGATCGTTTAAGATCACTTGGCATTTTCTGCAGGAAGAGAAGATGTCCAATGTCTGGGTAGCATTCTTGTTAGACCAGTTACTTTGCTTCTGCTTGGATTCTCTGCTTCCACTTTCAGCTGCAGGCACACTTATTTTGTTTTTCCTTTCCTAAGCTTTTGCAAACACTGTGCTGTGAAACAGCTACTTCCACTCATCTCTACATTTCATGAGGTAGCAAATATCTCTGCAATACAGTTCTTGGCTGAATTTGCTCAGAATGAAAGGTGTTGATGCATTGTCTCACAAAGAGAAATACTAACAAACCAAAGAAAAAGAAACTTTCCTAAAGACAGTACAGAAAATAAGCTGCTGTAGAAGAGGTGAGAATCATCTAAAAATAAAAACCAGTCAAAATAAAGTAAAACTGTTCTTTTCATCGAAACATACACAATTGAGTAAGTTGCCTGTCATTATGGCATAGAAAATCCAACATCTGTATAAGTGATGAAATTTCATAACCTCCCCTGTATAACCTTGCTTGATTTTGACACTTGTGACTTATGACAGGTTTAGAGGTCAACCCTGAAGCTTGAGTATTGTTTCAATCATGCTGCTCCCTCTCATGAATTACGTTAGCAAGGGCTTGGTCACAGTTATCTGTGCAACAAAGAAATATTGTAGTAGAAGTTGTAGCATGGTAGGATAGTTACTGTGGTGATGTAGTTAAAATGCCTGGGAGAGAGATTTTCATTGTTGAAAAGTCTACATAATAAGTTTAATGTAGTTCATGGGACACGTTTTTTACTTAGGATTTATGAGTGGATCTTGGTGAGTGCTATGTATTTTGGTCTGATCACCAAAATGGAAAATCAGAGAGGAAGAAAAAGCTCAACTAACATGATAATCTTTTAAAGTTTTGGTTGAAAGGAAAAGGTTGATTTTGGATCTAAATGAAATGTTTCATTGGACTGAAATTGAAAGGCTTTTACACTTATTAGTTACTTAGATAATTTAGAAGCTTTTTTCCCCTTGCTTTTAAGTGCAATGGCTATTTTTAGTTGTAAAATTTGTTTTGAAAATACCTGAGAGATTTTGAAAGATGTCAACACTGATATGTTCTTTGGCCAAAAATATTCACCACACTCTGCTCAGTTTGGTGATCTCTTTTAGTCCTACTCTAACACCAGCTTTTGGCACACTAACTATTATTATTATTAATAATAACCATAATATCATCACCCAGCTGTGCTTTGACGGCTTCGGCACCAGTCCCAGATCTGCTATGACAAATCTTTTCAGCTCTCTGGGCTTCTGTTTCACCTCCCACTCTTTGGCTCTCTTATCTAGTCAGATTTAAAGTCACAGGGTCAGGAACTTTCATATATGGAGCCTCTTACGTACACACCAATGCTTGCGCTACTGCTCCTGCTACAATGGGATGAACAGTGGATTTTCTGCTCCGTCCTCCCCCATCTGTCAGCCCACTGCAGAGATTTCTGAAGTGTCTCAGCCTCCTAAGACAGCTAGCTCTATGAGAGAAGGGAAAAGGAGGGAGCAAAACCCATAAGGAAATTATTTTTTTTGCATTCTCTGCACAGAGCCTGAGTGGTTAGTCTGGGGAGTGGGTGAAACTGAGCTGTGACGATGAGCATTGCAGCTACCCTTTGCTCAGCTGTCATTAACTTCTGTATGGAGCAGTGTACACCCAAAATACTCTTTGCTTGGAAGACCAGCAAGGATCTGAGGAGACTAAATGTAAATATAAAATAAAACTAAGAGAAAGGGAGTGAAAACTTGGCTTTTGGGATTTCTTAACCAGGATACCCATTTTGAGAGGCCTCATCCCATGTCAATCTGTTACCAGGTAGAGGGGGGACCAAATGTGCCTTTTCCTCCCTGCATCTGTAGCTATGTTCCTGTCTAGAGAGTAGGTTGGGCAATTAGATATATTGGAGAAGGAGCCAGCAGTAAACAAGACTGCTGAACATTGACCCAGTTTGAAAGCTAGCACTTGCAGAGGTGCTGGTACAAAACCAACACACTCTGGAGGCAAAATGTTGTGAAAAAAATTCTCAGAAAGGACTCAGAAAATCTATCTCATTAATTTTCTTCTGTATCTGGACCACTGGTGCTTTATGTATGTCTCTATTAAATCCAATAGGATAGCATCAAAGATACCTGACTGCCTCATTTTCTCCTTCCATAGTATTTGACTGCTTGGCAACGTGATTGTTGAACCTGCTGCATAACATATTTTGGAGCAAGAACCTGCAAGAACGTTGTGCAGAGCAGGAGAGTCTGGGTTTGACAGCAGGCAGCAGGGCTGACCTGCTCTGTATTTCAGGTCTTTTTTTCTTGACTGTGCTTCCCAGAAAACAGGATTAAAAACTTGGGGGTTTTACTGCCAAACCACATGGACTGTCCATTTTTATGACTTCTGTGACTAGGTGGCAGTGCACCTGCCAAACAAGTATAGCCTCACTGCTGCCCTCTCCACCCCACTTTCTGCAGACCCAAGACCTGGTTATCCACACTTCCATGCGTGACAGCATTGCTGAAAGCCATTTCCAGCACATCAGAGAAACACCTTGACAGAGGAAGAGCAGCTGCTGGTGGCTCTGTTGACAGTGATGTGGAAACTGAGTCAGAAGCTGTTTCTATTATAGGGCTGCATTGTCAGCTTTCAGAATCTGGCCCCAACAAAGAGGTTCAAACCGAGCCTTGGTTAAAGCTCCCTCATTCATACTAAAGTCCAGACGTAAATCCTACTGTGTCAGAGGGTGGCTGTTTCTTACCTGATGAAAAATTTCTTCTGGGACAAGTCACCAGGCCTGGCATCAAAAGGGTGATTTTTGAGCCTTAGAAATCTCTTTTGTGGCTTTTGTGCTGAGAGTGACTGAAACTTGCTACTGGTTCATTTCAACTACATCCACCGAACCGTAACTCAC
>WEKY01059166.1:46865-73112 GCA_013390045.1 Picathartes gymnocephalus
TAGAAGAAATTTATGGTTGCTCAATGCTCTGTTACTGGCGGCCACAACTCTGTGTGCTCCACATGTCTTTGTAATCACTTAATGACTCATTTCCTTAATCTCTCATTTCCTATAGCCTTATTACAAGCAATTCATAAACCCAGATCCATAGCCGTTCTCTGGCTGTAGTCAGGAAGCACTGAACTCACGGCATCTGGTTGGTTGGCTGAAGTACCCCTCTCCGTTCCCCTCTGAAACTTTCCACTGGACCCTGTCTTTTGCTGCAGTGACACCTACTGATGAGGTAAGAGTGTATTAACTACACAGTCCCTTGCTGCCAAACCCAGCCAGCAACCACTTCCTGGTACTAACCAGATGTTTCTTCTCTTTTGGAGCAAATTTCACACTACACTGGGAGAAGTTTTGCATGGTCTTGACTGTAATAGGTCAGTGGTCAGCAGACCTGAGCAGAGATCACTGCAGCAGGAGGAAATGGCCTTTTATGTCCAGGCTTCTCATTCAGCCATCAACCACTTTATGGCCTTGGGAAGCAAACCTTGGAAGGCAACATCCCTGGGGATGCTATATGGCACTGAGGAAGCAGCCAAACAGCCAGCATGCCTTTGCTTTCCTTTGCAGATTCTTGCGTTTTTCTGGAGAAATAACTACTGCCAAGAAGTTGTAACCTTGACACCGCCTCAAAACACCCCATGGTGACTGGGAGAAGGGGAGTGAAAGCCTGAGCCCCATTGCTTGGTGCTGCCAGGCCAAGGGTTTCTCTTTCAGTGAAAATTGTTTCCCTTTCAAACTTCAATTTTTTCCCTATACAGTTATTTGGAAAATTTCAGCTTCAGGTAAACACTATAAAAACCAACCTGCAGCACCTCAGGAAGAGAAGCAATGGGGTTAGTACTCCAGAAGGGCAAGAGGAGAGTCAATGAAAGGATGAAGGACATAAGGATACTTTGTCACTGGAGATTTTGACTTTAACCCAGTTTGCCATGAGTGTTATCTGTTCTCTAATAAAGCTAAACATTGATTCATGTGGGAGACAGCATGATAAAGGAACAAGCATAGAATAGGGTAGGATAGGATTAGATAGGATGGGATAGGTTAGGAATTGCCAAAATATTCCTCAATCTCCCCCTTTGCTTTGGGATGCTATCTGGCTGGCACTGCAGGTTAACCTCTTAAATCTGAGGCCAGTGACCCAGAGTCAATGGATAAGCATTGTGAAACAGTGTTGTAAATCCATGATCTCTATGCCTGTCTGTGAAGGAAAGGTCTCCAATAATTGCATGGAGGCTTTGAGACATAACAGGTCTGCGCTAGAGGAGTACTGAAGAGGTTCTCTCTCACACTAGAAAACCTGGCTACATTTTAGCCATTGTTTTGTAGGATTGCAGTGCCTGAACAAGAATTCCCCTGGTCATGTTGATGCAGAAGCAATGCATTTTCACCATTCATCTTCCACTTCATGGTCACCACAGCACAAATGGGGCAAACACACTAAGAAGCTAAATGACTCACGCAACATATAAAAGAGGAGCTTCCTGAGATGTGTCAAAGTAAAGCAGAATCTACCTACAGCCCACAATAAGGCTTTTGCCAAAAGGTCCTCTGAATAGAAAGGACCTCAGGTACTTGTTACTAACTACTGGCTGCATTACATCAGGTACTATATGTTGTACTATCTCCTTCTGGATGGATTCTGCTCACCTCTGCTGCCAACTTTTCATGCAAATTCAGGGTCTTCTTGGCAAGAATCTGAAATCTCACTGTTTTGTTTCTGTGACTTCTCCTGTAGGACCCTCCAGAAAAGAGACCCTACATTGAAAACTTGGGTCTTTCTGAGGATGGAAGGTGCTACAAAAAGAAAGAAATCATGGATGCAAATCCTCTCATCTTTGATGAAGCTCCATGGTGAGATGATTGGGGTCAGCAGTTTGAAAAGGTCTTCAGCTTTTAAAGAAATTCTGTCATGGCTGATGGGGACATGTAGAAAGGGCACCAAACCACAGAGTTTCCACAGAGCCCACAAATATAAACAGCGAGATTCTTCATGGATGCCAAGTAAATCAGAGCTGCTAGAGTTCAGGAGAAGAGAGAAATATCCTCATGGTGGTGCAGACAGACAGACAGTAGAGTGGTTTTGTAGTGTCTGATTTGTTAGAATAATGCAACAAGACAGATCACATAACATGAAAACCTTATCTAAGTACCCCTGTACACAACCTGACCTGGTGCTACAAAGAGCTCCAGTGTTGTCAGCTGAGAAACCACAGTGTTTGCACTGAGATCTCACAGTCCCCCAGCACGAGAAACCATGGCATCACAGCAGAATATCTGTGATTTCCAGTTTTTGCAGGCACAAGAGGTCAGTGCCACAGCGCCTGCAGGGAATGTGACTTTTCAGCTGTCTTGCTCTCCTCAGTACACTTTGACCTTTGCACAATCTAATATCAAAGAACCAATTATTCTCAACACTCATATATTTTCCTCCATAGACTCAATGCCACATGGTTGCCGGGGGCAAGGCATCATGCTAATCAAGGCAATAATTCAAGGGAAGGCAGCGGGGGGCTGTCATGATCAAGAGGCTGGGGTTCCACTTCTGCCTCTCAGCCACAAATACAGATTCAGTCATGCCTGCTTGTTCCCTCCCTCTCCCCCAAATCTGTGCCATGATCCTGTCTTGGTATAAGTCATATAGGGAAATCAAAGGAGATACACCAGTGTATTCCAATATCTCTTGCCATACTCAAGTTTCCCTGTCACCTATAGGTCTCCTCCTAAAAGAGGCACTCTTGTCCAGTGCTTATTTATCTTTTCATTCCTCAGCACCCAGAATTAGCTCTCCTCTGTCCTTGTGCCTGTGGCAACTGGAGCCATTGGAAAAGTGACACTAGGAAACTATCACTGCCTTGGTAGGATGGGGAAGAAAAGAGAAGGCTGCAGTCCCACATGACACACCCATCCAAATGTCCCACTGCTCACTCAGTGTCCACAGCCTCCTTTGACCTCACCTGCCACCAGCGCATAGTCTGAGCTCACAGTATCAGAATCAATGAAAAATCAAGGGCTTATCCAGGAAAGGGTCTTGCTTCCAATAGCAGGCATAAGGAACTGCCTATAATTTTCCCACCCAAAGGCGTTAATGTGCAAGAAAAATGCATTAAATGTCACAAAGTGCTGACAACTTGGCTCACTGTGACCACCAAAATCCTGAAGCTAAGGAGCAAACACATTTCACAGTTGTGCTGAGTATTAGCCCCAGCCCAGGATGTCAATATAGACACATATATCTCAGGGTGTACCTGAGCCCAAACTGGTCAGAAGTTCAGTTTCAAGTGCATAAAAACACTGACTTTCCCAGATTAATATGGTATCACAATGTGGACTCAGAGTAAGATGAGGAGAGCTCACCTGGTTAACTTCTAGGAGGGAGATATTTTACAGATACTTTATATGTTTATATGTTGTTGGCTGTTCTATCACTAAGTCTCAAGGTTTTTTAAAGTGGAAAGAGTGGAGTGCCGAGTGAGTGTGCTGGAAATTCATTCATCCCCTGCAGACAGGTGGGGTTAATTCTGACTAGCACAAACCTAGTGGGGGGGATGGAGAAAGAAGATAAACGCATAGAAGAAGTAGAAGTTTATAGACTTATGCACAGTTAAACCTGACAGGTAGGATTGTACTTCAGCATAGTTTGTTTTCCTGTAGTTGTTCCACATTTCTTTGTTGCAAACTAAAAACATCTACAAAGGGCCTGCAAGATTCACATCCCACTTGTACTGCATGGAGGTGATGAATGCGTTTTAAAAGAGCTCAGGATTATTCAGTGGCACATCCTGGGGTGTAAATCAGCTGAAATTGAACCTTAATCACTATGGGTAATCAGTGGAAAGGGTTCAGTTCAGACTGCAAGGGTAAAAATAGACAAGGCTGAAAGTACTTAAGGCTTCTGAAGGAGGAAAACTTTGAGGCAGGGATGTTGTTGGCTAAGACAAAAACGTCATATTTCAGGAAAAAATACTAAATGCTCAGATTATAAAGCATTCCAACATGCATATGTGAGGAGTCTTTCTCTTTAATAGCAGGATGTAAATGCTTATTTTCTTTGTTTTTGTAAACATAGGAGACAATTCAACCTGAAAAAGCTTGATTTTGAATGAATATAAAGTCAATAACTCCAATCCCAAACGGAATTGCAAAACATAAGAGCAGAATATGAGAGCAGAAATGCAAGACACTACAACTGAAATGCCTACTTGTCTCCTTCAACATTAGAGTCCTTAGAGAATTAGAGCTGCTCTACACCAAAAGCAAAAGTATTACATACCTGTGGTCTGAAAAGAAAAAAAAAAGAAAAAGAAAAAGAAAAAGAAAAAGAAAAAGAAAAAGAAAAAGAAAAGGAGAAAGTTAGAGGCTGAGGTGCCTTTTTTTGACAATTGGAGACCTGAAAAGATAGAAACCAAATGCTTTGACTTCTTTGGTTTTTTAAAGGAAAGAAGCTACTGGAGGAATTGAAGAGGATGACTCCTGGTACCTAAATGGAAGATGGAAGTTAAACTCCATCTAATCAAGACTCTACGGAATGTGTATGTTGGGGAAGAAGAGAGAAGGAGAAACTTTTTCTTACCAGGACACACATATCTGAGCAGCTCTTGGAAACATTCCCATGGTGTGGCTTGTGCAGGTCCTGTTGGGTAAGAGCATCCCCCAGCCAATAAAGGCAATTGTCCTGGCCCACAACACCTTACTGACCTCTCTGGGTCCCTGGCCTTGCTCCTCCAAGGAATGATGCATCCCTGTGGATTTCTGGCCATGTCACCATCACTGATGCTCCCCAGTCTTTAACTTTCTGGTCTAAGTTGTGCAGGCACTGAGGCTCTTGCATGTGTGAGTGTTTTAGTACCTGTCTTGGAAGTTAGTCCCGCATGATTTATGCTGAAAGCCTTTGATTCCTACAGTTTTCTACGTCTGTCTCATAATTTGTCTTTCATTAATTACACTTCACTAATTGATTTGCTTTTCACTGGAGGTATAGGCAAGAAAAAAGCAGGTGAAGCACTTCCCATGGAAGTAAAAAGTATCTCAAAGTTGCCTCATGAAATGGATCATTCCCAGACTAAGGAAGAGCCAGTGAAGACATCCTGGCAAGTGCTGAGAGTGCTACAGGGGCCGAGTCTCTCCCATTTATTTTGTTTCCCAAGATCTTGTCTCATGGCTGGATCAGTCCTTCAGACCCTGCAAGAATGAAAATGCTGAAAAGAGGAGGTGGGTGAGAGGGATGTGTTTCTTACTTTGTTTCAAAGGTAACTCCATGAATCTCCACACATTAAGGTCTTCCATATGTGGATTTTCAATATCAGCTTGTCACTTCAACCTGTCTGACATGAAAGGTTGGATAGGGATGCTATCTTCTCCAGGGCTGACTCACATCCCACCCAGATGTCAGAAAAGGTTGAAAAAAGCTGAAAAATGCAAAAGGTGACAGTTCAGAGCATAGATGTTTTCCAGAGTTGCAACCTATTGACCTATTTTCATCAGGCTCAGTGGCAAAGACTATATATCAGGATCCGGGAACATTGACAGAAGAAGGAAAGGGATAGTCTAAAAAAAAGTAATTCTCATGGTGAATTTAAAGCGACCAAATACTACCTTCCTCAGTTCTCCCAGATCTTCCTGTAGATCTAGCAGCCACTGAAGTCTTGGAGATTTCCGACTCATTTAACGAAAATGTGCTTTGGAGTTCAGTAGATGGCTACCTTCTATTTTTTTTTTATTTTTCAGGGAAAAATATAAATGTATATGGGTTTATAAGTCATTCTCTTCCTA
Source organism: Picathartes gymnocephalus (assembly GCA_013390045.1). NCBI lineage: Eukaryota > Metazoa > Chordata > Aves > Passeriformes > Picathartidae > Picathartes > Picathartes gymnocephalus. The sequence goes on from WEKY01059166.1 coordinate 52,686, forward strand.
CTATTATATTTGTTATTATACTGTGCTCAAGTGCAAAAGTTACAGAAGCACATAGGGACAAAATGGGATAAAAGCAGCATTGAAAACCTGAAGTGGGCTTCAAGATCTACTCAAATCCCAATACCATACGTCTCAGAAAGTTTGCAAGTTCTCACCTGAAGCTCAGTTTTGTAGCTACTTCTGCTCTTCATGGGATGCAAAAAATTGCTAAATCCTGGATCCTAGAATTGAACATTAATTCTCTTTCTGGATCCCAGTCCATAGCTTGGGTTCATCTAACACTTGTGGACTGTGGGATGAGTAAGACCACTGGAGTTGCAAATACTTGATTGTTTATAAGCACTGGGCACCACCAAAGAAACTTATTTTTTAATATTTCTTTCCAAATTTCTGGATTTCTGGAAACAGAAGTTTAAAGAGAATTTTGTAGGACTCATAGCCACAAGTTACTTTATAAATCAAAGGCAGAAGTGGATTAAAATGCAGATATTTTTCAGGAGAACAATACTTCCATTGGTAAATAATACAACAACCTAAGTCCTGCCTCCAGCTTAAAAGGTTCCTAAGCAAGTGATTGCTGAGAGGATATAATGAGGAAATGCTACTTTATATGTGACCTGATTTTAAGCTCTCCTTTTACACATACACTGTGGGTCGTATTGCTGAAAGTGTGTCCTGGTAGAGATGGCTGATCTCACATGAAATTCAGAGAAAAGTGAGGATGAAAAGTGAAATATGTCTTCTTTTTTACTGTTTAAAGAACCTTGATTCAGACTAGGAGGTAGTCAAGTCGAAACTGGAAAGTTAGGAAAAACTCTTAACTTTCTCCAAATAGCTGTATGTAGGGTTGGCAAAACACCCCAAACCTTCCTCAGGGTTTTGTTGTCTTGGTACTCCCTTGGGATCATTGCTGTGATATTTGAGAATATATAGCTGCTGCCACTAAGACCCAGCTGTGAAAGTGATGATATGCAGTAGTGACTAGGAATAGCAGGGAACCAAACTTCAGTGACCCATATGCCTCTCACAGTCCTCTAAAAAATTATTTCTTTACCTACTGCATTAACAGCCAGATATTTCCATTCAATACCAATGGGATGTATTGGAGGTGGTATGTGGTTTGTACCTGGGGATAGATGTATCTTTCAAATTGATTTTTCAGAGCTGATACAGGTTCTTTTGAGCTCTTCTCAGGCTTTGAATTCTGCCAACTATTATCAGTTGGGAATTTTAAAAAAAACAACCAGAAAAATATTTCACTTTGCTCCAGTTGGCCTCCTTAGACCACAATCAGTTCTACACTGAGTCAAATACAGCTGTCAAGCAGTAATGTGTTTTGGTTTTTTTCCTTTCCCTGATTATTCCTGGGCTGAAACTGAACTGATAACCTTAGAGACTGTCTTTTTGGGCTGGCTGCAGACCAAGAATGTCATTTCACAAAGAAGTGCTGAGGTTTCAGAAGCAAGGTTTCACCACAATGTGGAATGAAGCTGGGCAGTCAAGGGAGAGTAAACGCCCCCAACAGCTCCTGCCTCTCGCTGAATTCCCCACATTTCTCCTGGACTGCAGAGTACCAGTCTGCCTTGTGGAAAACATGGGTTCAGCTTGCTCCTTTCCTACTCACTTTTAAAACTTTCCTGTCCAGAAATTCATTGGACTGTGGGGCATAGCAAGTAAAACAGCTTATTTCTTGCATGCCAGGACAGATTAGAGGAACAACTATCCAACACAGCTTCCCTTTGGCAGGAGGGGTGAGACTACTTGGGCCAGTGGCATGAAATCTCCAGCTGAGTTGTTCTGAGGCTTGGGTATCCCTATCAGCCCATAGCACCTCCTCTTTCCTCTTGATATCCTTGAGACAATCTTCAAAATGCCCTATTTTTTTGGCAGGAGACAAAGTTGCAGCAGCAGATAGTCCATGCCTCCCCATCCTCCCTTCCTGGTATCAAAAGGCACAAGGGAAAAGCTGAACATTGCAAGATTTCCAGCCTAATCAGAGAGGTATGTTCCTATCTTTGCTGACAGCTTTTCTATCCTCCCAAGTATGGTGTGGCCAAAGTGGAGAGTGGGGCTGCTGGAGAGCCAGGTGCTGAAGGCTTTCCATATATCTGGGTGCATAGCAGAGTGGCTTGCAGATGATGCAGATGATGATCTGCTCTCCATTTGTCTGCTCAGTGGATCTGTACAACAGCAGCCCGCCTCGCATGGTATTGCCACATTTCCAGACAAGTAAAAATGCAGTTAAAACTTTGAAGGTTTGTTTATAGCTCAAATTTTTCCTCAGTACATTTGTTCCTCTTCTTGTCTGCATGCAAATGCGTGTCAAGGGGGAAGGGAATGCCTCCTAAAAAAAATTTAAAAGTTTGTGGAATGGTGTCTGCTGTCTTATCTGACAGTAGTTCACCATTCCAATGGAGAAAACCAGGTCTAGACATCATGGTGTGTGTGGGGGTGGGGGGTGAAGAATAGGGAGAAAAGAGAAAAAAAATGCAATATTGTTCTTTAAGTGGCTGATTTCCTTCCTCTCAAATACCAAACAAAATTTTAATGATGAAACCTGCTAACAGCTGGGGCTAATTTGGAGGTTATTTTTATGGCAAGAGCAGCAAGACAATAAAAGGTCAGTCCCAACTGCAGCTCAGTTCAAGCGTTTATCCCAGCAGACCCTCTAAAATAGTTGTGATCCGAACTCTTCCATCCCATTGCATCACCTCTGCCTGGTAGCCGTGTGTCACGGGGATGTGATCACACGCTACATCTCTCCTGCAAAGGATGTGGAGGCTGCTGTAACTCCTTGCTTAGCAAATCACAAGGCAGGGCCAAGGCCTGCAGGGTTCACTTGGGGACTCTCTGGAAATGTCATCTGTGCTTACATTTATATGTCATTGGATTTTCAAAACTTTTCCGCTTTGCTGTTGTTTGGTCCCTGTCTATCCAGGATCTTCCCCATCTACTGTGGAGAAAGATTTTTGTCCCAAGGTTTCTCAGGGTTCATGGGAGTTTAAGAACTGTTTACTACTGCAGGATGCATGGCTCTCTCTGCGTAATAAGAGGGAAAGCAGCTCACTCCCAGGACTTGGAGGAGGGCTAGACTGCAGGACCTGAGCTTGGGGGGTTGACAAGGACTGGGTTTTTTGGGAAAGCCAATTTTCCAGCCCTGACCCCAGTGTACCCATATTCCCCAAGGAGCACCCATGGTGAGGCATGGGGTGGAGCAGGAGTCTCACCAGCCATCAAGGGAGCCTCTCACCCTGAGGCCCACATTTGGCAGGGGGTAAGAAATGTGACAGACACAAGCTTAGACTTCTGGCACTGGTTGGAGCTTAAATAACTGCCATAGGCTGTTAAACCAAAGCCACCGGCTCTGGGGATGGAGGAGGGCACCAGCCGAAGGGCAAAGAAAGCCTCCTTTCACAAGAGAGAACCAGCACCTCTCGTGACGCTGCCATATAAAATCATGCAGCACCTGTTAGATCTTTTCTCGCTCTGCTCTCAAGACGCAGGAACAGCTTGGCTCTATAAAAGCCTCAATGTGTTTGTTTTCATTCTGAAGAGCTAATCCAAACCCCTCTCTTCCCAAAGGACAGGGAAGGAGGGGCTGGAGGGGGTATTTTTATTTTTTTCCTTCTGCTGGGGAAACAGGTTGGAGCTGTTAAAATAATTGGCAGCAGTAGATTCCTGCAGGTTTTGGCTGCATTTTAAAATAGAGAGGTTTTCTTCTTCTCCCTCTCTCCCCTTGTTTTTTGTCTTCTGATTTAGCCATAAAATTGCCACTTATTACATTAGCAGTTGCAGAAAGCAGGAGTTTTCCTCATTAGAGTGGCCCCTGCTCACAGGCTCTGGTAATATCATTCGGTTGGAAGGACCTTGCCAAAAGGCTATAAAACCAGCTGAGGACTCACACGGCAGTGTCAGGAGGTTGCTTTCTTGGTTACTTTGGTAACACAAAAGCAAAGCTTCCCTCTCTTTTCAGGACAGGGAAATGGGTTTAGGTTTGGGTCTATTTCCACCTCCTCTGTCTTGTGAGGGACTTTGCAAACAACCAGCAGTGAGGGGCATGGGAGAACAGGAAAAGGCCCACAGCATGTGTCAGGTGTGTCACTGAGTGTTGTGGCTTTCAGGACAGCCAGCTCAGCTGTGTGCATCCCCACCTGCATCCTCCTGGGAACCCTCATGGACCAGCAGCATGCAAGCCCACACCTTTCCCAGTCCTCAGAGCACACATGTCACATACTGATACCCACCTAAGGCAGCTGGGTAGTGCCACCTTCCATCTGGGACCAAACGCTTCCAGTGGTGGGCAGATGGCAGGGTCTATAGCCTTTGAAGCTCTGGAGCAACATTGCTGGGCAGCAGGGAGCACTCCCTGCCTCCTCACAGGTGTAATCAGCCAGGCAGCTCAGAAAAAAAACCAACTCTGCAGCTCATTAGATTAGAGCCTCAACAGAGAGCCAGTCTTCAGGGGATTTCCCCAGCAGATCTATTGCTCTGTTTCTTAAATGCATTAAATTTGAAAGAGTGCTTCAGTCTTCTACAAACTGGAAGCTGTGTTACCAGAGCAGATGAAATAATGTTCTGAGTTAATTGAGTCCTACTACATGACCCTCACCCAAACTTACAGAATAATTCAGAAAAGAGGGCCAAGAGGGAGTCCTGCCCACATGCACTACCAGCCTGGTAAAACTCCTCTTGATGACATAAACACACCTTGCAAAGTTCAGGAGAAAATATGTCTGGAAGGTATTGTAACATTGCAACTCCTGCAAAGACGTGTCCTTGTCAAAACTGCCTGGTCAGGTGTAGATTTATACTCTTGGGGGCACAATGCATATCTGGCAAAGTCAGAATTACTGGAATTTCTGCCTTGCTTTTTACTTCCATGGACTTCAACCCGACCAGCCAAACATATGCTGTAATGCAACTGAACAAACCTTCCTCTGAAATGGACCTAGATTTTACTGTGGGAGCTGGATACCTCCTGCTTTGGGGCCAAACTTGGGTGAAATGCTGTGTTCCTTAGCCGGCTCCCCTCCTCTGTGAGCCAAGTGGCAGAGCCCAAGAGTTGCAGGTGGCCTCAACTACAAAGCCCAGAAATACATCTGCTTCATTCCTTGCTGTGAAATTCTAGGAAATCCCTCAGTTTCTGAGAGTCCTGATTCAAAGAGCAGCTAGATACTTGCTTGTCATTAGACACAGTGCAGCTTCTTCAGTGGCTACATCTGGAGCTGGAGTAGAACAAGCAGGCCAAGGACAAACACTTGGCTGTACACTACAGAACCCAGTCCTCTCTATCCCAGACTGGCAAAACTGACTGAAGCTTTCATTCTGATACTTCACACAGTGTGGCCATTGTAAACCTCCATTTGTTATGGCCCTATCAGGAACAGTCATCACAGCACCTCCATACAATCGACCACCCAGTCAATCATCTAAAAACAGGTTGTCAGCACAAAGTTTCAACAAAGGGCTCAGGAAGACTGTAGAGTCCTCTGCCCTTTCCTTTGTCCGCTCCTCCTACCCTTCACTGAACTTTCTTTCTCTTTGGCAAGAAACTTCAGAAGTCAGTTCCATGACTTTATGGACAGATCTATATAAAACAGTGACTCAGTCTGCACTCACTTACTGGCAGAGATGTATCAGTTGCAAACAACTTTAAAAAGGTGAAACAGAAAAATTACAATTAAATAGAAAAAGAAAACATTCTGGGCCAAAACTTGGGGGTGTAAAGTCTTCCTTATGTGTCAGCAGTTTCTGTGATTTAATATTAGAGATGGACCCAAAGAGTTTCTTTATGAGTCTATTCTCCTCCAAAGCTCAAATTTTGACTCTCAAGAGGATTTCATTGTCTTTGTCCAGAACTCATTTCTACCTACTTTCAGTGTAAATTTCATATTAAAATAACAAGATGGCAGTGGCTGGCAGTGTGGAGAAGGTGTAATCTACTCATTAGATATTTCTTAGCACCAAAATCCCAGCTGCAAGCAGGGATCTTGATTGAGGATGATCCAAAAAACGTTCTTGTTCAAAACACCTGGAGGACATTGCTCTGCTCATTGTCAAAAAATGCAATCATTTTTGGTCACTTTAAGTTGCAAGTATCAGGAAAGAAAACCACCGGTAGTGATTTCAGATGCTTCTCCTCTCAGAAATTAAAACCAGTGCCTGGATTGGTGCCTTTGAATTTATTTATTTTTTTAAATTAAAACAACCACTTAAAAAAAAAAAAAAAAAAAGCCCCAGCTACTGACTTTTATTTTAGCTAAAATTTTCTGGCAACTGTCGCGCCAGGTTTTTTTTTTTTTTCTTCTTTTTGCATGGGAACTTGAGGGGCAAGTTGGTGTGAGAAACTTTCCCAGATAATCTGTATAAACCACACCAAAACCCAACAAACTCAACCAGTCTGGAAAGGTCTGGGAGTGAGAGGAAGGCACATCTGCAGACAGGCTGGGGACATCAGCAGTTTTCAGCTGGCTGCCAGCAGCAGGAACGGCTTCTGCATTCCCTCAGGCGACAGCAAGTTGCATTTGGTGGTTCTGGAACCAGCAGAACACCTGGTCTGGACAGCCTTTGGCTTCTTCATGGAGGATTTGAAGGGAGCCTGAGGAATTGGGGCACTCCTCTCTTGTGGGCAGTCTGGGCACCTGACGGCTGTGGGCTGCTGGGGAAATCCCAGCGCCTCTCAGTATTGCAGGCAGGTGTCCAAACCTTTGGGCCAGAGGGCAAGTGAGTCCTTGAAACTTTACTGCAGACACAGGAGAAATCCCCGTGGAAGACAGGACTCCAGAGGGATGTGAAAAAACCAAGACACATCAGTACAAGCATTTTTGGCGACACGAATCAGGACAGAGCAGGCTCAGAGTTGGACAACACAACCTTCCTGTTAAAATGGGGCTTTTTGGTGAGGGTTGGGGGGCATTCAGAGAAATAGGCAATTCTCATTGAAGGTCTGGTCCCTGCATGCCTTTGGACAAAACCACACACTGCCCTCTACCCTGAGCTCCTGTATCCCCATCACAAGAACTGCAGCACTTTGTGCCAGCTCTTGGTGTGTTATGGGAGAGCCTCCTTCAGGCTTGGGCAGGGTACCAAGTGCTTCCACCTGCCCCCACAGAGAGTTTGAATACTAAATACCCCCAACATCAGCCTCATTGGCACCATCACATCTTTTCTCCCAACTCCAGTGTGGAGAGGGAAACATGGTCCTACCTGTTCAGACCAACACAAGCCTCAGCTCACCACCTTTCTCTTGGAGGTTGTGGTATCTCAACCTGAAGCCAAACCTCTTCCCTGCCATTTCTTTCTCCCCCCTCTCCTTCCCAGTTCAACTCGTTTCCTGTCCTCAGATATTTGCAGCAAATATGTGTCTCTTGCTTTGTCCTGTAAACTCTGTGTGACCATGGGAACAGTTCCTGACCCAGCTGGCAGCCCGTGTGCTCTTCTCATTAAACTTTGGCTCTCGCCTCAACTGGATCTTTAGGCAACATCCAGGTGAGCACAGCTGGGAAAGCGCTTTCATTTGCTTGAGGATGCATATGGCCTTGCTTCCCAGCCTGCCTTTCACTGGGGCAAACTTCATCACATGTATCTGCTAAAACACCAACCCTCTCCCCACTCCGCTGCCTCTCCTCTGATCAATCCCATTTACAACTGCCTCCCCAAATCCTTTCTTCAGGGCACACAACCAGAAAAAACAAACAGTGAAGTTCTGCAAGATGACTGGTACAGTGAAAGCCTGTGCCAAATTAGAGAAGGCCAGAATTTATGGGCAATGGTATTTTGTGAAGCCTGAGCTTCTTATTGAACCTGTCAGAGCATCTGAAATACTTTTGCTCGTCAAAACCAATGGTGCACAGGGTCCTTGTTCCTGAATTTCTGCAGAAAACTTCAAAGCACTGTAATGTGGCTTGAAGGGCCACATGGATCCCACGTTTTTGTTAGCCCAGCCAGGTGATTTAGTGCTCCTCGGACATTTCCCTCACACCAAGTCACAGACTGAACAGGCAAACAGCACTGACTGCTGTCAGCACCTGCTTCTTGTGCTTGCACCTTCCTGGTGCACCAAGGAGGGGCTACAGACACAGATGTGGTGCAGTCCCCTCCTACGCCCTGCCAGCTCACTCCAATGGCCCAGCCTCCCTGGTGTCCCGCCAGGAGAGGAATGGGGAGGGAGGCAGCAAGGCTTGCAAGCAAGACCTGTGTTATGGCTGTCTGCAGTGTTTGGCAGAGGAGCAGGGCAGCCTTCAACCCTTCCTGAGAGCTGGAGACAAAGCCAGGGAGCCCACCTAAGGGGATCAGCATCAGGTCACCAGGGTCATCTGTGAATTTTCCCAAATCCCTCTGTCATCCAGACCCTTCGAGTACCTGGTGGGGATGGCCCATTATGTCAACAGGGCAGACCACTTGGGAATACTCGCCTTCTGACCAAAGCATGCAAATCTTCCCTTAAACATCCAGGAGAGGAGGTGAGTTATGTTCCTGGTGCTCCCAGCTGACCTGGTATGTCCAGCTGGGACCTGCAATGAGTAAAGTGGGTAGAAGATGACACAGAGGGGAGGTTTTTGACCAAGGAAATTAGTATCTCTTGCTGTTTTTGGAGGGTGCTGGCACTAGCCCAGAAGGAGGATATGAAGCCTTAGAGGGTCTGTGAGAGCCATTTTTTAACCACCAGTATGAGAGTTACTGTAAAATAAACTCTCACGGCTCCCCCCTGGGAGGACTGAGAAGCAAAATGCTCTGTGCATGTGCACGCACGGGCATGAACAGAGCGCGCTGCAAAGTGTCAACGGCGTTATGAAGAACATGGTTTAAGGCCATTCTGGGGATTTCCCAGCCCTGACAAAGAATTTAATTTCCCTCCACAGGGTGGGAAAATTCAGCAGGGGGTTGGTTGCTGGGGACACTGAAGCAGAACAGCTAGGACATGGAGGCAGGGTCTCCTGCCATCAGCAGCTACACTGGGTCCAGTCACAGCAAGGAATTTAGGCTCAAGGAGAGCACTTGGGGTCCTGACTTCTATGGGTTTCCCACATGAATCCCATCTTAACAGACCTGCAGCCAGGCCTGTCTGCTATATGTGCAGTAACAGCCCCCAAATCTCACACTAAAGGAAGGAGAGGGTGGCAGAAGGTCATCTCCGTGGCTTAAGCTGGGAGAGCAAGAGTTTTCACTGACAGGGCAGATGGCAAGGCCAAGCTTGCCAGACTGCTACCCATTCCTAACAGAAGAGAAAATATGCTTTTCAAATGAGAAATCTTCCAGATATACACTGAAAAAAAGCAGAAACAGAAAATATGTGGGGGAGGGGACAGAGAAGGAAAGCATGTGTGAAAGATAATTTCCCAGAAAAGAAAAAAGAAAAAAGAGAATATCTCAAAAGTGAAAAATCCTTGGCACCAATTCTGACAGTCCAGTTTCATTGGATGAGTTCTGAAATGAATTTCACTTGCTTTGCAGAGTGAAAAGATATTTGGAGAAAGCTTTGAAATGAAGATAAGTCCCAGTTCTGTACTTCTGTGCAGTACCCCAGGACTGGGGGAACTCCATGCAGCTCTCTGTCACCAGTGCCCTGTGTGACCTTCAGTAAGGAATTTAAATCACCTATGCCACAAGCTAGTTGATATAATAGCTGATAACAGGATGAAAACTTTTTTTGATTTAAAAGCCAAGGTACAGTCAAAATATGTAGACTGGGGTTCATCTGAAACATTTTCAGTAAAGCATCAACAACAAAAAACTATTTGTTTTATTGGGACGTCAAATATAACTAGTCCAAAAAAAGCCTTTTTGTTTAATTTTAATGGCTCAAAAAGGTGCGTGGAAAAGTATTATCTCTATTTTAAAAAAGTTAAATATAGATCCATCTATGTAATGTTTCAAAACAAAAATATAAATAATCTTTGAGATGTCAGAACGATTTAGTTCTTAACCTAAGAAAGTCAACATGCGTGATGCTAGTTGAAATTAATACAAATGTTTGAAAGAGATTAATAGATATTTATATATTGGGAAGAATTCATCAGTGCAAAAAGCCAACAGTACCTCCAAGTCTTGCAGGAGTTTGGGGGTAGTTAAATTTGACATACGAAATCCACAGAAACTATGTGACAACATGCCAGATAAGTGTCTCAGAAAGACAGGATTTGATTGTCATGGGCCTGTTCTCATGAAAAATAAAAGGCTCCAGTTTCTGTACAATTATGTACAGACAAGACATGTGTTTTCACTGCATGGCACCAAGCCTGGAGTATATTTTTTGCTCCTGAATTACAAGAAAAACTTGGCATGAGGATGACCCACACAGCAAGAAGTGGGCAGATGTAATACAGATGCATGGGATATTGTCTCAAATTCAAAAACTTATAGTGTCAAAGCTGTTTTTCCTTTGACCTATCTACAGGATACCCTCATAGGGACCTTCTGAGATTGGGCTGGGATTTTTAGGTGTTACCACCATGGATTTATAAATGGAAAAAAATTATCTTAGTACCCTTCCACCTAAGTGTGGGATTCTGCACTAGCAGGGCTTTTGAAGTATGGTAGTCTTCAAGAGAAGGCAAGACTGAGCTGGACAAGGAGAGGATTTTCTGCCTGTGCCTGTGACTAGTGCAGCTTTTGAGGTTTCCTCTTTGCGTGCTCCTTCACATGTTGTCGCCATTTCCTTTCTTTCAAGCCTGCAAAAGCAGGAGGTAAAGATGCTTTTTCATCATGATTTTGTTCAGGACAGTGAGAATTCAGAGAGATGGGGATGTAATTCTGCTTCTTGGCAGCACCCACATGTCTGTGCATCTCCTGCAACCATTAGGAGTAGCCACCAGGCTTGGGGAGTGTCAGAAATTGAGATTTTGAACTTCTCTCTGCTGGTCCTCCCTTTCCTGCCTTCCATAGTGGGTCCCTCAGGACCATTTTCCAGCTCAGGTATCCAGATCGTAGTCAGCCCATGATCAACAGCACCACAAGGCCCTGATGGCTCTTTTCCCTCACTTCTTCAAGACATGCTGCCGAGTGTTTGCACCAGCAGCCTTCGTTGCCTGTAGACCTTTGCTGGCAAACAGCCCATGCACCATCTTTCATAAATGGCAACATAACCAACACGGAGAATTAATTTTGCTCATTTAAAGAGGAGGTTGGCAGTTAGCATCAGGAACAGCCGTGCTTCTTTCAAGATTTAATCAAGGTCTACAAACAAGCCAGAGGAAGAGGCAACAGGCTTTACACGACAAGCTGACTGATATTTTCCTTCTGTATTCCCAAGGAACAGCCGCCCCTCAGGGAAAGCAGACAGCACAGTTATGCTGTGTTAGAGGTATAATTTGAAACCATAAAATAGAAGAGCCTCCCTTTTGGTGCAGGTCTCCGGGTGATCTTTCCTTTTGAATGGCACACAAAGCCACCACAGAGACATGTGTCCTTTGAGAGTTAAAAACATCAAACCTGTCTCATTGAGGACAAAAATTCTAATTTAATTTGTGTTCCAAAACATCATTAATAGTAGTATGACTCAGTCCTGTCATATGAAGTTTTCAAGGACAGCATGAAAAGTTTGCTTGTGTGCTTCAGAGTGGCCATGGGTGTGAAGTGTCACACACATAAGCACGTATCTATGTATGTATATCTATGTACACACATACATACATATATATATATACTGCAACTGTGATGGACTGAAAAATCAGGCCCTCAGTATTTATAACTTTGGCTCATATCCCAAGCAAAGCAGCCCTAGTGCAGAAGCTCTATTTGTGGCAATGGGATCTACACACTCCATTTTAGTTCTAATCCTAGGCAAGCTGGCAGACATAAGGTTTTATGGGAAGTAGAACAACTAATCCGTGCTGAAGCACACTGCAGAAAGTTTCCTAAGAATAGCGTCCCCTCAGAAATATGAGGGCTCAAATTAACCCCCTAAATCCTCTTTATCAAAGTCAGCCAAGCCTGGGGATGGTAAATTGATTATGTGGCCAACTCCAGCAGATGAAGTACTTATGGAAGAGGGCTGTGAGGGAAGTGTAGAAAAAGGACTGAATTAGCAAAACTACTGACATGGAAATCTCCTGGAGCTCGAAGTCTGAGCACAGTTCTGCTGAATCCACAGCATTCACACCAGAATTTGGGGAGACTTGCGTCTTGCTTGGACACCCTGACTGATTTGTGAAGAACAGCAAGATGAGTCCCTGGTTGAAGCAGAACCTTGGGAATGTGGATAATTATGACCCTGCAATGTTATTCACTGCCCCTTGGCCTTATTGCCCAGTGTGGGGTGTACTCTTTGTCCCCTAATATTCCCATCCAAATCCATAGCTGTGATCAACTGTGCTCTAGTTTCTGGGCCATATTAAATAATCAAAGAGAGGTTTCATTCCAGTTTGTGAGTACTGGCTTGGGGCCAGCTGTGGAGTGGAGGTCTGGTTACAAACTTTTTTAAACACAGAAGTGTGGCCAGGCCCAGGCTTTATGTTTGGACACATCGCTCCAAGTCAAGGAGAAATTTCCAGTTGTCTGGATGCTGAGTCAGCAGAAATATTGGGAATTAGCACAGGGTTTTTTTGTTTTGTTTTGTTTTGCTTCCCCTTCGAACCTTGAAATGGGCTCAATTTTTTTTTTTTTTGCAGCTTTGGCCAGTGGTTCTCATGTCTTCCCAGACGAGATCTCCAACAGGAGATTGCCAAATGCCCTGGGAGTTTTCTGTGACCCTGACAACTGGCCCAGAAAGGAGGGAGCTGAGGAGGGAGCTGACACCTATCATGCTCATTTCATGAGAGATCCTGGAGGGAGTGACAACCAAAGGTCTTTCTTTCCAAAGTGGAACTCACCAAGGAGCAAAAAGGGAGAGGAATGCTATGAAAACATCTGATATAGAAGAGCTATTGGTTAATACTTTGCTCAACATTCAGTTGTTTGTGGGAATTTTTTTTTTCTTTAATGAGTAATTCTGGGAGAATAAATATTATCTAGAGGAAAATTTTCTGATAATGAAAAACACAGATTTTGCCACACAAATTCATCTTCATGAATTCCTAAAGCAGGAACAGGTTCACCAGCTTCTCCCTCCCTAGTATCCATGGAGTAAAGGAGAAAGACTATAGAACTGGGAGTTGAAAATTCATTTTTTTTCAGCACTAATGGCTGCCACAGAGACTTCTGCTTCTACAGCACTGATCCAAATCTGAAGGCCTGACCCAGAGAACAGCTATGGACTTATCCCCTGTTTCTTCAGATTTAAAGTCTCAGTGAAGACTCTCAGTAGTCCCAAATTCACCCAAGAAAGATTGGTACCATTTGAAAATTAGAGAAAAGATACTTCAGACAGATTAAGGGTCTGATTTGGGGGTACAAATGAAAAAAAACCAAACCAAAACAAATAAAGTATACCATATAGAAAGGTCTCCTTGAAACAATTTATCAAGGATCCCAAACAAAACCTCTCATCTCCTTGGCCCTAAGAGCTAAGGACCTAAATTTCTAGGAAGACTGGTTGTAATTTCCTCTAGTTCAGATCACCAGATTTTAAAAAAGGGATAAAAACATGCATCCCTTTTAGATAATTTTTGCCCTCCTTTTTCCTTTCTCTTTTTGTGTGTAGAACTTTTCAAGCATCCTGTAAACAGAGGAGTAGTTGGGACAAAAAACATAGTGAAGAATTTCCCAGGTCTCTGGTGGGGTAGAAGTTCTGTGAACTACAGCCTGAACAGTTTTCATTCACCCTCAGAAACCTATAAATGTTTTCAAAGAATATTTACTAGCAACCTTTTCACTAACATTTGCCAAACTCATTTGAAAAGGGAAGCAAAGTTTCTGTCAGAGGAGCAATTCCTAGCAAGGAAGCGAAAAGCTCCTTTGAGCTGCCTTGGGGGGGAAAAAAAGCAACCAAAAAAAGGAAAAGGAAGAGGAGGAGGAGAGGGAAAGAGGGGAAAAGCATCTGTAAACCATAGTCTGCAATTTTGGCTTTGGAGCTCAAGATAATAAGACCACGGACTGACAAATTCCAAGAGGTTTTTTCTATTTATATTAGCTTATATTTATTTATTCAATATGTGAGGATGTGATTCCTTGCATTAATCATTACCTTGGTAGAGCTTTTCCTGATTCCTTTCCAAGATTTTAAAAAAAAAAAAAAAAAGGACACACAAAAATTTTGTGTAGATTGTAGTCTTTCATGGAATAAGCCCCCCTTGTAAGAAAGGGCAGGACAAGTTGTCAGGACAGCCCTGTATTCTAGGGGTTTATTTATATCATTGTTGCTGGGAGATTTGCAAAAAGGCGTGCAGATGCTCTCCTCATGGAAACGAACAGGCCAAGTTTGGGTCGGATTTCAGAGAAGGTCTGGATAAACCTCTCTGAGCCATGTCACCCTTGAACTCAGTCCTCCATGTGGAATATCCCAAATTCCCACTTTGGTTTCTGTTCAGGGATAGGATGTTTGAGACCCCAACCTTCCAGCCTGCCCTACAACAACAGCCCTGCCCTGCCTCCCTTGCCTTCCCTACCTATGGCAGATTCTCTGGAGATGCCCACTGGCCTAAAAGGTGTTTAGTGCTATACCAGGGTCCTAAGCTCTGGAGTAAAGGGGAGCACATTCCAATGTACACGGACACTGATCTCATTCAGACCCCAAAGTGTCATCCTGGTATGGAAGGATAACTGAGATGTGTAATTGGAATCACTCCCATTTTCCTAAAGAATGTGCAATTTCTGTGTTTAGAGCTGGAATTAATAAGAGTGTCCGCTCAATGCAGGCATGAGCAATTGTTTCCATTGGTTACCAGCAGCAGAGTAGGAGGGCAGCAGCTGAAGAGATGCCCTCCACAAAGCTGTTAATGAAAAGGAAAGGTGAAAGTGAAGGTCCTGTAGTGGGATCCATTTTCACACTGGCTGAGTTATAGCAGAGCCTTCAAAGAAAAGGAGACTCTGCTTTGTACCTAGAAAATTTCTCAAGCCAGGAGTAAAATCAGGCTTGGATTAAAGAGACGAGAGCAGCTCTGTGAGCTACCACCTTAAGGGTCAATGAGAAGATAGGATTCACCTGAGCTGGAGAAAATTCCTCTCTTGAACAACACATCAGGCAACTACAAGGAGAGAGAAAGGGAGAGCTGTAGGTGTGACTCAGTTTCCTGAATGGAGAAGTTTTTAAAATGTTTACAGTGCTCTGTAGGACTGTTAAAAGTTGCACCCCCAGTCTTCCCAGGCACTGAACCATCTTCCTCTCCTCCATTCCTATTTATTTTATGTCTTCAAACAAACAATCTCTTCTACACCATAAACATTCATCAGCTGCCAGGATTGTAAGAAGGAAAGATAATATTTTCTGTGCTTTGTTTGTGCTGATGGGTGAAGATGGCTTAACTGATGATTTCTAGTATGCTTTTGGAGCAGGTGAAACTTTAGCACTGTCTAAGCAATGAAGTCTTCCCCTCGTAGCAGAGACATGTATCCTGGCCAGCATTGCTCAGTTTAACCCATCAACTTAAAATTCATCCTGCACTTTGAAGTGAGTCATCTGAGTGGGGAACAGAAATCTCCAAGGTACACAGGCTTCTCCCTGCCCATGTAGAATAGCTCACCACAACAGTCCTTCAGACACAGGGCCAGCCCAGGGCTGTGTGACTCAAACACTCAGGTTTCCGTCTCCTGCCTTGGGAGACTAGTCCACTTTTAGGAAAGTTTTCCTCAAGCTAATTTTTCCTTTGCTAAGCCTCAACCCACTGCTCTTAATTCTCTATGTCTTGTGTTAGTCCCCCTCCACCCTGGACCTCCCTGAATGACTGATCTTTCTTCTTGGATGATCTTCAGATATTTGCACATCATTATTTTCCTCTCCTGCTAAGAGGTCTTGTAGCCCATAGTAATGCTTTTGTGTCATAGTGTTTTGGGTCTTGTGTTTATCTGAAGCAATTTTCTTGTCTTCTTTGTAAGAAAAAAAATGTCAGAAAATATAAATGGAAATCAAAATCAACTGGAGTTACTCACAAGTCAAGATGCCACCTGTCAAAATGTCTTCCAGGGTGCTTTTATTTATGGCTGACTTTCAAAACTGCAAATGAAGCAGCATAATGGAAATATTGGCACCACCTTATCTTTTTTCTACACTAACGTAGAGACGTGTGAACACACCAGGGATTCATGGGTGTGATACTTTGACCCTGTGGGAGCTCAGCTGGGAATAAACAAACATCCTTTTGTTGTAACTTTTTTTCCTAGAACTTCCTCAGGTTCATTAGTAATCATCCTCACCATTATTTTATCTGTCTAGAATGTCAGGCATCCCAAAGGATACTTATGTCCTTAACACAGTATCCATTTGTTTTTATATGAGGAGCAGCAAGTGCTATAGCAGAGGAGTCCCACATCTCATTTAGCAAATATCAGCTCCTTACACAGGAAGATGCATTAGCAAGAAGATGTAAAAACTGACAGGGCCAATGAGGAAATGCCCAGGGAAATGGTTGAACACCTATGGTTAGACAAGGGAATCACCTTCTAATAGGTGACCTCTCCAGTCCTTGCAAACAAGTTTGGATACCTAATATCTTGGATATCTCTGATATCTTGGACTTCGTATGTCTCTTGTAGACATCTAAAATTAGGGTAGGAAGAAACACCAAAATGTGAGAGCTGTACTTTTACTGTTCTCTGTAAAATGGACAATTAACAGCAATGAGTACTATGAGGAGAAATATCCAACAAACATTCCGAAATGCTCATATACTTCCGACACCAAGGCCACAGGAGTAGCTGCATTAGATGGACTGAACTGTAGTTAATTTCCTCTTTCTTTTCTGTTGGGCTTGCGACTTGAATCCTTTATACTCAAAAGGTGTAATTCCTGTATGAAATACTCCAGTTCTTCCTATGGAATGGATCATGGTGGCTGTTTTGCCACCAGCACTGGGGGTCCACAGAAGCTCTGAAGCCTGGTGCTTCTACAGCAGCTACAGGTCCATGATTCCCAGCTGTGGTTCTGTGGATTTCTCCTAAGAGGAGCATGAATCATGACAGCAATAAAATCGTTCACCTCTGACAAGCTTCTCTTGGACATTTCTAACAACTAGTGCCTTCGTTTGAAAACCCATAAAATAACCCACAAACTGAAAGGGACGTCACTACTGTAGGAGGGGTGTGGAGGTGGCAGTGAGATGGAAATTGGTCAGGATCTGAGAGTTTATGATGCTGATGACTTGGAATTTTCAGTAAGAAATTCTATCTCCATTTGTCTCCATCAGCTGCAGAGGCCATACCCCTAGCATGACACTCCAGGCCCCAACGGCTTAGATGTTATTTCTTGCTGACTTTTTTTTCCCTACAACATATTGCATTCTTTCTAAACATCTGTTTGCACAGGGAGATGTGTTGAAAAGACTGTGGTTATTCATTTAATCACATTTTGACATGGCATCACTGAGTGATTATATTAGCAAAGCTGATGAGTATTCTTCACAAAGGGAAGCCCCATGGAACAACATGAAACAGGCATTGTTGTAATTTTGCTGGAACGAAAGAGGGAAAAACTCAAACCCAAAAAAAGCCCCAGCTCACGGCATGTCTCCACCCAGCAACGAAAGGCAAGCCAGAGATCTCCGAAAAAGTCCTAATTAAGGCAATAAGTTCACAGAGCAACAGGCAGTTCCAGGGGGACAGGCTGCCTGGTTTCAAAGCAGTACTCCTGGATTCATGTGCCTGACAGTGTAAAACCCCAGAGCTCCTTCAGAACAGAAGTGGCTGGGGCACAGCACTGCATGATTGCAGCTGGACTTCTGCACTCACATCAGATGGGGGAGAAGCTGTGAGTTATATCGTGATCTGAGCTCCCAGGAACCTGTGCTCTGCTCCAGATCTGGAGCAACCGATTTACTATTTGTAAAAACACCCCACCCCACAACCCAGTTGTGTACAGTTCACGTATTCAGTACTTCAGTCTCCTCTCCCATACAGAGGCAAGGAGGGTGATTTGAGGCAAACCCCTGAAGGTCTTATACTGTGAGGATCTTCCAGCTAAAAGCAACATGAATGACTGCCATTAACAGCTCGTTTGATTGTATAATTGGCTATTCTTTGGGGTCTGCAGCCTTTCTGTGGGCTCCAAGCTCTGCATCTCTAGGAAGCATGATTTCAGAGCATTTTTCTACCATTACAGAGAAGGTCCAGAAGAAATCCTTCTTAAACTAACCCTGCTCTTTCTTTTTCTCTTTTCTTTTAGGTTGAAAAGTAGAACAGATTTAGAAGAGCTTTGTTTCTGGTGCTTTCACTGTGAATTTATTGCTCATGAAAGGAACTAGGCTGATAGCTCCAACAGCTTCATTTCATTCTCAGAAGAGCAACTGCAGAGGAAGGCACTGGCGGATCCCCCAGGGCCGGGCTCCAGCACTCTTGCAGAGAGTCAGCAGATGCCCATCTTCACCACAAACTGAGCTCTCCTTCTGAGCTGGCAAGCTGGACTGGGACAGCCACGTCAATGCTACGTGCCATGGCACAGACAGGATCCTCTCTCCTGCAGTTGTCACAAGGAGGGTTGAGGCAGGGGGCAGGCAGAGTTTTCTATGTGCTGAAATCTACTTTAAATCCAGTTCCTGGAGGGCAGATGGCCCTCCAGGGCCAAAATCTGGGACTCCATGAAGTTAAGGCTATCTTGAAAGCTTGTCCCCAGTTCAACCATAAGTCCCCAAATTCTTTTGTGTTCTCTTCTTCTGAAGGAGAGGTAAATATGCTGAGAGAATTTCAGACTAAAAACTATGTCTTGTATAGTGCTAGAGGCCACACTGGATAATCTGCTGGCTTTCAGAGTGAACTGCTTCCTCCCCACAGCACCCCACTGACAATCCCAATAGAGATTAATGGTGCAGACAGATGTGCCCTCTGCCTGCAGCTGTGCTGGTGGGAGAAATCACTTCCCCTTGTACTTGTCACACCTCTCCACAGCTTTCTCCCGTTGTATGTTCCCTTTCTCATTTCAGACACAAGGATCTGGATTAGAAAAATAATTAAATAACTAGGTTTTTGCAACTTTGTTTCAATGAAATTGCAAAGATATTGGAGAACTTTTACACAAGCAGCCCTGTTGCTGGGTAGTTCAAAATAGAGAATACGTGTCCACAACCTGGACACCTTTACTCCTCCGAGGGGCTCATGCTTAAATAGTGCAATGGATGCAGGTTCCTGGGAAGTGCATCAGGTGAAAGGTGGCCTGCTGCTGTTTCTTTCTGTGATTAAAATCAGACTTCACAGGACTGCTAATGCCAACCTTCTCCCCTTTCAAGGCTGAATAGAAAAGTTTCCCATGAAGATTTGAAATGCTAAGTTGATGTTCTTTAGGAGGTGGCTTCATACTAATCCTGGATTTCTATTTATTCATTAGATTTCCAGCAATGGAAGAGCTTTCAGGAGCAAGGATCATCTGAGTTCACAAACCTGCAGCAGCGTATCTGTGCATTTGTTTTCTTTTTGGTGGAGTATACTGTGTGTGGAAGACACACTGAGCAGGAGGGGTCCTGTGTGCACACAAGGGTGCCCCAGACAGCCTCATGCTTCATGCAGCTGTGACAGCAGGGAGGAAGTTGTGAGCCCGAGGACACTGCTCATGGCAACAGAACCCACCTGTCTGTATCTGACACAATGGTATTTCCTGTTCCTTTAGTCTGTGGGTCAAGCAGAAGTGTGACTATGCAGAGTCCCCCATGGGGAGAGAAGCCATGTAAGTGAGCCAACGTGCTGGCTCATGGGATCTATTACAAGCCATTTCTTTTTCTCTTTTCTTAGCATCCCAATCCTTCCTCTGTCACATGCCTTGACAAAATGCTGTTTCATGTGTCAAAGTGGAGCAATTATTCTACACATATATTCATCTTCAAGGACAATTTGAGTCACTTGAGGTTTTCTCAAGGCTTTGAGGTAGCAACAGATATCTCACAGAAGAGCTCCAGCTTGCGAATACAGCACTGGGCAAGTCAACATACTTGAATCTCTTGGATGCATGTCAGGAGCTCACTGCTTTGTGAGACTTGGCTACAGCTCACAAGCTCTCTCCCAGGGAATTCATCAGGATCTCTCTTCTATGTGTCTGCAAGTTTATATTTTGCTTTGGCCTGAGTATCCATACAGATATCATACTTGATTTTTTATAAATCAACCCCCCATAAGCGAACGGAGGAATCAGCAAGAAGTTAATTGCATCATTTAACTCCTCATCCTCCTCAGCTGTTGATCAGCTTTCTGCTTCTGTGACCCAGAGTTCAGTTGTCTCCAGGTTTATTTTCATTTTGATTTTTGTGCTAATTAAATTTGGATTCCAGGTTTAAAAAAAGCAAAAATGGTACTGCTGAGGCTGGGAATCAGGAGTTACATTGTTGTTATCTGAGTCCGGCCAGAGGGTAGATGATACCAACTTTGCTGTAGGCTCAAAAGGCCAAAAAAAAAAAAAAAAAAAGAAAAGGGAGAGAA
>WEKY01059171.1:0-19668 GCA_013390045.1 Picathartes gymnocephalus
TACTTTATTCTCAATTATTAAACTGTTATTAACTCCACATACAAGTTTTACTTAGATTCTTCTCCCTTTTCTACAGGGATGGTGAGGGGAGAGAGGAGGGTTTGAGTGAGTGACTGCATGGTTTTTCATCTAGTTGGATTTAAAACCACAGCAATTACTTATGCAGGCATATTCTGAGGAAAAGGTTGGGGAACAAGAAGAGATAGAAGACATCACATTATTTCAAGAAGTTTGGATTTAAAGTGCATGCATAGAAAATATCACCTTAAAGGCACTGGGAAGCCAACCACAGGGCATCGCAAGCACCTCTGCACCTTAAAGGACAACCTAAAAGAGTGTGGTCAAAACCCACTCTGTATCATTTGATCCCAGGGACCAAGGTTTCTCTGGAATAGATGAATTAGGGTGTCATGGCATAGCATGGTGGTTAGGAAAAGGAGGCTTGAGTTTTTATGGATTGTATAATTGAGAAATATAATGTGAATTACTCCATTCTACCTTCAGCCAGAATAAACTGTGAACTACAAATGGTAGGCAGTGGGAAGGTAGAGGAAGGAGTGGGAGTCCTTCAAATTCTCTACAAACCATATTAATTAAATCGATATACTAGCCTCCTGACTGCAGTTTTGGACTGAAGTAGCAAGAACCAAGGTTTTCAGATTTTTAAAAATCTTATATAGCTTTTTCAGCTTTTAGAGGGATTTTGGAGATGGAAACCATGGAGATATTCCAGTAGTCCAGCAAACTAACAGCCAGGACTCCAGTCAGGATTTTCTTTTTCTTTTGCCTTGCTAAAAGAACATTTAGATTTACATTCCTTCTCAAAAAGAAAAAAGAAAAAAGTCCTTATTTGGCCAGTGTAGTGCTGTGGGAAGAGCTCTCTAGCAGGAATTTCACCTCAGGCTAAATTCCAGCCCCTGAACTAGAAAAGTAACTCTAATACTTCCAAGGTTTGGGTATACTTCTTCCTGTGTATTCATACAGTCCCATGTCAGCTGTGACTCCTTTAGCCCTTACTCTGCATCTTTAAATATTACTATACTACTGTCAATGAATGTTGGAAATGTTAGTAAATTATTTCTACTTAATTCTGCAGTCATCTTGATTAAAAGGGGCACAATATGCTCTGTCACCTGGCCTTCACGGAGGTCTGCTCTAACATATCCTCTGTGGATGCATTCCAAGGTGTTCTTATCCTCTAACTAGTTAAAAAATGTCTAGTCATAGTGCAATTATTCCTCACTTCAGTGCAATATAGATCCCTGAAATGAAGCATTTCTCGCTCTTACATTCTGCTTATACTGAGCCACTATGCAAGAAATTACAAAAATTCCTTATAGCCCTCTTGGCGTCATTCCTGGAGAGAAGAAATTATCCAGCAGTCATTTTTTTTCACCCTTTGAAATCATCCATCCAAAGTCACCAAAGTCGCTCCATTTTGCCAATATTCACAGAACAGACCTCAAGGCTGCATGACTGCACGTTAAATAGTAGTAGATATTTAACTTTGCCTTTTAAGTACAAATTGTTTGAAATCTCCGGCAATGTCTTCAAAAAGCCTGTGTTGCAGGAGTCTTACCTTTTATTGACTTATATGTATCTCATTATCTTAGTTTCTTATTTACTTTGCTCTGCCACAGGTCTCATCTAAGGTTTCTGATTCTCTACAGTGTTAAACTACTTTTTTACTGAATCCACCATTATGCTTAGCAAAATGGGTAACATAATGATGATATTATATATAAGGAATTTTTAATTTTAAATTATTGAATAATATGTTATTATTATCAAGTCATGTAACACAAATAAAATATAAGCACTCTTTAAAGCTTTATACTGAGTCGTAGTCTGGAAATGTAACACTTTGTGAGCTGAAGTTCATGCTAAACTTTATAGCTGCTACCTGTATAAGAAAAAGGAGATACAGAACATGGTCCAACAAGGCAACTAAATCATTAACAGTCTGTGAACATGAGATTGCTTTATGAGAAGAATAAGAAACTTTCAGACACTGACGAAATAGAACACCAATACAATTTTACTCTTAGCAGATAAAGAGTGAAATTCATTCCTATTTATATTTCACCTGAGTTTAAATAGCACACAACAACTACATCAGTATCACTTCACTGATCTATTGTTTATGTAAAGGTCTGGCTGAGAGGATGATTCCCAGATATCACTGCTAAATATAGGCAGTATTTAAGCTACACATCAATGCACAGAAGTAGCTTTATAGTTTGTGATGTGGTTGTATAATCTTGAATAAGGCTCTAAACATTTCTCATACAGATGTGATAAAAACAAGCCCGGTAAACAACTATGAAAAAACAATGAAAACTATTCAGATGAAGTCTCAAGGTAAAACTGACAGGAAAACGGACATTTTTACAGAAAACATAGACAGTATTTGCAGTAGCTGTCACCTAGTTTATCTCTGTTCTGAACTTCTAGAAAAGAGTATTCCAGCAGCTCAGAAGTACATTAATATTCCTAAAAAGGTTGAGCAAACTGAAGCTTATGAAAATTCCAAAGTCTGGTTTCTTTTTCTGGAGCATGCCTGATCTAGTGCCCATGAATTCAGAATCCAGACAGAACTTTTCCTTGGTTCTCCCTTTGTTGCCTCCCTCATGGTTTCTCCTGCCAAAACTCCTTACAAAGGTATGGATCTCATCATAATTAATACCTGGCAGTTTTAAACAAAATTAAAAGCAGAGGCAGAAATACGACAGATATGCTGCTCTGATGAATAAGAGGTGTAGGAAATTTTATCAGTGATGGGACAGTCCCCTTTCCTTCCTCTCTCTGTTAGTGAATTCTAGGAGCCAACAACATTCAGAAGAATTGCTGCAAGCAGTAGAGAAAGGCAGGGTAGGAGCACTTTTGACTGGAAAAATAATAAATAGCATCAACAGCCATAACTTAAAATGCCCAAATTATCCTCTTTTTCTTTCATGTTTGATTGCAGATATTAATTTCCTCATTTAACTTTATTCTTATATGTTGAGTAGAGAATGATTGTAAAAAACTTAAACAATAATCTAAATTAATAGCAACAAAATATATGGCAGTTTGACTTCAGACGATCTTCAGAACTTTATAAATTATCCTCTTTAAGCAGTATATGTTTATGTTTCAGGCAGGAAATTGTGAGGAGAGACACCTGCATACAGCAGAGAGGTCAGGTTTTTCTACCCCAGAAAGAAGGATTTCAGTATCAATAAGCTGAGGGTTGGAAAGAACAAGGCAACCATTCAGCGGTGTCATTCCAGAGACTCCAGGACCATGGAGTTAGAAAAAACTGAGAATATGTTATTCTTCAAGTTGTAGCAATGGCTGGGTGGGTGGAAAAGGGAAATAGGAAATAGTTTCTTACTTTTCTAATGCTCTATGTCCCTGCCTCCCTGCCTTTGGTTATACGAGCCAGTACCAGCTGTCTATTTACACTTGCTCAGAAAACCTGGACTTTCAGGCTAAATTAGTTTTGCCTTTGCTTTTTATTGAGATGGAAAGTCCATCAGTTATAGTATATTGCATGCCTTAGTACATAGGAAGTTCGGGAAACAGAAAGTGCTTAAGCAGAATGCAGGGTGCCTTGAAACTTTATATGGATATACGAGTTCCATACAATGAAATAAACATTGTAAGAACAAAAAAGAATTCTTATTATAAATACAAAAACTGTCCCAAATGTGAATAAGAAGAAATTATAAATAAAAGCACAAGACATTCTAATAATTAATTGTGAAAATAAAAGTGTTCTGTCTGATAAAGCAATTACATTATAATTTCTGGTTATATGTGAGTGCTACCGTGGGAAGAAAAAATAGAACTCTGGTAGTGCAAGCTCCTGATTAAAGTGATAAATAATCCTAGAATATATTGGAACTTGAAGAAAAATGTTGTTTCTAGGAACTAACCCAAACTTCTGTTCTTTTTTTCAACAGAGAAACAAGCAAGATAAATCAGTTAAAATAGGTGGTTTGTTAACATTTTTGCTACACTTTGCTGTAAGATTCAGTTTTGTAGTAAAACACTGGCCAGCTTTTATCAAAAATACCTTGATATTTTACTAGTTAAAGAAGATATGAGCAAGCCTTGCTTAAACATTATTTATAGTACAGAAACTCAATTTTAAGTACAATAGTCAACCTTACAGTAACTCAAGCATTCTTAATCTTTCTGCAATAGTTCTTACTCTAAATTATATTCTACACAACAGCAAACTGACCTCAAGGTCCTGTTATTGGATATAAAAAAGAAGAACCTTATTCAATTTGTGTACATGCAGCAGATTTTCTATAATATAGTTAATTTCTGCTTTGCTGTGGGTTTCTTTTATACTAACAATTCTAAACCAACTATAAAACTTTCTTCCTGTGCTACTTTGGTTTTTCTTTTTTCAGTGCCTAGCCACAATTTGAAAACTCCTTGATCAGCCTCTTGTTAGCAGAGGTGCACACACAATCTTTACTATGCCTCTAATTGCACCAACAGCACCTTCAGGTCTCCCAAAATTTGACACTGTCACTATTTTCACACTGGTTGTTTATAGCTGATTAAAGACCCATTTTAAAACACTAAAATAGAATGACAGACAGTAAAAGGATTGAAAACACTACACACTCCTCTTGCTCCCATAAATATAGTGGCTCTAACTGCCTTTTTTTTTTTTCCTCTTTTTTTTCTGTTGGAGAAAGTGAAAGTTAAACAGAAAATATCACTGAACTTTCTTTTGTTGACCTAGTGTTAGAATATCTGGGCTGGTAATGAAAGTAAAAATACCTGATGTAAGGAAAATGGAAAGATTTTAGGAAAGACAGATGTAACCTCAGAAGAAAAAAATTGCTACTATGGAGCAATAAAACAAATAATGGTTATTTTGGATTGAGAAGTCACTTCAGATACCTTCTGAAAAACGCTACTGATAACTATTAAACAGAAAATTTAACTGCAAGATATTTCTCAGATAACAGTAGAAAACCCCCAAAATAAACTGATTATTAACTCTTGGGAATCTGACTATAACAGTTTTGATAATGTGGCATAAAAGATACAATCACATCTGCTTTCCTTACCATAAAGCCTAAATTCTTAATCTTGATTACACATGCTATAAATTTAAATGATTTCACTGTTAGTTGGGATTTGCTGAGTATGGATATAAATTAAATGAGAATTGAGCCCTAAATTGTTATGTGTTCTGTTATTCCAAAAGAGATTGTAGACAAATAATGCCGTAACAAATCCTAACCACATGCACGGCATTTAAAATGTTGAAAGCACATTATGAACAGTAATGAATTGTCAGCATAAGACTATTTGCCACTGCAACCTTTTAAGCAACTTGATTTACCTCAGGTTTAAGGGATTTCAGCTGTGAAAGTTAGGTTTTGAAATCAACAAATTCTTATCAAAGGAAATAGTGAATGGGAAAGAAGGAAAAGATGTGTAATTTACTAAACATTTTGTAATAGTCTGTAGGTAATGTTTATAGTAGACATTGTATTAATTTATCAGGTTGTGAGGAATAAAAGTACTTCTATAAAAGCTAGACTGCAAGATCATTCGTTTAACAATTCATTTATCTATATTGAAGCTTGATAATTCCCCTTGAAAGAAAACATGATGCAAGAAGTTCCGAGTATTGAGCATGTATACACCAAAATTCTTCTGCTGATACATTAACTAATTAATATAATGGAATCTCCATAATACTTTTGATAATATTTAATTATGAAGAAAGACATGCTAAAATTCTAATCATGTCAACTGAGTACACAATGTTAAAATATCTTTGGGACACAGCCAATAATAAATCAGTACACCAGTTCCCCGGGAGCAGCAAAATTTCTTTGAATACAAAAGTTCTTTCAATATAGAAAATATCTGACTTGAGTAGTCACATTCAAATAACACTTTACTGAGACAGCAGCTGTATTTGAAAAAATATAAAATGCAGTAAAACATGAGATTTCATAAAGGTAATAAAACTCCACTTAAAAGAATTACTAAAGAATGAGCTAAATAAAATCTCTCAGAAGGAAACAGCAACAGGACAGATTTTTTTTTATTCAGACACATTGCTGTCTTCAAAGAAAAACACACACTAGGAAGGCAGCCCTTAGGAAAAAAAAAAAGTAGAGGGGCTTGATTGTATGAAGAAATGTTATATCAAACTTCATGTGACAGGCCCTTTACAAAGCTTGGTCAGCTCCAATTCAACCAAACTTACCATGACAAGGTGTAAATCGATTTCCTCATAGTTAACTGGTCATAACAATAAAAACTGTCTTAACAATAAAAAACAATAAGAAACAACAAACTCCAAGATTTTAAGGTTACTTTAAAACAGTAGTTAACACAAACACTTCCAGGTTGAAGGACAGAGAGATACCCCCTCTCCTGAGCAATTCTGATGGTCACATTCTGGAAATCCTAGTGCATTCCTTGTTGCAAAGCCAACCTGTTAGCTCTCACACTACCACACTCTGAATAGTGCTGGGCTCTGGGGACTTTGTTCTCTCTTCCTTCAATATGTGACACTTTATAAAACTCCAGCATTTTCCTGATATTTCTGGTACTGTCCTTCACAACTACAAGGCCACACATTGTAAAAAGTAATACAATGACTGAATCATTCCCCAAAAAATTTTCTGCTGTACTAATTTTCCAAAACTTGTCAAAGACTCATCCATTGCATTTATTTTGGGGGACAGCCTTCTAATTGAATTTTTTTATGGAAACACTACCATGAGTTTTGGAGCTAGAGGTTTGTTTATTGGCAACAAATTTAGCAATGTTCTGCCTAGAATTTTCCAAGACAACTGCTTCTCAGAGACAGATATGCAAGGTTTCTATAGCAAATTGAACATTTAAACATTTTTGTCTTTCTGTGAAAATCTGAATTACAGCTAACATACATGCTAAATACTGTCTTTAGGGTGGCAAACATTTGCTGCTTACCTTAATTTCCAATAGATATCAAATTAAACTAAATTGTACTTTGTATGCTGCATAAATGTGACACATTGAGGTGTATCAGACATGTAGTTCACTTCAAGAAGCTGTTTTGTCCTGAAAAAGTTCAATAGAAATAGTATATTGTATTACACAATTTTTTGCATTTCCTCCATTGTTTCTCTCTGGTGGACATACAAATGCCTGAAATTAACCCCTGATAAGTGATGCAGTTGAAGATTCAGTCATGCCAGACATTATTTAGGGGACAGACTTGTCTGAATTCCCTAGGCTCCTGTTAGCTTGACTTGGCAACTGTTCATACATTCTATAGCAGAACAAAGACAAAATCTGATGGACAAGAGCCAAAATCCCCTTATCCTCCACTGATCTGCAAGTGATTGAACGAAAAAATGATGAGTAATGTGGCAGTTTCATATGTTAACATATGGCTTCCCTTCTGAAGAGTGCATTACTATCTACAGGGAGATATTCAGCTTTTGTGAGCACAGTGTTACACTACATTTATGTTTCTCAGGAATCCACACTAGAACTAATGGACACACAACAGGTATTGTAATATTTGCCAACTGTGGAAACACATCCAGATAGTAAAAAACACAGCTGCAATGTAAGTCACCTCTGGTTATATAGATCTGGCCTTACTTCACTGCTGGAGTCATGTAACAGTAGTGTGACTAAACTCAGTGAGTTGTGCTGATGTAAATTTGGTGTGACATTAGCTTCAGGCATAAGTCTACATTGAGTGCTGATAATTATTTTAGAGCTTTCACTACTCCAAGGCTAAGAAAAGAAAGATGTAAAAAGGGTTTACAAGAAATGAACAGACTTAAAATTTGGGTATGAGTTGCCAAATATTTCATCATTCAGGTAATTGCTGCATGTATGAGTAGGTAGGATAGTTACAGCCCAGTCAGGTGCTGACATAATTTAAGCAGGATGTACAGAATTGCTAGAGTGAATGCTAAGACTGCTGACTGTTCTCGTGTGTTCAATCTGTCTGGGCACTAATACCTGTGCTTGACAACCTAATGTCACAAATGAATTGCTAGGCTGCTTAAAGAGTTGTCATCAAAGCCATTGGCAGAAGAGCAGGGGTTTATATAAATATGTGAGAGTGCAATTTTAGCAGAGCTCAATGACAAGATTCACTCTACCACTTACAGATGAATCATACATAAGGAAGTCAGACTAGAATCAATGTAGAGTGGCTTACATGGAGACTGTAAGAGGGTTAGAGTACAAACGATGTGGCTACAAGCAGTTAAGGGTTCAAAAGGGTATAGTAGCACTTAATCATTGACTAATTTAACATCTATACAGTTATTCAAAAAGATATGGTAGAATTATAACAGTGAATTAATGTAGCAGCAGCGGGATGTTGTTGGTAAGGTGCTGCGACCTTCCAGCAGCTCCTCAGCGTCACAGACACGCTTCCCCACGAACACACACACACCGGATAGCTTTGTAAACCTCCGCCAAAGAGAAACAGGAAGGGCTCTCGTATGGAATTCCACGGGGTTTATTGCAGCCAGCAGTGAAGGGAACCAGGAACAGAGACCCCAGAACCGGGAGTGTACAGGGGTTTTTCCTGGGGAGGCAGGGGCGGGGAGAGCATCAGGATCCAATGGTCTGATGGTTCCGAGGCGGTACAGAGGAGGGGTTAGGGTGTGTGGGCCGATGGAGGGGACAGGGTAGGGGTGGCTAGGGGTCAGGGACCCACGGGGAACCGGGGCAGGGAGAGCTCACTCCCCAGCCACCACCGCCGCGGCTCCGGCAAGGACAAAGTCCAGCCCAGCGGCTCTCTTTGGGGAAGGGGCAGGGAGGTAGGCAAACCTATCACCACAAACTTGCAGTCCTCCACAACTTAATTATAGATTCAGCATAAGAACATTCATGCCATAACCAACTCTCGCACATGCATACAGGCAAAGAGTTGTCGACATCTATGTCTGTGAGTTTAAAGGAACCCATTAAAAATTCCCCTGGAGTTCAGTCAAATGCTCACATCAAATCCCCTAGCATCTCTTAATGAGCCCAGCTGTGTCTCAAGGAGCATGTGTGTGTAGGGGCAGTATCATCTGAGGCCTTATCATCAGTGACAGTCTTTCAAGTATTGCCCGCTGGAGATCTGGCAAGCTCCAAGAGCCATTCCTCTGGGATGGAGGTACTGGCTCAGGTGCCATGACTCAGGAGGTCTCAGAGGGCTGCTCCCAGAGGAGCTCCACTTGTGCTTCTGGTCATGGTGTCATGAGACAAATTGCTTTAGTCATCTGTCAGTCTCCATGCTGGCCAAAACACAAGCTGGTAGCCACTGGACTTCTGCCCACAAAGTACAGTAATGATGGTACCATTCCACCAAAGCTACAATACATGTTTCCAAAGATCTCTTAATATTGGTACCATTTCACTTGGGTTACAACTAAGTAGGAGTATCAGGAAACTAACTTTGCTAAAGCAACTGCTTTTGGAAATTCCTGCTAGCACAGTGTGATAGAACACAAAATAGCAGCAGGATGGAACACCTTGTGATCCAATAATTATTATAGAATTGAAGGTTTCCTGCCATTTTATTTTGAAGAGAAAGCTTAGATTTGTTATCTGCATAGCCTCAGCATTTGTAAAATACCACATTGGAGAGGATATTCTTCAGATACTGATTCTTCTTCACACTCTCTGAAATCTCAGAGAGCTGCATACTCATACAGACTCACCAGGCTCCAGCCTGCAGAATTTGAAGTACAAAACTTTTTCTAGTAAAAGGTAAAATCCAATGTTCATGTGTTTGCTGATGAATAAACATATCTATGGGGTATTTGTTACTGTGCAGTAAAGTATGTGTTGAGGGCATTTTTCTATTATGATGTTTTGATAATAAATTTCCAGTTAAGCTTTTAATACAGTTAGAATATTTATTGTCTTTTAAAAGCAAAACTTATTTCTGAAGTTTTTTGCCTAAGAATTCTGTCATAATTATTATGCAGAAAACATTAATGGCTTGACTTTGCACCTGTCTTCCCAAAATATATTGGGATTGAATAACTTGAAGATAATTACAGAAATGGAAAATTACTTCCAAATGAATGACAGGAATGAAAAATTCTATATTATTCAATGGAATTCAGTCCTTAATGAAGGATTGCTACAGGTAAGTGGAATACAAGGTTTTAGTCTGGTGTAACTTCATTGATTTTCATTATTTAGACAGTGTGATATAAATATTTTCCTTTTTCTTTGAAGTTCGGATTATAAGAGAAGTGAAAATTTTCACTTCTTGTTTTTTTCCCCTCTTTGGATGTTGGGTGTTACTTCGTGTAAGTTAATATTTGGGGCTTGAATTTACATATATTTTGGAAAGCCTTTAGTTCTCCAGGTAGCTGATTTTAATTTTTCTGCGTTCATTCTCATTACTGTGACAGTTTGGAAAAGGAAAGACTTATCTAATACTCCTTTTAGCAAGCAGACAGGCAAAAGGTGCAAGTGGGACATGTATTCCTTCCTGATAACCTCAATCCATTTTCAGCCTTCCTGAGAGCAAGAGAAGTCAAAGACTTGATGTCTAATGCTATAGCAACCTAGTTTCCAAAGTCTTACAGCAGTTGCAAAACTCCATTTCTGGCAGCTTTTTGTGCAAGGTTATCCATGGTTAAAGCAGACTGTTACAGCTTCACTCAGCCAAAGAGTTATACACTGGTGTGGTCTAGTGAGACAGAACTGCCTGCATTAGCTTTGTGTAAATATGTAGTGTAATGTCTCTATGTAACAGTTTTAATACCAGTTCTCTACAGAGTTTTGCCTATTTGTTCTGGGACTTCAGCCAAATTGTCATCGCTTTCCCCTATTCTCCTGTTTATTCATAAATGCAAATTTTCAGCTGTCATAAAACATTCATCTGGATTTATGGATGTGTGCAGAAGTCTCTTTGATAAGGGAAAAAAAGTGATTGAACACTGTAGAAAACCCGTTTCAGGAAGATAAGTTAATTTACAACATTGTAAGTTAGATCTTTCTCATTTACATTTGTGTGCACAAAAGTGCAATATAGAAGGGTCTGCCAGTTAAAACTGGCAAAAGCACAGACCAACTATTTTGTTTTGTTTGTATGTTCTTAATAGGTATTTGGAACCACAGATTTCTAACCTGTGTATTTTCTAGTAAAAAGAGACAAGATGGTGTCATGTGTGCAGAAATGTTGTGTTCTAAATAATCATGTCTAAAAATGGTTAAATAGTTGCTTTTTTTGGCATCCTGCACCAGCTACTGTCTTTGTGCGTTGCGCTGACTACAATCAGCACTGTATGGTAACCATAATATAGCTTCTGTAAAATACCACTCCCAAGTGTGAAATTACATGATGAAATGCAGCAGCCTAAACCTATCCACTGTCACAATTTCTTCTTGCACATTTGAATGTCGCTGTGAGATGAAAGTTGCAGAATCACAGAAGCACTGAATCACAGAAGCACAGAAGGGATTCCTGAGTTGGAGGGGACCCACAAGGATCATCAAATCCAACTCCTGGCCCTGCACAGCACCATCTCCAAGAATCACACCATGAGCCTGAGAGCATTGGCCAAATGGTTCTTGAGATCAGGCAGGCTTGGTGCTGTGACCACTTTCCTGGGGACCCTCTTCCAGTGCCTAGTCACCCTCTCGGGGAAGAACCTTTTCCTGATATCCAACCTAAACCTACCCTCACACAACTCCAAGCCATTCCCTCTGGTCCTGTCTCTGGTCACAAGGGAGGAGAGGTCACTAGACATGGTTGGCCCACCTGGCTGCTGGGGCACTGCTGACTCACATTCAGCTTTCCACTGACCAGTACCCCAAGGTCTCTCTCTGTGGCACTGCTCTCCAACATCTCATTGCCCAGTTTATTAAGCACAACCAGGGTTGTCACATCCCAAGTGCAGAATTCGACACTTTTCCCTCATTGAACTTCATATGGTTGGTGATTTTCCAGGTCTCTAATTTTTGAGGTCTCTCTTCAGGGCCTCCCTGCCTTCAAGGGAGTCAACAGCTCCTCCCAGTTTTGTATCATCTGTGAACTTGCTTAGTGTCCCTTCCAGTCCTGTGTCCAGGTCATTTATGAAGATGTTGAAGAGCACAGGGCTGGGATGGAGCCCTGTGGGGCCCCACTGGTGACAAGTCACCTGTCTGATGTCACCCCAATCACTGTCACCCTTTGTGCCTGACCTGTGAGCCAGCTGCTCACCCATTCCATGATGTGTTTATCCAGCTGTAGGCTGCACATTTTGTCCAGAGGAATACTGGGAGAGACAGCATTGAAAGCTTTATTGAAGTCCAAAAAGAGTGCATCCACTGGCTTCCCTTGATCAGCTGGGTGGGTTGGTGCACGGGAAAACAAACCCTCTAACAAGTTAAAGTTAGAAAGGAGTATGTTTATTGACAGTGCTGGACACACGGGGGTTCGCGCCCCAAAGACGTGTGCAAATTTCACAAAGCTTTGATTCTCTATTTATCTACAATAATCTTACATATTCAAAGTTACTTGATCTGCCTAATACATATGTACATCCTAACCACGCCTACCCCTCGCTTCATATTAAAATGAGGTTAAAGTCCTTTCACGCCTGCGCATTCTCATCCAAGAATTGGGTAGGCGGTCTCTGAAATGGGTCAGTGGTCGTCTGGGACAAAGCCAGGGACGTCTTCTTCCTGATGGATTCTGTAACTCTGACCTGTTGGCAAAGCTCCTGGTCCCCCGTTCGNTCCCCCGTTCGGCCCATTCCTACTCCCTATCTTTCAATTAGTCCCAGATCCCGGGATTGTTATGGTTTCTTCACTTCTACAATGTATCATCCTTCTTGTTCTACTCCCTGTTCTACTTTCTAAACAAGAATATGCCATCTGAGTGATATATAGGTTCAGCTCCAACTAGTTCCATATACTAATAAGTAACTAACTTTAATGATCCTACATTCCCAACTTAAAGTTCCTAATATTGCCTACCTAAGCCCTAAGCTTTACAATTTAAATCTTTAACTTGTTTAAGTTTCCCTTGATTCAGGGTTACATTGTCATAAAAGGAAATCAGGTTTGATGAGCAGGGCTTCCCTCTTCCCATTAAGCCGTGCTGGCTGTGACCAGTGACTGCACTGTCTTTCAGGTGTTTTCCAATACCTTCCAGAATAATTTTCTCCATAACTTTTTTGGGCACTGTTAGTGAGACTGACAGGCCTGTACCTTCCAGGGTCATTCTTTTGGCCATTTTTGAAAGTTAGGACAAAGTTAGCCAGCTTCCAGTCAACTGGG
This sequence comes from Picathartes gymnocephalus, assembly GCA_013390045.1. Lineage (NCBI taxonomy): Eukaryota > Metazoa > Chordata > Aves > Passeriformes > Picathartidae > Picathartes > Picathartes gymnocephalus. The sequence continues at coordinate 13,258 of WEKY01059171.1, forward strand.
GCCTCTCCTCTCTCTAAGGGTCAAATCTGCCTTACTCAGAACAAAACTACAATCTATTGGCTTTGCATTACTAAGAGAAATAAACTGTAACAAATATGGGGTTTTTTTCTCTTCAGTGATCATTCACAGAAAATTCTGAGTTGGAAGGGACCCAAAAGGATCGTCTTGGCATTATCAGCAGCGTGCTCTAACTGAGCTAATCTGTTCTCTCATTATTTCCTTTTCATTTTAGGAAATTATGATAGCAGAGAATGCAAAACATGATTGTCCTATACCTACACATGTACTCCTTCACATCTCTGTTGGCTAGCTTTTAAGCCTACTAGCAGTATGTCTGTAGTTCCCATGGTAGGAGCTGTTTAAAGAATTTTCTTTCCATTACTTTTGATTTTAAAACTACAATTCACACACTCTTTTTTTTCTTTGCTTTGTTAAACAGCTAGTGTTAGATGCATGTTACGATAGAACATCTCTCAGCATACTGCAACAGCTTCTCCTAAAAGTTTTCAAGTGAGATATATTTGTAGAAAAGTAAATTCTCTGGTCCATGTGGACCTGGACATATACAGACATCTGCAAACAGAATACCCCCACAGCTGCACTATCTACAACATATTTGCTTATTATTATTATTGTGGCCATACCCATTCACCAATGAAGTATGTTAATTTCTATAGATGTCCAAAGTGACTTAGTGATTGCAAAGATACAGGTGCTCATATATGTAGGGCACAGAATTCGAGCTGTTTTATCATTTACCTATGTTGCAAAACACATTTCAAAAGCTAACTTTTGCATCTCTCTTATAAAGGACATATCCTGCTCCCAGGGAAAAAAAAACACAAACTGAAAAAAAACCTCCAAAAACCAAAGCCAAAAAAACTCCACTTTTGTTAATGAGATGAAGGTGTTGGAATTTTTAAGGCTATTTTTCCCTATGTGAAAAACAGTGCCAAAAATTTCTTTGGAAAAAGAAAAAAAGTAAGAAAAGGTTGGTGCAAAGTTCTGTCCTCCACTGGCTGAATTTGTAATTAAATTTGCCTTTGTGTTCAGTCTGAAACAAGGTGCTGTAGGTCCCGTCCACCCTACCCAGATCCCTCTGCCCTGAGCCCAAGACCAGGTTGTGTGCCAGCACCCCGCGCTCATGCCGTCCCTGCCCTGGCTGTCCCAAGGATGCCCAGGGTTGTTAGGGTTTCTCAGGTCACACCTCAGCCTGTCAGGGTTTTGCAGGGTGTCCTTTGCCCTCCTGCAGCCCACTGCTTCATTTCATCTGCACACAGCCTGGCAACAACCTGGCCTCCTTGCGTGCAAATAACCACAGCCAGCCAAAACGAGCTGGCTATTACCTTCCTGCTTCCCCTTGGCTTTTGCTAAAGTATTCAGTGCTGTTATTAAGCCCAGTCTGGGCCTCGGTAAAGAAGCAAGTGCTACACATATGCTTGTGCATGTGTGTGTGCAGACCCACGCAGGCATAGAGCACAAGAAGAGCTTCTGGTCCTGGGGGCAACGCTCCATCCCCAGCCCTTTCCTCTCCCACCTCACTCCTTTCCCCCCTTCCTCGTCCCACAGCACTCTACCTGCTAAAACTCCTCCTCACTCAGGTCCACACTGTTTTCAGCCTCTCTCACTGCTTTCCTGGTGCTTTCCTCATTTTGTTAACGTGAAAGTTTGACTCATTCTAACTCTTCCACTCCCTTGGTCTGACAACCTATTTTCTTCATGGCACTTCTTTCTTTCAACTTGATCTCCAGTGACTGCCCCCACCAGCCTGCCACTCCTTCCTGTCATGATCGGTCTCCCCTTCTACCTGTACTCCTCACGCTGCTTTCTGCCCCTCTTTTGTTCTGCCCAGCCTGAGTCAATGGAGAAGTGACATCCCTTGAAGAGGCGAGGTCTCACTCCTGGCAGTCCTACAGTCTCAGCGGCAGCCACAGCAAACACACTCCTGCTGTCCTCTCTGCCTCCTTCAGGCTCCCACCCTCTTCTTGGCTCCTGGAGAAAAGGCACAGCAATGTGGGAGCTTTGGCCAGTCTTCTTCTGGGCCTGGGGCAAAAAGGTACCCTTCTAAGCATGACATTTCACATAGTATGTGCACACCTGAAAATTGACTTTTACTTGCTTTATCTTGAAACAGATTTAATTAGAGGCTGTGCTGTCCAGCCCAACAACTGATTTACTGGTAACAGGAGAGTGAGAGCAGAACCAGGACAGCAGTGGGTGCTGAAGTAGTTTCTAAAAAGAAGCAATAATCTAACATTAGTGCAATATTGGATTTGCTTATGTTTATTTGGTGTTTTTGCAAGATACCTTTGCCTTTTGTTAGAAATAAAAGGCAAATCTGTTCTCAGGCGATTCTTCTCCCCTACTTTTCAGCCTTAATGGTGTTTGCATCTCCTCCCCCTTCTTCCTTTTTCTTTTCCTCTCTCCATCCCCTTTAAGTTGTAATTCAATCTCTTCCAACTCATGATCTCTTTTCTTTTTTTGGCACTCCCTCCACCCACTCTCTCATTAGTTTGAGTTAATTAGGAATAGTAGGCAGCCCTCAATCTGTTATGAGTTAAAACAGAACAATCCAAAACAGAGGCACAGACAAAACTACGTGATTTCATTGTCTAAGGGAGACAGAAAACCAGTGGGGATTCTCTTATCTAGACTACCATCTTCCCAATGGTTAACCTAACTGGCTTTAAAATGTTCCGCAAATGCAGATCTGGGATAACAATCTTTCCCTGTTTCCTTTTCTTTTTTTCTTTTCTTTTTTTTCATTTCATCATTGGCAAGAATGAGTGAATTGGATTGACATGGAGGTGATAGAGGAAGAGAAATAGTCTACATGTCAAAATGACAGTTTATATTACATGGTTAACAGAATGAGTGGTACGTGCAATGGCTGCGGGTATTTTCATCTGCTGTGTTGTACAATAAGGTCCTTTTTTTTCCCCAAGTGTATCATCAAGATCACTCCCAATTTAATGCAGATTGTTTGCTTGAGGGATCTCTTTCTAACAGTAATATCATTTGATAAATGTACTGAAATGAACTGAAACACGAATCTAAGTATTCACTTGTTTCTATTAGTGAATTGTGTATATATAGAGGTCATGCCTGGTATTTTTTCTGTAGTGCTGATCAAAGACCTTAGGGCAGAGTGTGCTGCAGAAGTGAATTATAACACATCTAAGAAATCAAGCCCTGATTCTGAAGGTAAGGCCTTACATTTTTTGACTGATGGTGCTCTTTGGATGAAATGCATGCTTAGGAAAGACAGGTATAGCTGTGCAACTAATAGACAAATACATGCCTGCATTAAACATAAATGTGAGTGCTTTTGAATGTTTATGAGGCTGTTTATATATATATATGTAAATGCATAAAAATGTAAAATTTGGATCTTCGAAGATTGTTGTGTGAGATTCATGATCTACAGACAGCCACATTTATAATAATTGTTACATTAAATTGCTAATTTTGTATGTATGTGCCTGCATGCATATGAAGTTGTTTGGCAGTAATTTGTGTTAATAATTTATCCATTAATTAGCAATGCTAAGGCAATAAAGTTTTAAAGATAAACAACTTTCAATGGTCTTTTTTGAAATCTGATATCCAGGATATAGAATGAAAAATCTGTTGGAAAAAAGGAAACAGAGACATTGAAAGTACTGCCATCAAAATGTCATTATACAAGTTAGGAAAAATTAATTTCCTTTCTGCCAGAAACATCTCTTTATGACAGAGAAGACATCAGACTAATGAGACACAAAAAGAATGCTTAATGAATGACAAAGTATAAGCTTGATTATCAGAACATGTCAGAGTGCTACAGCACTGGAGAAGATAATATCCCCTCAAGAAAACATCCTTGGAGGTTTTATTGGGGGACGGGGGGGCAAGGAGTTTCTAGATGGACATAGACAACATGAGACCAGAAATGTCCATAAGGAGATGTTTCAAGAAGTTTAGGAGTATTTTACAATTTATTTTTAATAAACCGGTTGGTTTATTTATTTCCCCAGCTCTTGGTACAGTTATATGCAAACTGCCTTAAATCCAGCACAGAGCCAGATTTGGCCCTTATACTGTTCCTCTGTTTGATCTCTTCTTTTTATAGTAATGCAAATTGTAGTGATGGTTATGGATCTACTTTACACTAGAGATGAAAAATTGTTCTTTTTTCACCCATGGAAATAAAAGAATTTATATTAACACCTTTATTTCAGTATTGGCAATTAAGACTTTTTAATTTATACAATCTTCCTCTTTCTGTATGTGTTTTGGATTACAATGTAAGAGTTGCATAAGAAAAAGGTATAGATGTATACTTAATAAAAATCCAGGACTTTAAAAATCTCTATACCAGGTGACATTAGTAATTTTATGCTGTGATGACATAATAATTTTATGAAGTTTTGCCATCTGAGACTATATAACTCCCAGTGCTACATGGAAGCCTAAAACTTGTATGAAGTCATATAAGTCCATTTACTAGTCAGAAAGTAAAACATTGGGGGGAAATAGTAAAACTAAATTAATCTAAAATCTAGGTGTCAAAGAGGTGTCTAGAAAGTAAAAACTTTAGAAAGAGAGGAAATAATTTCCACTTTATCACACATATAGTAAATATATTGGTGATTCTTCAAGAGTAAAGATATTTATACCTTCACATGCTCACATTAGAACCGTGGTTTCTATCATATCTTGCAGTTTTCTGCATGGCAAACCGATATGCCAGCTCCTGAAATTGTCCATGCCCAAAACAGCACAATTTTCTGTGCAATGCACACAAACCCTGTCTTTCATCAACATATACACTGCTATGGCAAGAGTAGTAGTAGAGAAAGATAGTGCTGTGGTTTAAGAAGTTTGCATTTTAGTATGTAGTAAACCAGGGCAAGTATTTGTCACAAGCTGAGAGGAATGACTAGCAGATTGTTATGTAATGCAAAGCAGAATCACCAGTCCCGAGTGCTCTCAAGTCACTGCTATCTCTACAGTGCAGCTCAGACACAGCTCCGACAGCAAGCTCAGCTTGAGACACAGTCAGTATGACACTTTGTGAAAGCTTCAGAATGCAGGATAAGATGATAAGCAGCTACAGAACCAAGAGAAATGTAACTTCTAAAATGCACAGGTAGTGCAAAGGTGGCTGTGTCCTGTAGGTGTTAGTGGCACATGGCAATTCATACGTGTGATTGTCTAACCAGAGATATTACAAAAGCATAAAGCCAATTGTTTTAAAAATTATCCTTTAAGAGACGCTGCTCCTAGTGAACCAACGACTTTGATACTAAAAACTGCTCTAAATCAGGTTGGCATGATGACAGTTTATCTTCTGCTGCTGATGCTTATGCTTGCATTGCAGTTGATTTAGACTTACTCTTCGGACATATAGAGGTAGATTCACAAACATAAATATACTTGTAGGATGAAACAGCGGTATTTCGACACTTGAAACAATGATCTTTTTGGAGTTGATATAGTGCTTAAGTTCAACTCAGAATTAAAATTCAGATTAAGAATTATTTAAAAATTCATTGCTTGTATGTTTACGCAAATTGCTAAAAAAGTAGATGAAAGCAGATATTGCTATGTAAACAAAAAAAATAATCCAGAAAAACAGAAAAGAAGTAATGAAAAAATAAAGGCAGTAAAGATTATATTGTTTGAGCTGTAGCAATAGAATTTGTTTAGGTTATATAGAAAAATGCTATGATCAACCAGAATCATCTTGTGCACAGATACATGCAGAATATTAATTGGAATGCTAATTTCCTTAGAAGCTAGAAGTTCAGTAGGAAATTTTGATGATTAATAAGCCTTAATCTGTTAATAGGAATGCTGGGAAAAGATTTACATAGTGAATGCAGCTTGCTGTGACAGAAATCTTTGCATCTTCATAAAGCAGCATAAAAATCTATACAAAAAATCTTTTTCATCTTTTATGCAGAGATATTTGAATGCTTCTATATTTTAATCATGGAGAGAGATATCTGAAATTGTTAGGGTGGTGTGGACATATTCTTACTGTAATGGAGTTAACTACCCAAGCATCCTTTCTGTTTTTGAGCACTGACCATCCCTTTTTACAAACACTTCCATTTTAATCCACTGCATGGCATTACACACACTCCAGGCTTCTGCAAATGCTCACCATCAAGCAAAGTTCTTTCTATCATTAATATTCATCCTGAATTTTCTGTATTGGCTGTACAGCTACAGGCACAAATCTGTTTGAAAAAATGTCTTTACATAATACTCAGGTTAGTATCTTTTTTTGGTTGCTAGTGTGTTGCTTAAGCCTTAATTTGATTCAATGAATTTAATTGGTCTTCTTTTTAAATTTCCATTAGCATTAATATTTATTCTAAAATTAAAGAAAATTTAGTAATAAAGAAATTTTAGAACCCTGGG
>WEKY01059172.1:8521-27158 GCA_013390045.1 Picathartes gymnocephalus
CTGAGGTAATAAAAGAAAAAGAAATTATTCAGGCAGTTCAACACACACTTTTCTGGTCATTGCTTCCTTTTAAGCTCTCTGTTCCTCTGTTCACCTAAAATGTAGACTCACACCCTAAGTTCAAATGTGCTAAGAGCTTTAATGTACATCACTCAAGTAAAAGGATATTATCTCTATTGCAAGGGCAAGCAATCTTGAACATCCATGGAAGCCCTGGGTCACAGAAAGATTTAAGCACCTTTAGTAAGTTGAGTCTTTTATCCAGAACCTCTGGATGTGCTCTTTTATAATTAGAAAAGTAATTATGGATATTTTATATACTTCATTTATTGTCAAAAGTAGAATGAACAGCAATTTTTTGTATTATTTCTCTGTACAAATATGTGTGCCTAATTCTCTGTTGCTTTTTGATTTTCACCAACAAATTTACCAGGTGCAAAACACTTGTAACATGCAGGGTTACTTAAATCTCTTTAGGGCATAATTACTACTGAGACCATAAGTATTGATAAGACACAACCCTTCCACTCCACAAGTTATATGTCTGCTTGCATTCTCTTTTATATACATTCTTCATGTGTGACCACCTTCTATGTCTTCCTACATGTTACTACAAATGGGCAAAATAAGAACGAACATCCAAAACCTGCACCAGCAGCTGCAGATGGCAACGACAAACTCAGGAAATCTCATTGGAGATGTTGTCCAGAACTGTGCAAGGGACAGTGGTAGGGAGAATCCAAATGGAAGTAAATTCAAATATGAGAAATATAGAATAAATGCTTCCAAAACATCAGATTCAAGTATTATAGGGAATAAAGTAAGATAGTATTCACACTCCATATACCTTTCTGCAAGTTTTATATCCACTTCAGGACTTGGTCAGGGAATTAGTTCTTTCTTTTCTGCGTGCTGAACACCCCTCATTTACTGAAGTCTTGTTAAAATCAATTATCATCAGTTAGTGGAGAAAAGCCTTAAACAAAATTTTAAGGCTTTAATACAGTAATATGTAAATGTCTTATTATTTGATAATTTACTAAAAGATATATCTAGTCAGAATTCTGATTTTCATCCCAAGAATGTAGAAATAACATACTGTTGGAAATCACAGCGGCAATTAATTGAGTCCTTTTGTTTTGATTAGGTTGCGGCTAACAGACCAGTACTAATTTTATTTGATAGCATGTCCCATTCCTACAATTAACTTGTAACTGACCAAATAAGTCATGTGACTGCTTAGCCCATAACAGACTGAAATATATCTGATGCATTTATTTGGCAAAATGTCTTCAATTATTATCTTCTTTATTACTCCTTTAGCTGTTCAAATTTACACGCCACCAGACTATCTATTTTCTAGTGAGGACTTACTTAAAAACAACTTCCTCCATTATTGTACTCAGGATCTGTAGGGTTTCCAGAAGTCTGCTTTTTCTACCTTTTCACTGAGAGGTTATCAACTCCAAAAAAGTATGCCTCAAAGTGCATCTAGTTTTCCTTCTGAAACCCTAGAATTCTGTTCTCTTTTCCCCATGCCTTTTTTACAAGAAAGCAGTAACAAAAATCGAGAGAAATTATCAGTAATTGAACTACTATTTGTTTTTTTTTTCCTGGGGGAGGGGGAAGGGGAAATGTATTTCTGTGTTTATTTTACTTTAGATCTCACCTGTGCAGCAATAATTTATGGAACTGTCTTGGGATCAGCTAGGAGAAAACAGAATTACAAGTTGTTAGGATCTTACTTCATTTTTCTTGTCTCAGTTCCCTATTTTTGCCTCTGACAAAGAAAATAACAAACAGTTTCAATTAAACATAAATTTCACAAATAGTTCTTCTTTTACTGTACTGTGGGTTACAAAGACATCTAAGACAATTAAGAGGAGCAGTTCTAGAACAATTTGTGTTTGCATTCTCAGTGACCTCTTCAGGGTATGTTTTTTCTGTTCGTATAAGCCTGACTTTTTAAACGTGAGCTGATACAAATCTGTTTTGCAGTAATCTGACATTTGAAAGTCCAAATAAATTTATCTCTGTGAGCAACAAACCACAAATTCTTTGGGATTTTTCCTTTCAAATGACACCAAAAAAAAGGAAGTAATTTACTTTGCCTCTATGTATAAACTATATTTTAATGTAAGATGAGGTTATATTTTCACGAAATTTAGAAAACCTATGTAATTTTATTCTCTTTATTCAAGCCAGTAGTACTATTTAGTATTATGTGATTTCTCTTAAAAGAGTGAATCAGAACAATGGGAGAAAGAAGAAAAGGGTAAAGAATCTCAAATTGTATTCATTAGAAGAGAAATAGTGATGACAAAGTGCTCTCTGACATGTGAAAGCCTAAAAAGAAATGGATTTTTTTTTAAATTCATATTACCTGTGTGTCATATACATATGTATTAGTATATGACTGCTCTTCTGTGATATACATATGGATTTTTTGCCTGTCAGCAGCCATGTTCCTAAAACTTAATTTGTTCTCTAATTTTGATTGCTTGTATTTTGCTCATGTGTTCACCTATCAAATTTGAAATCTCTGTATCTCATCAATTTTTAACAACAATGACAGTTGCATTTTTATAATCCTACTTGCTTGTCCTAAATTTTTTTGTTAGGGTGATTGTCCATCAGTACTAGTTATTTGAACAGGATGATTCACTTAGCAGCCATTGATTTGCACATCTAATTTTGCATGTGTTCAGAATACTCTATAAGAACACAGAACCATACAGTGTTGTCATATGAATGTCAAATAAACTTCCAAGCCTTCCAGATTATTAAAGGAAAAAAAACCAAAACCCACAAAAAACACATACCAAAACCCCTCTAACAGACCTAGCAATATATCCTTCCCTTTTTTTGGTCATTCCTTTTGCCTTCTTTTGTAAACTGAAGTAGTTGGATCCCAAGATAATATGAGAAACAGAAAAAAAAATATTTTATTCCTAAAAGTCATTCAGAACAGATAAAATCAGTATCATCAGGTGGAAGCAACCCTGTAAAGAAGTACTGAACTTGCATATTTGAAATTCTATGCCAAAAATAATGTATCCCGTTTTGCAAATTAAATGAATCTTATTTCCATCCAAATCACATTGTTTTAAAACAGTATATATTTCTCCTTTTATAAGCATTTGTTATAAAAACATTTCATTTTAAAAAATACTCAGGACAAATGAGTTACTGTGAAAAACTTTCTATACCTTAAACATTTTATACAATATTAAATAAAGAAATGGCTAAAAGTTTTGCCTTTGTTTTGTTTTGTTTGGTCTGGTTTGTTTTGTGTAGCTTTGTTTTGGTTTTGTTTTCCTTTGGTTTGCTGTTGTTTGGTTTGGTTTAAATCTCTTACATTTCTCAGGTTTGTTGTTTTACCAATGGACCAGCACCAGACTGGCACAGTCAGCTTTAGCAAAGCCTTCATTGGTCTAAAATTATCAGATTATTAAAATCGTGTGGATTGCTGTGCTGTTGGGTAGTGATTTCTCAGCCAGAAATGATGATGTGGATGGAGGCCCAGCCGGCTGAAGGGCTGTCCAGCCTTGCTCGGATCCTACAGGAGCACAGGCTACACCGGGCAGGACGGCTGTAGAGCTAAGGGAGCTGTCAGGATATCCTGGTACAGAGAGCAGTGGTCTCTCAGCTGTGCATCTCTCACAGTGCGGCAGCTCTCCTGGCTCTTCTGCCACTTCTGCTGAACAGCTCCGGCTCTGTCTCTGACAACGTGAAGATAACAGTACTCCCTTTGGTTTGCATATTCCTTGAGGACCTGACATTCCTGGAAAAAAAGAGAGAGAGGGCATGATTTATTTAAGTGTAGAAATTCCAGGCAGGAGGTAAATGTTTAGCTTGTCAGACAGCGTGTGAAGCAAAAAATAAGGTGGACAGAAATGTGACAATCTACAATCAAAAAATTTAGTTTAAAAAAAGTTAATTAATTCATTGATACACCTGCAATATTATAGAAATCGCTTTCCCCAGTTAAGCTAGTATTTTTTATTGCTGACTCTGGCAAATGTTCTCAACTCTGGGGAGGAAAGACAAATACAGGGGAATCTTATTCAAATCACCATTTAGGTTACAAGTGCTATCATGATTAGAAAGGTCAGAAAGAGTCTATAAAATGGATTGTCAAGAGATTAATTTAGGAAGATGGGTAAAGGAATGAACTGATGAAGCAGTATTATAAGACTGGAACTGAGTTATGGAGCAACTGAGAGACGTGCCAGATTTCTCCCACTGAGAGTACAGTACAAGGCTGCCAAAAAGTGTGTGGAAGCCACTGGCTTCCTGCTGATTTCAAAAGCTTTGGATCAAGTTCTGGACTCCATACAAAGCTACTGTGTTTTTGTCTTACATTCCTCCTTCTGAACAATAATTATTATATCAAATTTTCTTATTATCAAATATTTAGTGAATTATTTTTCCTCATTATTTATTATTAATTCATTTTTGCTAGTGTTTAGAAAACTCTGGTTCATTCATTTTCGTAGAGATGCATACATATCAATCATTGTCACTTGAAAATTCTGTATTCTATTTCCTTTCTTATTTTTAGGCATGCTGGTGACATATTTCCTTCATTCACAACTCTTCTACAGCCCAAGGTCAAATTCTGTCCTTGAAGTAATTACAAACTAGTTCATATTTAGAACAGGTGCAAATAATATTGTCACCAACACTTGATGACTTATTGTCATCATAAAAAAACATGATAACACACAGCAGAAGTGGGGGTTTTTTGCTTTTAAATTCAAAGACAGTATTGGTATCAAAATCTGTTCTGCCTTCTTTTTCTTGGATTGTTTTAGTTATTTGAATAATATTTTGTTGATATTTATTGCAATTGAAACCAAACAGACTTTATTTTCTATAGACACACTGACATTAGCACTTCAGCCTGTGCCAGGAGTGCGTGCCAGAAGCAAGTCTTCCACACATCCACACAGAGCAAGGAGCACACTGGAATAGGAGCCATTCTATGAAATGAAGTAGGTTGCTGAAGACCCAACACAGAACAATCTGACTTTGAAATAGCTCTAGTCTGGTCTGAAGTTGCTGTCTGTAAATCACATTTCAATTTATTTTCATCAAAAACAATACATTTTCTGCTTTCTAAGATTTCTCTGCAATAAGAAGCAATGAGGGAAGACAGCTGGGGAATATTTTTCCAAGTTCATATGTGATCCTAAGGAAGATGTAGGTGTGATCTGTTGGGTTTTGATTCAGATTATGGTGTGGTCTTACAGTATATGACCTGGAGTCCTTCCAACAGCAAGTCTTCTGGAAAGTGTAATTTGAGACCTTGCCTAGCATGCTCAAATCAATCACTAAAGGAAATTTTTATCATCAGCCCAGAAGTATACTGAAGTAAAAAAAACCCCGACACTATATATTTCTCTCCACAGATCGACAAATTATTCCCTGTGCTACCTGCTAGTATGGACATAGGCTACAGCACTGCAGTGGGCTATATCCCTTACTGTCTGTGATCTCTCTCTCCTCCCATTTTATTTTTAGTCTTGGTTTTTATTTACTTCATTGAGTGTTATCCAAATATTTTCCAGTTATCCACATCCTTCATCATTCTCTCTGAACTGAAGAGATATGGATTTGATGAGCTGACTGTTGGATAAGAAAGTGGTTGGATGGTCATATCCAGAGGGTAGTGGTCAATGGCTCAGAGTCCTGATGGACATCAGTGACAAGTGGTGTCCCTCGGGCCTGTATTTGGACTAGTGTTATTTGTTACCTTCATTAATGATATAGATGAAGGGATTGAGCGCACCTCAGCAAATTTGCAGATGACACAAAGATGAGTGGTGCTGTTGACACATCTGAAGGATGTGATGCCATCCAGAGGGACCTGGACAAGCTCAAGAAGTGGGTCCTTGGCAATCCCATGAGATTTAACAGGACCAGTTACAAGGTGCTGTACCTGGGTTGGGGCTTTCCCCTGTAGCAACACTGGGGATGAACAGACTGAGAGCAGCCCAGTCCAGAAGGACTTGGGGGTGCTGCTGGGTGGGAGGCTGGACGTGACCCAGCAATGTGCACTCACAGCCCAGAAAGCCAATCACAGGCTGGATTGCACCAAAAGCAGTGTGACCAGCATGGCGAGGGAGGGGATTCTGCCCCTCTGCTCTGGTGAGACCCCACCTGCAGTGCTGCACCCAGCTCTGGGCTTCCCAGCACAGGAAGGACATCAACGTGTTGGAAAAAGTCCAGAGGAGGGCCATCAAGATGATCAGAGGACTGGAGCACCTCTCCTGTGAGGAGAGGCTGTGAAAATTTTCTTTGTTTGGCCTGGAGAGAAAGATCTCTTTTCTTGAGAAAGTGCTCAATGATTGCTCCATTGATACTCAGCAAAATATGAGAAGGATTCTAATAGTGTGCTCAGAAACTGCCATTCCATGTAAATCCTTGAGTGGGCTACATCCTTCTTCAGACCTGCTTCTAACAACACCTTCCTAAGTTATCCAGGAACCTGAATGTATGTATCACGCTTGGGAATGTGAATATTGTGTGGTTTATTTTATTTAGTTTTTTAAAATAATTATTCACATTAATTCATGGTGCAAAGTCTCTTCTGTAGAAAAAAAAAAGATTTTTTAAAATTTTTTATTCATACAAAATAAAACTTTAGGGTCTACAATTCCTGATACATGAAAATTTTAGTTTTTCTTTATTAGACTTTATTGGGCTTATATAATCCAGTGAATGAAGTATGTTAACTTCACACTCTCTACATAGTAACTCAAAGTAGCATTTACTCAGCAGTCAGCCTGATCATACCTTGATTTAGTCTAAGCTTTTTGTGCAAAATAAGTATTGCAGGATTCAAATCTGAAAAAGAAAGGATCAAAGTCACTGAAGGTTCAATCATAGCTCACACAAGACAATATTTTTCCTTAATATAACTTCACTGATAAAGAAAGTTGCAAACTTAACTGAAAAAATAAAACAACAACAAACTAAATGGATAGTAATTTAAAATGTGATTGTCAACATTCTGCAATGCATAAAGACCTTATAATCAGTTATGCAAAATCCATTCTATTTTATGTAAACTCTGAAGCAGACAAATAAATTACAAATATAGGTCTCATGTCAGGAAACATGCCCACTGCAAGTGCATCTATCTCTTTTTTCAAAATATTTTGGGTATTAGCCTTCACCTTCTTAATACTGGAAAGAGATTTTCATTTATTTTTATAATTACTTTTAATGAGATTAGGTCAAATGTTATGTTTCAGCTGGTTCACACTGTATCACAGCTGTACAAAATCTTCTAAATAGGAGAAATAATAAGATATTGAAAACAATCTCACTGGCAATAAGGAAGCACATTCCAATTTCTTCTTTTTTATCATAATGTTTTATAGAATATGTGAGGTTTTCAATAGCATTTGAGAATTATGTTATCTCACAATAATTAATAAAAGTTATCCTTTAGACTGTGGTGTGGGACCACAGTGTCAGCTCCACACTCTCCCAGAGTCTCACAAGTCTGTTTATAATGATCCCTTTGACTTGGGGCTGCTAAGTGGGTTATTCTAACAGCCTGATATTGTATCAATAAGTAGAGCCAATACTGTGAAAATGCCAGCAGTGATCCTGAGAACAACAGGTACCTCGAGGCACATTTGTCCTCTACAGTGGAGAACTTAACACTCAGACTAGTACAGAGTAAGTCTCACTCATTCTAAAAAAGGCCACACAGAAATCTGGGCTAGGAAGCACTACACTGTTCAGCCTTTCCAGGTCAGGTCCCATAGCGGGGTAATCAGCGCTGAGTCCACGCAGAAGTGCTGCAAGAGGTGACTGTGTTGCTGCCTGTCTTCATTGGCTTCCTGCCTTTAAGCTCTGTTTTTCTGTTCATTCCTTTCCTAGCTCAGCATGAGATGAGCTAGCTGAGGTGGCTCTATGGTACAGTGTCCCTTAGCCAGGCTGAAAGATGTAGTGCCATGAACTTTGCAAGTATCCACCTTGGTCTGTCAGCTGAAAGAGAAAAAATAAAACAATCTTGCTAGCCAAAATCTGTTCCAAACAGCTGAAATTTTGGTGCTCCCAAAATTGGTTTCTCTGTGGCCTGTTTGATATCAAAGGGCTCATAAACTCCATAGAATAAGATGTAGGCTCTATAAAATATAAATCTCTATAATGTGACTATTCCATCAAGGCAAGGCACCAAGTGATTCTAAAGCAAAGTCAACAGCTTTACACATTTCTGTGAACAAGAACCATTAAGACAAAACATTGATTTTAGATTACAGTCTACCACCATATGGCTACTTTCCAGGTGGGTGTGAGTTTTTATCAGTGCTGACCATTTTTGTGCTTTTCCTCAATCTCGAAAGGATTCTTTTGGACTCTGCAAGCCACTATCTAAGGCTGGTTAATGGTCTCTCACACTGGATTGATCGTGCAGCCAAGTCAAACATGAGAAAGCCTTTTCACAACAAGACTGATAATATAAAACACAGTAACAACTTGGTTACTTTGTTGAGTTTTCTTCATATTAATTCTTTAGTTTGTGATTCTTTTGTCACATACTAATTTTGCATGCAAGACTTAATAATTGAAACTTTGCTTATAGTGTTTACTTTGTCTTAGCTATCTTACTGTCAGCCACCTGCAACCAATATGTCTTTTGTATCCTCCAATTATGTTTGGGTAATTATATGCCACTTTTCTTCAGTTTCTTTTCTCTGACTCTTAAATTGTATTTTTAAAAAGAATGATTTCTATTATTTCAGACTGCAAGTAGGAATAACAAGTAACCAAAATTGAAAGAAAAAAGGTCAACATCTCAAAACCTCTATTTAAACACATGCAAGCACATTGCTTCTGTGGGAGTGATGAGGAAATGTTCCTTTTCATTTGGACAACGTCTAAGTATCGTTAGTGATTCTGGGATGTCACAATTTTACTGCACTTTAGGAACTTCTAAAAGTATAAAGCAAGAAGCCATTTGTTTTCTTCATGGTGGCCAAAAGTACATGCAGCAGTAACCACTAGCATGTTTACACTTGTTTCCAAAAGAAATTAGATAAAGTTATCTTGTAACATACCAGTGCAGGACATATAAAAGCAAATCCTATTCTACTATCAAACAGATGCCTTACTTGGCTGGAAAATGAACATGTTCTCCATGTGCTCCCATCTCACTTTCCGCAGTACACGAGTTCATACACCGAACACAACTTCACCAGCAGCAACCTTCCTAGGGTCCTCCAAGCGCCCACCAGGACACACCTCCTGCCAGCATCACAGCACCAACCCCAGCCCCAGGGAGGGGCACCTGTGCTGCCTGGTTCCGCAGCAGCTGCCTCGGGGCCCTGCCAGTCTCCATTCAGAGCTGACTCCAGCACTCCCATGTGCCAGGCGGCGTTTGGGCAGGGAGGATTATAAAGCCTATATTGTCGCAGTCAACATTGTACTGTCACTGATTTTCATGCAAAAGCGTGTAATCCTTATGTTTTGAGCATGTCAACTTTACCAATTAATTTCTCATATGTTTTACAGAAATTTGCTATTTTAACATGGAGTTCCATAAACTCTTTCTAACTGTGATACATTTAACACGAACAGAAAGGATCGGGGGGAAAAAGTGTAAAATGTGCTGTTCTGCAGTGTCTTCAGGATTTATAATATGCAGATGCAGGTCTAATTTTTCAATAACTGTGGATCTTCCAGAAAAGTTGAGTTTCCATTTCTACACAGTCTCTGTCTTCGTTCAGCATAAAGCTCATTTCATCCCTAGTATTTACTGAACCACTACAGTTATCAGCAATGCAAATAAAGGTATTTTCTTCTTAAGCTTTCCTGAATCCTTATATATTTTTCTATATCCAAAAGCCACATATTGTCATGTTGCTGTGCAATGGAATATAGCTTTGAATTTGCTACTTATGTCTATAAAAGAGCAATTTATTTTATTTCCAGTAACCAAAATATTTTGTTTTATCTGAACTTGGCAATGTTTCTCTGCTCAGGGGATATCTCTGTATATATCCTTTCCATTCTCCTCAGCATGCAATGATGTTTGTAGAATGAACGTTTCTGTAGCTTTGTATACAATTTATCAATATTGATAATATATATCAATAGAAAATCAGAGACAGGAATTAATATGCAATAAAAATATCTTGTTCTGGCCTATTTCAAAACCAAAATATTTTTACACTATTATTGCCCTCTAATGTTACTTGCAATGTTCCCTAAACTATTTTTATTTGTCTAAAATCATTCTGAGGAATAAAAGCCTCCTAGGAGTTTCATCAAACCACACAATTTCCACTAATTGGTTTTATGGTACCTTAAAAAAACCAAGCATAAAATCTGAGACATTTTGAAAACCAAATTTAGCTTATAATGTATTTACCATTGTATTTTGATGACTTTGTTGTAACTTTTAGTGGTTTCTTCCACACTTCATATAATACTAATCTATTGGATAATTTTGGTCTACTTTTCTGTAAAACCATCTTTAATACTTTAAGCTAAGTAGTCATTAAGCTATGGTTATCAACATGTAAATTATTAAAACCAGTAATAAGATCTTTTGGGATGTATCCATGTAGTGACCATGACCTCATTGGCTAGTGTGATTCATCAGATATGTAAAGTATTTAGAAATTTTCTGCTCATAAAGGCTCAGGTGTATGCCTCAGTAATTTGCCATTGACCTTCATGAGAATTTTCTTATTTACACCTCTCAAAATTGAGCTCTTTTTTCTCTTTCATCACTCATTAATGCATGTATTCACATACACATTCACTCAAGGAAAACCAAAGTGTGAGCTCATGGAAAGCTGTACAACACTGCACTGCCATATTCAAAAGGAGAAAAGAAAACTCTGATCCCAGCATAGATACATATCAGTTATTAGCTCTGTTTTTACACTTGGCTGGTAGATTTGCATTAAACAAAGATATACCAAAAAAAAAAAAAGTGAAGTTGGTCATGTTAAAAAGGAAGTTGTTTGGATGTGTTAGGCTTATTCCAACAAGTAATTTTTCATCCAGGGAAGAAAATTGCTGTTAATCGTAAGTTACATCACTAAAATATTTTAGAACACTTATTCAGTTGTACTAAATATAATTGGGGAAACTGTGTGAGAGGGACACAGAAGTGAAGATATATAATGATAGTATTATATATATATGTGTGTGTGTGTGTGTGTGTGTGTGTGTGTATGTGTGTATATATATATATTTATTTATATATAAAATCTGGGAGCTGGTATCTACTTTCCCCTTTAGGTTACAGGTACAATGTGAGAGAGACTTAACATCCCCTTTCATTCATTTAACCATTCCACTGAGATTTGACATTAGTTCTTGAGAACCTCCTAGAACCAAAAGAAGTGATATCTTTAACAAGCAAAGGAAAAGAGAAAGAAAAGAAAAAGAAGTCCACCAGAGAAATCCAACAAAAAAATCCAACCTACCTTATCTGCTGTGCTGCAGCTTTAAAGAACACACACACTACCAGTAATTATTAACTACTCTCCCTTCCATATAGCTTTCCTTTTAAAAAGCAGTTACTTGAGAAAATATTTTCTGTTCCACTGGAATAAATTCCTTTTTTTTTTTTTCATATCATTAACAATACTTTCTGCCTTCTGAGTCTGTGATATTGATATTTAAAACTTTTTGACATTTTATTAGTAAAACACAACTAGTTTCTTTTTCACTCTACACTTGGAGTTGCACATTTTATCACCGTTAAACTAGGGTTATCACAGCAATCTC
The DNA here is from genome assembly GCA_013390045.1 of Picathartes gymnocephalus. Lineage (NCBI taxonomy): Eukaryota > Metazoa > Chordata > Aves > Passeriformes > Picathartidae > Picathartes > Picathartes gymnocephalus. The sequence goes on from WEKY01059172.1 coordinate 20,288, forward strand.
ATTTTGCTATTGCCATCCCAAAAGGAACCGTGTGGGTAGGTGATGGAACTTCCGTCCTCACATTGTCGAACCCAGATAAGGTGGGGCTTGCATGTACTGCTATTTGAACATTGGCAGCCCTGACTTCCCAGTCTGCACTAACAGAGTGACTACTGCCAGTGCTGGAAGATGTTAAGTATTAATACTGACACGGCCTTCAATGTGCATAAGATAAAGCCAAAACAGATTAAGAAAAATCAATAGAATAAAAGTTTACAACCTGGAATAGAACCAAAACAAATGCTGAGCTCAGCTTATTGTATGGATTTCTAGTAGGCCGTCTTCTAGAGTTTTCTCAAAACTCTCTGCAGCAGAGAGGGCATAAGGATTTCAGATCTATTTCAGTTTTATTTTAGCATCAATAGGCAATCCTTCTGAGGCACATTCAAACTAAAAGTTGAGGTGCTGTAAATCATATTCTATTGGCCACAGAAGGAAACTAGCACATTAACCCACATCAGGTAATGTTAATCCTTAATCTAATGAAGTCTTAGCCTTTTTATCTATTTTGCTTGAACAAACACCATTTGTTCAACAAGCATTTAAAAAATTTTGTAGTATTTTAATCACAGTGATTCCATATGAAAACATGTTTAGTTAAATGTGTCCTAACATTATAGAGATCAAGTCCGTACTATCACTATAGTGTCTGTCAGCACAGGATTCCACTCTTTGCTGTGGATTCAGGAGAATTAAATACAGCAGACAAATCATTGGCTGTTTTTATGCTTTCTTTTCAGTCTCTATCACATATCTAGAGATGGTGTTTACCTTCTAAACTGATTTTTCTGATAATAAACTTATTGCAAATTAATTGTTTTTAAGTAGCAATGGCATTCCAAAGGCCTCAAAATACACAACCATATTTTATAAAAAAAGAAGAGGAGAAAAATATTATTCTTTGCTGCAGTACCCATATCTTTTTGCAGTTCAAAACTACCATATTTGGTACCTAATTTTCCTGATAAATATCAGCCAGAAACCATTTTAACAGTATCAGCCTTCAAATTTCTGCAACTGCAGTAAACATGAGACTTGTACTTTTTCCTCTCCTAGAATCCAGATGTCTATTTTCAGAAATCAATATGTAAATCCTCAATAAACTGTTATGATAAAGCTATTTTATTATTTAAATATTCTCCTACAAGGGCAGATACTACATATAAAAGTGGTTTATTTTGCTACTAGACATAATAAAAGGGAAATACTGTTTTCAAACATGAACCGTTGGCCCATAGTCATGGATAACTGGATATGTAAAGTAAACACTTAGCTAAACATAACTGAATTACAAGGACAGGTGTGTTGTCAACAGAAGTCTGTGATGTCACCAATTAATATTCAATTCCTGTATATTACAAAAAGGAGACCCTCTCTTCTGTCATATTAATATGACAAATCATTCCAATGAATACTATCTAAGAAAAAAGTGATGTATAATTTTAATGATTCATTCATTGTGTTCACAGTGGCTACGATAGGACATGGAACCGATATCTTTCTGATATTCTTGATAGGTACATGAGTCATTTGAGGCGCAGGGGTAAGAAGGAGGGAAGAAAAGACAAACATAAACGTTGCTCAGGTAGAAATTACCATTTTCCATTCAAAAAGTCTTTCTTTTACCCAGAAGAACTTGTTATGACTGCATTTTACTTCTTATTATTGACGTTTACCTACCTTTACAATACTGTCTGGAAAAGTAGATGTCAGAATCCTCCACTAAGGCATTGTTTGACATGGAGAACACACAGCATCTGACATCAGAGACCAGCCCTCAGAGGTGCTTCGTGAAAAAGAGACAGAAAGTGTTGTCACACCCTAATGAAGTTTCATGTAGTGAGTTTTGTACATAGAATGTATCAGGCCATTTTTGTTCCAGTTTCTTCTACCATGAGCATGATATCATAGAATCATAGAATGGTTTGGGTTGAAATTTGTACCATTTAGGCATACAAAGCAATTTTTTATTCATTAATATATACAGTAGCGGGGACATATGGTCTGCTATGTTAAACATTATGTTCCCCATACCTGATGCAGACCCATAATTTGATGAGTCTTTGCAAGCCAACCACTTTCCAGTCTGGTGGGAACAGATGAGCCCCCTCTGATCCTTGGAGTACTGACCCTTGATATTTCTGATTTACCATCTTCTGATGACATTTTCCTTGGACCATTATAACTTTGCAGTGCAGCGCTTTTCCTCTTCTATCTTTGGATCAGCTCTCCCTCAACAGGTGTGCTTCTTTTTGGGTTCTTACTTGTCCTTCATTGCTTTACCTGATGTGTTTTCTCATAAAATAAAAATATTCTCAGTGAAACTGAAGCGAGTGTAAACAGCCATGTTGTACCTTATGCCTGACCCTGAGGGCACCATGGGGCCTCTCTGACCTTGCCCACACCCTCAGGGTTCTCCCTACCCCAAGCATCCTGTGAGAAATCTAGAATTGCTCATTGGATGCATTGGCCCCTCAAGAAGCTAGCCAAAATACTTCCATTCCTTTAAAGTATGAAGATTTCTTCATTGCATGTGGGATGACTTCCTAAACCTTTAAATGTCAGACACATAAGGGTGTATGGTAAATGAGGATATTCCTCAGAAACATTTTTCTCCAGCAGAAGAGAAGCATCAAAGTCCCTGAGACAAAGAAGCATTTAAATAGTGTAATGGAGAAATCAATACCAAACGAAAAAAATGATACCTCATGGTTAAGAGAAAAGAGCAAAATAATACACAAACAAATGACAGCTGTCCCAAAATGATAGGAGTACATATGTATAAATATTTTGCTTATAACAAAATTGATGCTATTTCTTTCTCTTACCTATAGGTTTATGACTCTGACTTAGAGGATAAGGAAGATGAAACTGTTCTGAATGTGCACTGAACACAGTTCAGGCTCATCCTGATCTCCCATTGGGATAGACACAAAAGGCTAAATAAAAGGTTTCATCTACACAATAAGCAAAAAAAGTTTAGAAAACACCTCCCATTCCTTATTTTCAAGTTTATTATTTTTGAAAAGGGTTAGAATTTTGATTCAACAGCTTATGGGGGTTTTATTGCTTTTTATTTTAAAAGTATATTTTTATAAGGAAAAATATTGAAAAATAAGAGAGGGTGAATAAAGTCTGCTACTGCCAGTGTAAAAAGAAAAATTAAATTAAATTAAATTGAATCAAATTAATAAAAAGCTTTCCTCAATTTTCAACTCATTTTTTCACAAAAAAAAAAAATGTCCATTATTCTCCTGGCTCTAATTAAAACCACATTTATATTTATGTCAGCGTGCTTCCTGCTGGCTTGAACTCAAGGTTACTTTTTGGTTTCAGAAAATGTTAAATGGACAAAGAGAGATCCTGGCCCTGATAAAGGCAGAGGAAGCTCTAATACTTACTTTGATCAAGTCAGGACTTCAATTTATGGGAATGCTTTTTTTTAACCTTTTTTTCCTACTAATAATCTTTCTATTAAATGTTCCCATTCTCATTTGTCTTCAAAACTCATTAGTCCTTCAGAACATTACCTCATTTTTGCATCTGTAGCCCACACATCTTTGCAATCCTGAAGTAAGACATAGAGCAAATCACAGATTACACTGAAATTAGGCAATACTGGAAGGTATAAGGATAGGAATTGGACAATGATAATGGAAAAAAATAATTTAGAATATGCTGTGATAACTTAAGAAGCAAATGAAATCCATGAGGTACCCAGCTATGAAACCAACAAAGTGTTTTGAACCTAATGGAGTGGGAAAGTAGTAACTGATTTGCAAGACTTGAGTTGTATACACTGCACTGACGGATAATTATTGGAGGAAACTACAGGATGAAGCCACCTCTCTGCTTGACTTTCCATTTCACTGAGAAATCCTAACCAAAACAGTATTAGTGAAACCAATAGTGCAAAATTATATTCTATTTTGACATCCATGCTTTAGCAGAACTGCAAAAATCAGAAAAAAAGGGCTCAGAAAGAGCTACAAAATGAGGTAAAATTCATAGAACAGTCCAGGTAGCTCCATTTGTTTTCATGAGTTAAACTTGACATCTAGCACAGAATGGACTTGGTCTTTATGTTTAAAAAATTTTCCAATCCAAAATTGAATTGCTTAGTACAGTACAGTGTGCCTGTTGGGAATGGTACCGGGTTCATGCAAATTTTCAAATTATACAAGGGTATTATTTCGGAACTTGATAATTTAAAAATAGTAGAATCATGTTGGGAATATATTTAACAAATAAAATTGTAAACAGGTGAGTTCCAGCTCCTAATGACATTTTATCACACTCATGAGTACATATGTAGCCAATAGAGGCTAAAGAGCTTTAACTCATAAGGCTTGAGGTGACTTGTTCAAGATCCATAGAAGAAGCTTTTAGAATAGCTTTTTGTATAAATGGAAAACAAGACTTAAAATTTCTCACCAAAAAAATTATCAAAAGTCATAGTTAAATTGCAACACTCATCACTGCATAGTCAATAGCCTACAAGATATGTGGGGGTTGTTTCAGTTTCAATTTTGCACTGGACCACTCCTAAAAATTATAAACTTTTCTTAAAATCTCTAACTACTAAAGTTCTGGACTAATAAGAATATTTCTAGAAGAAGGGCATCACTCTATATTACAGGGATGAATAATTTTATTAAAAAAAAACCCAACAAAACAATAACAACACTTCCTAAACTCACATACTTTTAAGAAATCAGTCCACAATATTTTCTTCCACAACCTTTTCCTTCCCCTAGGTGAGAAATCCAGTGGTTTTTACAGTGTCATTCCAATTTGTCTGATATTTCAAATCTGCTATAACATAAAGCACTAAATACATTTTTTTAAGGAAAGATTCATTAGTTACCAGAAATTCAGTTTCTTTAGGGAAGAAAATGAAGGTTGTCATTTTTATTTTTTTTTTATAATTGTCTCTGCTTTTCATCTTATTAAAAATTCTCTAGCATGAATGGATCTTCCAGTATTATGAACACTGAGTAATGATTCACTTTTGAAAACATTCATATTATAATAAAATCTGGTTCTAAGATCCTTACATTCTGCATATCATCTAGGTACTAAAATATTTTTTCCGCTAGTAATTGCAGATAGTAATAATTTGGGTTGTATTCTGAAATAATTTTCTCTGATCTCTCCTAAAGTTATAATGTCTAAAATTCTGAAACAGGAAAGGAAAGAACAGATGAAAGAACAAGCAAGTCTAACAAATCCACAATATCTAAAATATCTCTATATGTATCAACTTCCAAGTCCTTTTATTGTCACAGTTCATGCCACTGACCTTTATATAAATAATATAATATATTCTTTATGGAAAAACAGAGAAAAAATAAACATAGAAGATCAGTAAAACTGTCAGATTAACAGTGCTGGACTGGCAGGTGGCAAATGCATGTCAATTTCTAGCAGCACAAAAGCTTCAGTGGACATTAAGGCAATTCTTTTGCCGAGATGGAGGTGAGTCAGGACCAGAGATGTAGCTAATTAGGGTTAAAATGAGAGAAAAATAGGTTTGTATATAGTATGAACTCTAAATGCGTATTCATATAAAAGTATTGAATATACAGTAGATAATCATTTCAGTAATTTATTATCTGGTTGACCTGTCAATTCTTGATGCAATTCAAACAAACGGATCGTAATGGAAGTCCATTCTGAATTACCAAGGTCAAATTTTTTTGATAAATAATTCTTATGTACTGTGATAAAACACAAGTCAGTTCTTATCTATACGTCAATGACTATTCAATTGAAGAGACAAGAAACCCAATAAAGGCTAATAATTATAACCACAGGAAATAAGTTGTTTTATTTTCCAGGTCTACATCCTCATCAGAGTCAGTTTGATCTTATGGAAAAAAAAGGTCAGAAATTGCACATGTCAGCTTGTCCTACCATCACTTTGAGGAAACAAGTATAGTTGCTTGGTGTATGAATGAACTTAATTATTTTGCCAAAAAATGACTGTAGTTTTGATACATCATTTAATAAACAACAAATTGTCAAAAATAATTTAATCTGGATACTGGAGACTGTTAAAAATGATTCTGCAAATATATTAGCAGCAAAAGAATGGCTAAGGACAGTCTCCATCCTTTACTGGATGCAGAGGCGAAACATAGTGACTAAGAATGAGGAAAAGGCTGAGAATGCCTTCTTTACCTCAGTTTTCCAGAGTAAGAACAGTTGATTTTCAGGTTCTCAGACCTCTGAGCTGGAAAACAGGGACAGAGAGAAGAATAAACCCCCTACAGTCCAAGAGGAAATGGTTAGCATTGTGCTGTACCACTTAGTCCTACCATTTTTCCTAACTGAAAATAATAACTGCTGGCTACTAAAATCCAATGTTTTTCTAGACCACCTCATAACGTTTTAAATTGAAAGATCAATTCAAAGACAAATACAATTTTCTTAATATTACCTTCTTTATTAAAGAAACACACTTTATCTTGCAGAAAAAGATCCACTTTATATCAATCATAGTCAACCTCAGATCAAAATTTTTCACAGAAAAATTAATTTGATGTATTGTGATGAGTACAGTGATATCAATTCTTTCTGAGGAAGTACTAAAACAAAAAAAAACCCCAAAAATACATACGCTTATTTATTTCAACAGCAATAGCTGTGCGTCACTATGTAAACCTCTATAAAAATAACATATGCTAAAAAGTAGAAGAAAAGAGGAGAAAACCTTGGCCGCTGTTCATTATCTCAGGGTCCTTCTGTGTCCAGTTGGGCTCTGTGGGTGAGCAGTTTTACACATAAATCACCCTCTCTTGGTACACTTTTGTTATTGATATTGTTGCTG
>WEKY01059178.1:0-47129 GCA_013390045.1 Picathartes gymnocephalus
GACCCCAATGACCTCAAGTAACCACAAAGAGGACCTCAAATAACCCCTGTGGGGGACTCAAATGACCTCAAGTAACCCTGGATCAATTTAAAAATACTCCAATGACCTCAAGTAACCCCTGTGACCTCAAGTAACCCCAAGCAGGCTGGAAAATGACCTCAAATAACCCCTGTGAGGGACTCAAATGACCTCAAGTAACCCTGGATCAATTAAAAAAGTCTCCAATAACCTCAAGTAACCCCTGTGACCTCAAGTAACCACAATCAGGGCCTCAAATGACCTCAAATAACCCCTGGCTTAATTAAAAAGTACTCAAATGATCTCAAATAGGCCCTGTGACCTCAGGAAAACAGCAGCGTTCAGTGTATGTAATGTAATGAAGAGCTCAGTGTGCAAAAAATCTCATTCCAGCGCTGTTGCTGAGGGAGGTGTGATCATAATTCTGACATTAATTCAGTTCCCAAGCTCCTGAAGGGGGGCCAGGTCCCTCCTTTCTCCAACTCCTGCCTTGGCCAGGTGTAGAAAGCCAAAACTGGTCTTCCATGAGAAGAGATGCCTTTTAAATATTTTATTATGAAATCTAATGGGGAGTTTTGGGGGATCTTTATTTTCTCTTCACTCCAGCAGATCCAATCCCACGTTTCCATTTACAAACAGGAGAAAAGCTGCTGAGAAAGGAGCTGGCAGCCACTGAGACCAAGTCCTGGGTGGGATCCACACTCGAGTTCTGAGCTCCCAAGGCTGGGTAAATTCTGCTCTGTGCCACCCCTGTAACAGGCAGTGGCAGCACAAGGAACAACCTGGAAACAGAAAAAGGAAAAATCCTCGTCTGAGCAGGATTCACACTCGAATCTCCAGGATCCAAGGAGTGACATGAACCATTCTGTTTGTGGGCGCAAACTCCACAACACAGCTTTGAATCTTTGTTTTCACACTCAGAAAAAAAACTTTTCAGGTATTGGACATAAAATCCCACCTGGAAATGCAGTGACAGTCTGAAGGCTGTCTGACTGGGATTGGGACTGGAATCTCCAGGATCCAAGGAGCGACACAAACCCTTCTATTTGTGGGAGCAAACTCCACAATTCAGCTTTGAATCTGTACTTCATTCTCACCAGATGAATAAAAACTTCACAATATTGGACGAAAAATCTTACCTGGAAATGCAGACACACTCCAAGGAGTGCCACAAACCCTTCCATTTTTGGGAGCAAACTCCACAATTCAGCTTTGAATCTGTACTTTTTTTCCACATCAATAAAAAAAACCTGTTCAAGTATTGGACAAAAAATCCCACCTGGAAATGCAGTGACAGTCTGAAGGCAGGGCTGAGCAGGATTTGGACTGGAATTTCCAGGATCCAAGGAGTGCCACGAACCCTTCAGTTTCTGGGAGCAAACTCCACAACCCAGTTCTGAATCTTTGTTTTCACATTGAGAAAAAAAAACTTTTCAGGTATTGGACAAAAAATCCCACTTGGAAATGCAGTGACAGTCTGAAGGCTGTCTGACTGGAATTGGGACGGGAATCTCCAGGATCCAAGGAGTGACACAAACCCTTCAGTTTCTGGGAGCAAACTTCACAACAGAGCTTTGAATCTTTGTTTTCACACTGAGGAAAAAAAAAAACTTTTCAGGTATTGGACAAAAAATCCCACCTGGAAATGCAATGACAGTCTGAAGGCTGTCTGAGCAGGATTCAGACTCAAATCTCCAGGATTCAAGGAGTGGCACAAACCCTTCTATTTGTGAGAGCAAACTCCACAACCCAGCTCTGAATCTGTACTTTATTTTCACACAGATAAAAAAACTTTTCAAGTATTGGACAAAAAATCCCACCTGGAAATGCAATGACAGTCTGAAGGCTGTCTGAGCAGGATTCAGACTCAAATCTCCAGGATTCAAGGAGTGGCACAAACCCTTCTATTTGTGAGAGCAAACTCCACAACCCAGCTCTGAATCTGTACTTTATTTTCACACAGATAAAAAAACTTTTCAAGTATTGGACAAAAAATCCCACCTGGAAATGCAGACACGCTCCAAGGAGTGGCACTTGGCCCTGCTCACAGGCTGAGCTGTGCAGTGACAGTCTGAAGGCAGGGCTGAGGGAAGGCTGTCCCCACCTCTGACCCAACCCCTGCAGGAACCACGGGAGAACAAAAATAGAGAACGAACAAAACCCCCACTATGAACGCCCCCTGTGCCCCTTTCCCACCCAAAAAACCCCACGAGAGATCTCTAAATACAAACCCACAAATGCCAGCAACGAAACCCCACCTTTTTACCACACCTCTACTTCCGTGCTGGATTCTGGAACTCCTGGAGTTTCCTGGAGCCCTGTGGAGAACTCACATTTTTTTTAAAAAATGATGCCAGCAGAACAGGGGGCTGGGATGGTCCCCAATTCCAGGAGCTGTGTCACAACTCCCTCCAAAGCTGCCTCTTCCCTGGTGCTAAAATTACAAGCCAGATTGGGTTAGGTGAGAAAAAGGGGTGACTTTTAAAAGGATCCCTATGGTCCATCCCTCCCTCCCTCCATCCATCCCTCCATCCCTCCCTCCCTCCATCCATCCCTCCATCCCTCCCTCCATCCATCCATCCCTCCATCACAACACACTGGACAAAAACGCCCCAAAGATGCGCCCTGTAACATATTTACAATTTTTTAAGTTCAGCAAATTACCATATCTGACAAGAATCCCCCTTTAAAAATAGAGATGATGAGGTTCCTCAGGCCCTACCCTTTCCTGAAGTCCCTGGGAGGGGTTGCTGGAGGTCACAGGCGTTGCTCGAGGTCATTTGAGGCTCTGATAATTGAGCAAGGGGGACAAATGACAATACAGGGGTTAATCATGATGAGCCAAGTGAGAAGGGGCACTTGGGTGTAATGGATCAGACACTGCCAGGCCAGGCCGGGGGAGCCCGAGGCCTCAGGGTCACCCAGTGCTGTCACCCATCCTTGGCCCTCTGTCCCCTCAGGGGAGCGACAGGGGGTGGTTATTAGCTTATTTAATATTTATTATTAATGACTAGTATTAGTTTATTTTATTGTTTTTTATTATCATCTCCTGTAAGCAGCACCATCTCCAGTATTGGTATCAGCTATTCATTGAATCATCAACAAATTCCACTGTTGGGATCTACAAAATTCTATTGACAATATTCTCCTTTAGGATCCAGTAGTAAAATCACCTGTTGCAAAATTAGGACTAAAACCAGGATTATTTCTTAGCATAAATAGTAAATTTACTAGTACTGGTAATGACTAATTTATTATTAGCTGCCACAAGGGTATAAATAGTAGATTTATTAGTGTTGGTAGTTACTAACTTATTATTAGCTGCCACAAGGGTATAAATAGTAGATTTATTAGTGTTGGTAGTTACTAACTTATTATTAGCTGCCACAGGGGTATAAATAGTAGATTTATTAGTGTTGGTAGTTACTAATTTATTATTAGCTGCCACAGGAGTATAAACGTGTGCTAACCCAAGCACCTCCCTAACACACACCCCTTCCACTCCTCTCTCCTCCAACCTGCACTCCACTGCAGCTCAGGTGCCTGGGACACCCCAAAAAACCAAATTTCACCAGCCTCTCTGAGCAAGTTTGGGGTAAAAAAACTCATCCAAACCTTCCCACGTGTGTACAGAACAAGTTACCTGGAGAAGCCTCAAGTCCTTCTACCAAGTAGGGATTTATGGGATCATTCTTCCTGATATTGCTTCTCCGGAGCAGTGAATCAAGCCCAGTTTTGCTGCTCAGGCAAGCCCTGCGAGGCTGAGGTGATGGCCAGGGGAGTCAGGGAGTGTCCCCAGCACGGTGACACCCAGGTGGCCGCTGGCCGTGCTCCCCAGGGGCTGGGGCAGGGCTGGGAGAAGGCAATCCAGGAGCAGGAAAGGCTGGAAGGAAGGAAGGACTCCGTAGGTTTCCTCTCCAGTCTCTCAGAGCGATGGATTTCTCGCTCTTCAATTCTGCTTAAATAGAGAGACGGGAGGGAAAACGAGAGGTTAGGGGTGAACACAAACCAAATCCTCTGCTGCAGGTGGGGGAGTGACACACACAGAGGGCTGCGGGACAGCTGGGGCGCCCCAGGTTGGCTCAGCACCCACTGCAAGATGAGGGGAGGGGGATGAGAGCTGTGCAGAGCCGGGCAGGGGCTCGGTCCTGGCCCAAGGCAAACAAAACCAGAGCGGGATCAGGGGCTGCATTGGGTGGTCAGTGTGAGAAGCTCTGCCTGTGGTCAGTGTGCGAGGCCCTGCCTGTGGTCAGTGTGAGAAGCTCTGCCTGTGGTCAGTGTGCGAGGCCCTGCCTGTGGTCAGTGTGAGAAGCTCTGCCTGTGGTCAGTGTGCGAGGCCCTGCCTGTGGTCAGTGTGAGAAGCTCTGCCTGTGGTCAGTGTGCGAGGCCCTGCCTGTGGTCAGTGTGAGAAGCTCTGCCTGTGGTCAGTGTGCGAGGCCCTGCCTGTGGTCAGTGTGAGAAGCTCTGCCTGTGGTCAGTGTGCGAGGCCCTGCCTGTGGTCAGTGTGAGAAGCTCTGCCTGTGGTCAGTGTGCGAGGCCCTGCCTGTGGTCAGTGTGAGAAGCTCTGCCTGTGGTCAGTGTGCGAGGCCCTGCCTGTGGTCAGTGTGAGAAGCTCTGCCTGTGGTCAGTGTGCGAGGCCCTGCCTGTGGTCAGTGTGAGAAGCTCTGCCTGTGGTCAGTGTGCGAGGCCCTGCCTGTGGTCAGTGTGAGAAGCTCTGCCTGTGGTCAGTGTGCGAGGCCCTGCCTGTGGTCAGTGTGAGAAGCTCTGCCTGTGGTCAGTGTGCGAGGCCCTGCCTGTGGTCAGTGTGAGAAGCTCTGCCTGTGGTCAGTGTGCGAGGCCCTGCCTGTGGTCAGTGTGAGAAGCTCTGCCTGTGGTCAGTGTGCGAGGCCCTGCCTGTGGTCAGTGTGAGAAGCTCTGCCTGTGGTCAGTGTGCGAGGCCCTGCCTGTGGTCAGTGTGAGAAGCTCTGCCTGTGGTCAGTGTGCGAGGCCCTGCCTGTGGTCAGTGTGAGAAGCTCTGCCTGTGGTCAGTGTGCGAGGCCCTGCCTGTGGTCAGTGTGAGAAGCTCTGCCTGTGGTCAGTGTGCGAGGCCCTGCCTGTGGTCAGTGTGAGAAGCTCTGCCTGTGGTCAGTGTGCGAGGCCCTGCCTGTGGTCAGTGTGAGAAGCTCTGCCTGTGGTCAGTGTGCGAGGCCCTGCCTGTGGTCAGTGTGAGAAGCTCTGCCTGTGGTCAGTGTGCGAGGCCCTGCCTGTGGTCAGTGTGAGAAGCTCTGCCTGTGGTCAGTGTGCGAGGCCCTGCCTGTGGTCAGTGTGAGAAGCTCTGCCTGTGGTCAGTGTGCGAGGCCCTGCCTGTGGTCAGTGTGAGAAGCTCTGCCTGTGGTCAGTGTGCGAGGCCCTGCCTGTGGTCAGTGTGAGAAGCTCTGCCTGTGGTCAGTGTGCGAGGCCCTGCCTGTGGTCAGTGTGAGAAGCTCTGCCTGTGGTCAGTGTGCGAGGCCCTGCCTGTGGTCAGTGTGAGAAGCTCTGCCTGTGGTCAGTGTGCGAGGCCCTGCCTGTGGTCAGTGTGAGAAGCTCTGCCTGTGGTCAGTGTGCGAGGCCCTGCCTGTGGTCAGTGTGAGAAGCTCTGCCTGTGGTCAGTGTGCGAGGCCCTGCCTGTGGTCAGTGTGAGAAGCTCTGCCTGTGGTCAGTGTGCGAGGCCCTGCCTGTGGTCAGTGTGAGAAGCTCTGCCTGTGGTCAGTGTGACACTCTGAAAAGCTGCTCCAGCCCAGGTGAGAGGACAGCACATTTCCCAAAAGATTCACTCACCTCTCCCCAGGAGCTGCGGTCGGAGGTGCTGGAGCAGAGCCCATCCCTGCAGCCTCTGCTCTGACTCCCAGCCAGACATCTTCCCGTATTTCCTTCTCCCAAAATTCCCTCAGAACTCGGCTCCTGCTCCACCGAGGGAGGCAGAGCCGGGCAGAGCAGGCAGTGGGCACTGCCACCGAGCAGAGCTTTGTCACCTGCCGGCACTGTCCCCTCCCCTGGCCCCCCGAGCGCCGCTGATGGATGATGGGCAGGGTGGCCAGTGTGACAAGCCCTGCCTCAGCACAGTGACACTCTGAAAAGCTGCTCCAGCCCAGAGCACATTTCCCAGGCCAGGCTGGGGACAAGAGGCTGGGAAGAAGCAGCAGCATCAACATCTGCCCTGACAGTGCCCGCCCAGGAGCAGCCACCACCGAGGTGACTCCACTCCGTGCTCTGTTTGGAGTGGGTTTGCGGTGGCACGATGCCAAACACACTGCCAGGAACCCCTCTGCCACACCAAAGGCCCCAATTCGCAGGATCAGCCACCTCAAAAAACAGATTTTGGCCCTCACCCACCCCCTCAGCACATTCCTAAGCAAAGAGGGATGAGCAAAGCACAGCACAGCCAAGAGGGAGCTGGAAAAACAAGTGAAAATCCCAGAGAGAAACACACACACACCCTCCAACCTGGCCTCAGACACTTCCAGGGATCCAGGGCCAGCCGCAGCTTCTCTATGGGGCCTCCCCACCTTCACAGGGAAGAGTTTCTCCCTGATATCCCATCTCACCCCGCCCTCTGACAAGGTGAAGCCCTTCCCTCCTGTCCTGTCACTCCTTGCCCTTCTCCAGAGTCACAGAATCACCGGGTTGGAAGAGACCTCCAAGATCATCGAGTCCAACCCAGCCCTGACACCTCAACTCAACCCTGGCCCCGAGTGCCACATCCAGCCTTGTCTCAAACACACCCAGAGATGGTGAATCCACCTCCTCCCCAGGCCAAGTCCCTCGGGGAGCTGGGATTCCGGCAGGCGGGAGGAGGAAACTCACCTCCATCAGCACTTTGCCAGGCAGCAACTCCCCCTCTCCCTTCCCGTCCCCGTGCTCAGAACACCGAACAGCCTTTGGAGATGGAGCCCCCAGCTTTCTCCAGGTGCTGCCAAGCCCCGCTCGGTCTCCAGGAGGGGCGGAGCCCGGATTGATGCCACCTGCTGCCAGGCCCAGCATCCCGCCAGGGCGGCGGTGGCAGCTGTGGCACCCGCAAAGAGCGGCCCTGGAACATCTGGCAGAGGCGGCCGTGCCCCCCGGCCGTGCCAGCTGTGCCCGTGCGCGGTGTCGCAGCCCCATCCAGTGTCTGCCACGAGAACTGCACGGGCTGGCTGCCGGGGCGGGCAGCGCTTGGCACGGGGGTGCTCAGGGAGCTTCGGCTCCCGGTGCCGACAAAGCCGGGAAGCGGCTGGAAAATCCTGCCCGGCTGATGTGTTCCACCTGTGTTCCCGCTGGGAAAAGCACAGCTGTGAAGGGGAGGTTCTGGGCAGGGCTGTCACCCCCTGTGTCCCTCGGTACTGATGCCTTAAGTTTTTCTTTTCCTGTTCTGCTTTAGCTCCATATTCAGTGTCACTGAGTTCTCCTCACAGGGCACTCAGACACAACAATTCTCTCCAGCCCAACATTCCAGGACAATCCTTCACAACCTCAGCNCAGATGCAAATGGAGCAGAACTTCTCCAAGTGTGAAACCCCGTGCCCAGGCCCCTTTTCTGTGCCCATCTCGAGGCCCATCCTGGCAGGGCTGCAGCCGGGCTCTGGCATTGCCAGGCTGTGCCCTTGGAAGGCCTTGCCATAAATCCCTGCTTTATTCCTCTCCTTCTGTCCGGCCTCTGCTCCAGCTCACACTGATCAGGCATCACCCTCAGGAGGAGAATTTCTGGGAATTCCACCTTTCCCTCACCCCACAATTCCATTATTCACTGATTTTGGGGCCTTTGAAGGCCTTGCAATAAATCCCTACTTTATTCCTCTCATTTTGTCTGGCCTCTGTTCCAGGTCACACTGGTAAGGCATCAGTACCTGGTGGCAGTGCTGGGTAAACAGTGAAGGTGAGGGTGCCAAAGGCTCTTTGGGGGTTGATGTGGGAAGAGAAGCCTTTGCCAAGGTGAGGGAGCTGTGTTGGAATTCCCCAGGAGACCCCCAGGAGGGATGAGCTGTGCCCAGCTGGCTGCAGGGCTCCCCTCTTTAGATTCTCTGATGGTGGCTCAGCCTCGTCTCTCTCCTCTGAATGCTGCTGAGTTTCCTCAGGATTGCAGGCAGGAGAGCTGCTGGAATCCCCTTATTCCTCCCTCCAGACATGGATCATCTCCAGATGTTTCCTCCTGTCCTGTGGGACGTGTCCAAGAAACCCCAGGGGACTCCTCGCTGTCCTTGTGCTGCGATTGGCTTTTAAGTCTCTAAATACACAGAGAGATGAATCCCACCACTAAAATATTCAATTTTATCCTTCTCTGAATGATTTACAATTGAAATTGGAATATTCCCATGGAGGAACATAACTTTGATTTGTTTTAATTTATTTTCTTTTTCCCCGTTGCAGGAGCCTGAGCTTCCCAAATCTGTTTTACTGCAGCAGAGGGAAGGGCTGAGCTGTGGCTCCTTTCAGACGGGCCTGAAGGCAAGGCTGAGTCACTGAGACAGAGCTGCAGAGAGGGGCTGGACAGTAATAAAATACATCTGTCCTCGGTGGCCACATCCCAGATGTGAGTCACATCCTCTCCTTCCTCACTTCCAACCCCAGGCCATGTTTGGACAAGGTCACTGCAGCTCCTTGTCCAGCTGGGACACACAGGGGTTATCTTGGCTGAGCTGGTTTTTTTCCCTGCTGGTTTTCCCAAAGGACTTTGAGCTCATCTGCTCAAGTGGGTTCAGCCAAACTTGCCCCTCCACAAGGCCAGCAGGATGGGCAGCTCTGTAAAAGCTGGAGAAGCTGGAAAATCCCAGAAAATCGGCCTAGCTGTCTCTCCCTCTGGAGCTGGCTGTGTTTGGAGCTCAGGGATGGAGCAGGATGCAGGGCTGAGGGGGCCAAACCCGCCAAGCAGCTCCCTTCTCTCCTGGTGCTATTTCCGACAGCTCTGCAGAAGCCTTTTGCAGTTTTATTCCAGCCCTAAGGCTTTTCCGTGTGTTGTGGTGCCTTCCCATGGAAGCTGAACCAGCTGGCTTGGGACCAGCAGGCTCTGGAGCCCCCACCGGCAAAAAATCCCAGCCCTGATCCTGGGAATCCCTTGGAAAAGGTGCAAGCTGTGTGTGTGTCCTTGCTGGGAACGCAGGCTGGAGGGAGATTTTCCTCCTCCTTTTCCAGCTGGGATGGAGGCAGGTGTGTTTTCCCCCGGAGCACGCCGGCTTTATCTGGCAGCCAATCTGCTCAGCTGCATCCCCAAGCTTGTGCTTTATGAGCCATTTCTGCACTTTCTCCACGAAATGGGACATTTTTGGCTGCAACCCTGGGAGAGAAACCCCGTGGGGCCAGGTGGGGCATGAATTCTCTTGTGTCACCTCTGCTCAAGGTCACCTGGTCCAGCCTTTAGCTTTTAATCGAGGACAAACACCTTCCCTTCTCCCAGGGGATGGGGAATTCTGAGTGCGAGCAGCCCTTTCAGCAAGAAACGCGGGGTTGTGGCTCAAAAAAAGGAAAACGCTGAGGTCCTCAGGGGATTTCTGTGGGGCCGGCAGCCAGCAAAGCCACTTCCTCGCCGAAGGGAGGCAAAATTGAGCAGTTTTCCTTGGCTGGCCTCTCCTGCCACTGCGTGTGCCGCTTCCAGGCAGGATGCTCGGGGACAGCAGGGGACAGCAGGGCCGCTGCTTGCTTCCCGCAGGCTCCCAGCTTTGCTGGCCGTGCTGGAAGTGGGTCCGAAATGACCTTCACCCCGCTGCAACAACCCCGTGGGTTGTTGCTTTTGCCTGTGGGTTTTGGCATCCAGCCCCTCCAGCCCTCACAGAGGGAAAGGCTGCTTGGAAAGGAGCCGGTCCCTGGAGCAAGAGAGGAAAAGGATGCTGGAATTGCTTAGCTGGGAGGTCAAGTTTCCCAAGATGGCACTGTGGTGGCTTTTTCGAAGCTGTCACTGGCAGCAGAAGGGAAAAAAAAAAACAAAACCAAACCCCTCCTGGATAACGTGGGCCTGCGCAGGGCAAATATTTGACGCGCTGAATAAATGAGCAGGAGGGAGACGTCAGGGAGAGCAGGGAGCTCTGAGTCATGTTCCCACAGAGCTCCAGACACCTTCCCGGCAGGCAGCTGCCAAATGTCCCTGTCCTCGGAGCGTGGCAGGCACAGGAGAATGTTCCCACAGCTCTGCTGGCAGCCAAGGATCTTTGCAGATCTCCAGGAGGGCCGTGGAGACCCCCAGGCGGGCTGGGACAGCCCCAGGAGTGATGGAGAAGCAAGGGGAAGTCTGGGAATTAAATCTGGGGTCGGACCCGCTGATTTGGCCCTCTCCCTCCCCTCCCTTTCTTGGGGATGCTGAGTGAAATGCAGCCTTATTCCCACTTGGGATGCTCCTGTTGAACAAACAGCCTGGCGTGCCGGGCTTCACCCCCTGCCTCTGACACAGCTTCGGGGTGAAATTAGCGGGCAATTTCCTCCCTCCCAACGTGCAATTTAAGCGTGTGGTGAAGCAGCGGCGCTCCTCTGGCTGGAAAGCCGCTCGGTGCGAGCGTTCGGGCAGAGCTCTGCGGTTTTCCTGCCCGCCCGCCCGCTCCTGCGGGGGGAAAAGCGGAAGATCGCGGCTGAACTCTCGCTTCCCATCAGGGCAGCGCTTGTGCGCAGCGGGGAGGGCCAGCCTGCAATTCAATCTGCAGCTCCGGGGACAATGCAGCCTGTGTGTCCTGCTGCCGACAGCCGTCCTGTGCGGGGACAGGCTGTCCCAGCCCCGTGCTGGCGCCGGTGGCACCGGTGCCCGGGGGGACAGCTCGTGCCCCTGGGGGACACGGGGTATTTCGTGATGTGCGCCGGCTTTGCTGCCTGCGTGTGCCTGGGAAACGCTCTCTTCCCCCGCCGGCTGCGTCCTGAGGTTTGTGGATATGAAAGTCCGCACGCCTCTTTCTTCTTTTTAATTGCTATAATTTGTCAGGCTCTTACCCGCAGCCAGGAGCAAGGCTTGGCTCTGAGTTCCCTAAGGCGGATTTATTTTGGTTTCGATGCCGTGCAAAAAAAAAAAAACAAAACCCCAAACCACCCCAGCCTCTCGCGGGGTGCCCTGGGTGTGCATCCCGTGCCCGGGTAAAATTTTCCTCGCTGGAGTAATTTCCTTGCCCCCAGCGGGACTTCTCTTGCGAATAAAGCTACGTGGGATAAGAGGCTGAAAAACCACCACAGCCTAGGAAATTTATGCAGAGGAGGGAAGGAAGGAGGGAGGGAGGTTGTTGCTAGCGGGCGAGCGGCGGCGCTGATTGCTGTTCTCATGGCAGGAGGACGGCGCTGGGGCTCATTAGCAGGCGGCGGGAGGCAGGGCAGGGTTCGCCAGCTCACAAATTGCCCCCGAGCAGGGGTTGGTGCCTCCTGCCCTGGATGCCGTGGGGATGGGTGCCCAGGGCCATGGGGTCGGGCTGGGAGCGCTTTTCCAGGCGTGGGGGGCTCGGTGCTGCCCTGTTTTCCAGCAGCCTGGAGCTGGTGATGCTGTTTTCCCTCCTAGGCAGGAAGGGAGCCTGGATGTGCCGCTGTTTTGGGGCTCGCCGGTAGCGAGTCGGGGTCTCTCTGTTTGCGGTGAAGATAAGGGCTTGGAAGATCAGGAGAGGGAGTAGTTGAGAAAAATAGAGAGTCCCAGGCAGAGAGAGGTGAAATTTGAAGTATTACGGGCAGGAAAAGGTAAAGGCTGATGGTTTTTCATGGGGAGAGTGCCAGGAACAGCTTGGGCTGAGCTGTCACGGGACACATCCCCTGGGGACGCGTTCCCTCGGCCTTTTCCTGCAGACACCAGCACTGTCCCCATCCCTGCGGGACTTCCCGGGAGCAGCTCCCACACCCAGGCTCATCCCGCACCCATCGCTGTGGGGCGGGGACCCCCAGCCCCCTGGCACAGGGATCAGCACGATCCCCCCCTGTCACTCCGAGTCCCGGCAGAGCCAGCGAGCTGCGTGTCCCCACGCCAGCACCGCCACCCCAGGTGGCCTTGTTTTCCTCGGCAAAGGCGGATGGGAGCCACCATCTTCTGAGCAAAGAGCATTTTTAATCTCCTGCTACCGCTCCGTGCAATTAACTTGATTCCCTCCCCTCGTTTCCTGCAGAGGTTTAATTAAAATGCATTGTTCGCCTCGCCAATTATTTGCTCTGTCCCCCGGATAACCTCTGTGCAGCGGCTGCTTCGTGGGGCTTTTTTTTTTCTTTTTTCTTTTTTTTCCTTTCTTTCTCTTTTTTTCCTTTCTTCTCGTTATTGAGGTTTCTCTCCGTCCCCCCCCCTCGGCAGCTCCAGCAGCGTTTACCTGCTCGGGAGAGCGGGGTGGGGGAATTATGGAAGCGCAGGGGGCGAGCGGGGGCTCCGCATCCCCGCGGAGCCGGGCGCGGGGGGAGCGCACGGAGCTCCGTGCCCCCGAGCAGCTGAGACAACAAGACCTTGTTGACTCGCTTTGAGCTGCCGGCGCTCGGCAGCTGCCGCTCCAGCAGGTGATAATTGAAACCGGGAGCGGACCTGGATGGCGGCAGGGCTTGGGATGGAGTTCAGCCCCCCTCCCTCCTCGCCCCGCTGCTGCCTCGGGCTTTGCACGGGGTGGGGACCCTGGGGACGCTGGGTGACATTCCCCAGGGAGAAGGGGTGGTGGAGCAGGGAGTGAGCGGCTGCGGCTCCGCAAGGTCATCCCTGGAGGAGCCGTTCGGGAGAAGGGGTGTTCAGCGCTTTCTAAAAATAACAGGACCGAAATAACGAGCTGCTCTCGAGAGCGGTGCTGGGCTTGAAGCCGGGCCAAGGCAGCTGCTGCCGGGCCGGTGGTGGCCCCTCGGGTGTGCCGTGCAGCTGGACCTGGCCGGGGGGGCGGCACGGGAGTCCCCCACACCGGCCAGGGGGTGAATATGGGATGCGGGATGGCTCGGAGAGATGCTGATGCTCAGCCCCAAAGTGGGGGAGGAAGGGCAGGGTCTGCTCTTGGGAGGGTCGCTTAGGAAGTGGGGTTGATCCCCTCGGAGGGGAGGGGGGACACGGCCATGTGGTTTCCTCCTTTTCCAGTTTGGAGAGCAGGGCTGGCGTCTGGATCTGATGGGAAACGCTGGGTGTCTGCGGAGTGTCAGCAGCATCTCCTCCTGCAAAGTCTCCTGAACGTGTCCCCAAAGGCTTCCCTGCTCCTGCTTTTTGCAGATCTTGGCTTTCCTTGCAGGGGCTCTGGTAAATGTCATTTTCCTGGTGGTCTCACACACTGGGATTTGCTGGCTCGCTGGTATCGAGGTGTAAGTCTGCGTTTGGGGGGGTTCATCAGGCTCTGTGCAGCTCCAGGCTGCAAAGCAGGGGCTCCCTGCCTGCTCTGGCATCCTGAGGGGGGAATTTCTGGAGATCTGGGGTGATATTTAGAGAAACCTTCTCATTCTGCACCCACCTGAAAGGAGGTTGGAGCCGGGTGGGGACAGCATCTCCTCTCACAGAACAAGGGACAGGACAAGAGGAATTGTGAGATGCTGGAGCTGGAGAGGCCAGGCTGTGTTTTCCCATTCCCTGGGATGATTTTGGGAGCCAACCCTGCTCTCCCCGCAGCTGATGGGGTTTATTGGAATGTACAAGGGGGCTGCTGGGGACGGGATTCAGCCATTCATGGACCTCTGCTCCTTGAAATCCCAACCCAGCAGCCTGGCTGGATCTCAGGGAGAGCCATCCCTGCGAGCTGCAGGTGGAAATGACTTCTCCAGGACATTGGGCTGAGCTGCTTTTGGGGCTCCAGGGCGAGCAGCCGTCCCTCAGGGAGGTGTTGGCTGGGCACTGCACTCGAGCCCAGCAGTGCCAAGCTCCCCCCTTCTCCCACCCGCCTTTCCAAATCCACGGATGAAACTTGGAGCAGTTTCCAGTCTGATTGCAGCTCCAGAGTGGGAATCCCCAGCCCTACAGGGAGCATAAATCCTCTTTTATCGCTCTGGAAGAGGGTGCAGCAGCAGCCTGGGGAAGGCAGCCCCGCTCACGCATCCTTCCAGGGAAAGGTCCAAACCTGCCTCACGTTCCTGATTAAAATCTGCCTCGAGTTCAGCCCTGGCACCTCCCAGCCAGGCCTGCAGGGCCGATTTTTGGGGAGAGAAGGGCTCAATTCCGTGTCACAAGCTGTTGGCACTGAAATAACAATAATCTATGGGCTGACAGTGGTGGCCCTGCTCCACGCAGCCAAGCAGCAGCCGGTCCCTCCCAGGGCAGCACGTCCTGTGAGTGCCTCTCATCTTGTTTTTATTTCTATTTTGATGGGTTTTTCAGGCTTAAAATCCATACTCCTGGCTGTTCCTGCCCTTATATGCAAGTGCTCTATAATTGAAAACTCTCAGTTGTGCTCTTCTCCCATGCAAAGCGAAGGCTTCAAAGCAGCAGGTGGAAATCGAGCTGATATCTTGGCTGCCAAAGTGAAAATTTGAATGAAAATTTAATTTTTCCTTCGCAAAGCAGGGAACTGGGTTCCTGGTGCCCTGGCCAAAAGCCTGATGTGACCTTGACTTGCAGGGGCAGCGAGGGGAGCAAACCCCAGCTCTGTCCCAGGAACATGGGAGATGCAGGGAAGGAGATTTTTCTGGAAATCCTCTTGGCCAGATGGAGTTTCGGCTTCTGTGTAACAATAATGTGATTTCCTGATGGTTTTATGGGTTGAGGAGAGGGGACTGAGCATCTCCTGGCTTTTGAGCACCACCTGTGAGGCTCAGTCCTTTCCTACAAGGACACTCAGCAGCCTCGGAGCTGGTTGATGGTGTTGAGTGGTGCTCCTGACGCCTTGGATTTTAACTTTGATATTTCCCAAACCCTGCAGTGCTCAGGGTGTGACTCTGCAGGGTTTTGCAGCCTGGGAGCTGCTGCTCTCTCACGTTCACAGGGACACAACAAAGCCTCTCCAAGGCTGCTCTCCAAGGACACCCAGACTGTCCTGGGCCCAAAATGTGCAACCCAACACCTTGAGAAGGGGGGGTGAGCTGGGGAAATGCCATCATGTGCTAAAGTTTGAATTGGGGAATTGATGCTGAGATGCAAATGGCCCAAAGCTCTAAAGGGGTGAAGAACTCGTGACTCGGGGTCCATCCTGGGCTCCATGGTGAGAGCAGCCTCTGGCTCCCCAGGCTGTGCCTTTGGAGGCCTTTCCAATCAATATCCACCTTTATTCCCTCCCTCCTGTCTGGGTTCTCTGGGCTGGGGACAGCATCTCACAGAACAAGGCACAGGACAGGAGGAATTGTGAGATGCTGGAGCTGGAGAGGCCAGGCTGTGTTTTCCCATTCCCTGGAATAATTTTGGGAGCCAACTCTGCTCTCCCCGCAGCTGATGGGGTTTATTGGAATGTACAAGGGGGCTGCTGGGGACGGGATTCAGCCATTCATGGACCTCTGCTCCTTGAAATCCCAACCCAGCAGCCTGGCTGGATCTCAGGGAGAGCCATCCCTGCGAGCTGCAGGTGGAAATGACTTCTCCAGGACATTGGGCTGAGCTGCTTTCCAATAAATATCCACCTTTATCCCCTCACTCCTGTCTGGGCTCTGTTCCTAGGGAGCCACTTCAGGCATCACCCCGACTCCAGGTGTGCTTCATCCAGGTGCTTTCCTGCAGCATCCTCGATCCTCTTTGGCACCCTGCCCCTCATCCCCACCCGCCTGGTGGCCCCCGCGGGCCCCTGTGCCGGCTGCCGCTGTCACCTGCAGAAGGCAGCGCTGGCGCTGGCATTGAGCAGGAGGTGAGACATCGCCGTGAGCGCCCCCTCTTACTGGGATGGGTGGGACAGAGATGGGATCACTCCGGTGTGTTTTAAAGTGTGATTTATTGCTGCAGTCTCAGTAAACCATGGGAACTTCTTCACAGAGGAGTGTAGGAGTTGGTCGCAGCGTGGATAGGGAGCACGAGATTGTGGGTTACAAGGTTTCTTAAAGGTTAATTGGTCAATGGATAGTTGTTACAGATATATTTTTTTCATATCTACACTAATAGGTAATCGTATCTGTATTACATGTCTGTCACATTGCAGAGTTTTTCATCCAACCATCTATTGACTTTTAGTTCTGCATTACTCTATTTTCTATTACTACACTCTAAACTTTTTATCTTATTTTATAACTACTTTTACGTCTAAACTTTACCCTGTAAAATTCTCTACTGTCTAACATAACACGTCTTTTCTTAGTAACCTACAACAAAAATTTCATTATGTAGTTTAAGTTTGGATTAAATTCACGGTTTTGGGTTAAATTTAGTACACTTTTCAAGCTCGGAGCAA
This sequence comes from Picathartes gymnocephalus, assembly GCA_013390045.1. Classification (NCBI taxonomy): domain Eukaryota; kingdom Metazoa; phylum Chordata; class Aves; order Passeriformes; family Picathartidae; genus Picathartes; species Picathartes gymnocephalus. The sequence continues at coordinate 16,206 of WEKY01059178.1, forward strand.
GTAGACCCAAGGCTTTGAAGGTTTTTCGTGCCTGGGATTCTGACACCCTCCTGGGCTGGGGGCATCCAAAGACTCCTGGGGGGTGCCAGGGGCTGGATCGGCTGCGGAGGGTGCAGGGCAGGAGCTTTCCCGTGCCCGTGCCCACATTTAGGGAGCGGAGGGATGGCAGGGAAGGAGGAGAGGAGAGGGAATGTGGCCGTGGGAAGTCCCAGCCCGAGCTGGAGCGGTGCCACTGCCAGCTCTGCCAGGGAGGAGTGTTCCCCCCACCCCCCGTTTTGGCTTTTGTGGCCCCTCAGGAGCGTTTTCTCGCTCAAATCCCACGTGCATTTGATTTCGCAGCCCGCGGATTCCTTCGGGTTGAGGAAAGCCGCCGAGGAGCTGCGGGCGGCTCCCTCCCGGCTTTTATTTTGTGTTTGGTTTTAATTGGGAAGACAAAAGGCCGCGTGCTGGAGGCAGCCCGTCTCTCCCTTTGTCCTACGCCTTCATGGGACCAGGAGAGGGATGCGAAGCGAACGCGGCAATCCCGTTTTTACCCATCCCTGTTCCCATGGGACCTCCAGACCCCACCGAGCAGCAGCTGCCCCTTTCCTGGGGGTGAAGGGCGAGCAGCTGCGGGGTGATGCCACAGGCAGGTGTGTCCATCTCTCCTGAGCTTTAATCCTTTCTTCTGGCTTTTTTTTTTTTTTTTTTTTTCCCCTCCCTTTTAATCCCTGGAAACAAAGCCTGAGGGCAGCTGCGCCCGGCAGCGCATCCCGCTGCAGGCAGGCGGGGCTGGGGCTCCGCTCTCGTGCGGCATCTCGGCTTTGCAGGTGATTCCCCAAAAAATCCCTTTGCCAAAGCCATCCCTCTGGCTGCCCGGCGGGGGGTTCCAGCCAGCTCAGGGTGTTGGCCGGAGCAGCGATGTTTTTGGGAATCCGGGAGAGGAGCCCTCCACCCTGCGGCGCCCGGGAAAGGGGTGGCTATTTCTGGGCTGCAAAAGGAAAATTGTCCAACTGCTGAAATTGGCAGCCCAGCCCAGGACTATAATAAACAACTTCCCGGCCAAAGTCCCTGGCTATTTTCTCTCTGTTTTGGCTCGGAGAGGAAGATTTGTTTGCTGCTTGGAATTTTTTTCCCTTGTCTTTCTTTTTTTTTTTTTTTTCCCCTCTTCCTTTAGGGGTATTTAAAGCCAACAACCTCCCCCCTACCCCAGTCCCGAGGCCAGGCTGGGGTTGCTGCTCTCCTGGGTGTCTCTGGGTCCATGGAGGTGTCAGTGCCACCAGCTCCCATGGTGGCACTCCAAACAGAACCTTTTGGGATGTGTTCAAAGCCCTGCCGGGCATTTGTCGCCTCCAGATGAGCTTTGGTATGAAAATAATGAAATATTAAAAACCGAAGAAAAAAGCAGGAAAAAAAATCCCAGCGGCTTCTAGGAAGGGTTTTCCAGACTGTGGGACTGACCAGTGAAGCAGGAAAGCGGATTCTCTGTGCAAACTTTTCCATCTTTATTCTCCTCGGGGAGGTGCGGGCTGCCAAAACTCCTCCCCGGGAATTTTGGGAGCTCCCACATTGCTGTGCTGTCCCTGGGTTCCGCTCTCCCATCCTGCAGAGAGCTCCCAGGTGCCACAGCTCATTCCTGGGGGATGCAAAGGGCATCAATCTGGATAAATCAGGCGTGAGAGATGGGTGTGTGCAGCATCTCCGTGCAGCGACAGCTCCGGCAGTGCTGCAGCTTCCCGATCCCCGTGCCTGCAGCAGGCTGGAGCGCTGCAGCTGGGATGTTGGCAGCTGAGATCCGCGTTTTGGGACGGCCCTCGCTTTGAACAAGTGATGGAGCAGCAAAACGAGGGACAACCAGCAGCCAGACCCTCTGGGAAGCTCTGGGCACAGGGCTCTTCTTGCAGGCGGAGCGGGAGGATGCAGTTAGAAGTTTGTTGTGGAGGGGGTTGGGTAGAGGCTGCTCCCGTCTGTTTAGTGATGTGAACTCTCTTGGAATGACATTTTTCCCATCATTTTTCCTGAGGCGGGACTCACTTTGCTCCCCAGGCGGGAGCAGGGTAAGGCCCAGGTGCGTTTTCCCTGGTACTGAGCCCTCGAGGTGCTGCCAAGGACATGAGGATTTGGGCAGAGAGCAAAGGTTCAGCCAGCTCTGGTCCCACAGAGCCACCAGCTGTGGCAGAGGGGACCCCCAGGAGGGATCCCTGAGGATTTTACATGGAATTTCTTCCTTCTCCCGCGGAGCCAAGCTGGCTGGTTGTTGTCAAGCTGAGTGTGGGCCTGTGCAAGGTCTGTTCCTGAGGGAGGAGCAGTGTTTGCTCACCAGTTCTGTTCCTCTGTGATGGCTGGGCTGGTGCCTCCCGCATTTCCTGGGGGTCATTCCCCACCGGAGGGGAAGGGCAGGGCAGGATGGGGTTGGCAGCGCTGCCACAGGTGCAGCAGCTCCTTGCAGAGAGCCCCGTGGAGCACGAGGTGCCATCCACAGCAGGATCCGTGGGAATCACCCACCTCTGGCAGGAATTTCTGGGATGCTGGGAACCAGCTGGGAGGTACAGAGTGGGGCCGGGATGAAGCTGTGCAGAGCACGTGGAATGAAGGGGCCAGGTCTCAGCAGAACGATAGGAAAGGCTCCCCGGGGCTGGAGTTTTCTGAGCTGGATGAGCTCAGAGCTCTGTTTTCACCTCTATTCCAAGAGAATTTGGCGTGTTTATATGGGCAGCTCATCCCTCGGCACCCCAAAAGTGTCTATCTGCTACCCCTCCAGCTGGAATTGGGAAGTGGATGGGATCCTGGAGGGATTTCCAGTGGAGGTGAATGGGGGAAGCAGCAGGAGGAGAGCTGGGGTTTGGCTCTGCCTTTGCTGCATTTCCCCAATGAAAAGGGGGTGCTGCCCTACCCTGAACCCCCATCCCTGGATCCATCCGACCTGGGGAGGCTTTGCAGCCCCTCCCGGGTGAGCTGCAGCCCCGGGCAGCCAGCTCTGACACGAGCCAGATTTCAGAGCCGGGCACAGGAGGCTGGCGAGGGCTCTCCTTGGCAGAGCAGCCAGGGGAACAGCTTGTGACAGCCTCTCTCCCTCTCTGAGCGCCTGCTGGGGTGCGTTCCCTAACCTTTCCTGCCTCCGTTCCACTCCTGTGTTTCTCTCTCTCTCCTCTTTCTTTTTTTTTTTTTCTTCTCCCTTCCCTTTCCCCTAACTGTAAATGCGCCATAAAAATGGATCAAATTGCTTAAATCACTGTCATTAAATCAGTGTGAGTCCCCCCTCCGCCCCTGTGCTCGAAGCCTGGCAGAGAACATTTGTTCCAAAGGCTGAACAGCCGTCTTATTGCTCTGAAAGCATATTTGCTGCTTGATGGAAGGAGGAGAGGGGGAGAAAAACAGCCTGCAAGGGAAGGAGGGGGGTGAAACCACCGCGGGCTGATTCTCCTTGGACACAGAGAGGGGGGAGTGAGGGCTGGGTCCATGGGAGGTGATGGGGGGACAGGGATGAGGGGATCAGGGTTTGGCTTTGATGCTGAAGTGGGGGGTTCGTGGTACAGGGGGTGCTGGAGAGGGGTGATGGAGATCCCACACGGCCACAACCAGCAGAATCATCCTGTCTGGATTGCAACCCAGCAGTGCAGCACAGGAGAGCTGTTGATTCCCAGTAAACAAGGCAGGTCGAGCTGCTGAACCTTCCCGAGGCCCTGGGTTGATTAAGCCCTGCCAGTCCCAGCTTAAAGAGCAGCTTTAGAGCCGCTGGTGTTTGCACATCTGAATAAAAAAACCTTTTGCAAACCCTCACCGTGGGCTCCGGCAGCTCGGGGGAGCTGGGGCAGAGCGATTGCTGGGGAAATTCGGAGTATTTTGGGAGCCTGGGTTCTGGCAGGGCAGAGCAAGGCAGCGATGGAGGCAGAGACAAGGCTGATCCAGGAGCTGCTGCCGGCACCGGGACACAACTCAGGAATGCTTCTACCCAGGTGGTCTGGAAAACCCCTGGAGAGAGGAACACGAAAAAGGGTGGCTGTGCTCAGGTGGGGGTTGGTCTCTTTCTCCAGGCAGCAGCTGACAGAACCAGAGGACACAGCCTTGAGCTGAGCCAAGGGAAATACAGGCTGGATATCAGGGAAAAGTTTTTCCCAGAAAGGGGGATAAAGTATTGGAATGCTCTGCCTGGGGAGGGGGTGGATTCACCATCTCTGGGTGTGTTTGAGACAAGGCTGGATGTGGCACTCGGGGCCAGGGTTGAGTTGAGGTGTCAGGGTTGGGTTGGACTCGATGATCTTGGAGCTCTCTTCCAACCCGCTGATTCTGGGATTCTGAGGAGAGCCGGGAGCTGGAGGCGGATCAAAGGGCTGGGGAGGGGGCTGCCACAGGAGCTGGCAGGGAGAGCCCATCCCAAAGGCACGGCTGTGCCCAGCCCTCCTGCTGCCCCAGGGCTCCAGGCTCTCCAGCAGAGCTCTTGCACTCACCAGCGGCTTTCTGGTGCTTTGAGCCCGGGAAGGTTTCTCAGAGGATGCTGATTCCCTCCCCATCCATCATCCTCCACCCCGCTGAGCGCGGACACCGCCTCCTGCCCCGGAGCTGCCTCCTGGGCTCTACCTGAGCACTGAAGTTGCCTCCAGGACCAAAACGTGACCCTGGGGATGCTGTTCTGCCCGCAGACCATGGCAGGGCTGGCTGTAGCCTCCGGCTGCGCTGCTCCGGAGCCCTGAGGAGCGCAGGAAGATGAGATGTGCTGGCACAGATTCCCCGTGCGTGGGGCAGAGCTGGGGGGCACAGCCCTGCTCCTGCCTCTGCCCTGGCTGCAGGAGCTAAAAGCCAGAATGCAGAACAGCTCCAAGGGCTGGAGGGGTGCCCGAATTTCCACAGCTCCAGATTAAAGCTCGGAAAGGCTGCCTGGAGGCTGGGGAAAGGCTCAGCCTTCCCGAGGCTCGGCACGCTGCTCCGGGAGCCAAGGTGGCCCTTCCCAGCCCTCTGGATGCCCTGTTCCAGCTGTTCCAGGCCAGCAGGGACTCCCATGCCCTTGAAGACCCCGTGGATGGTGGGCAGGGACCCCCTACCACGAGCTGGGATCCGACTGGAGCTTTTCCAGGCTCCCCCTTGGAAATGGGAGCACGGAGAGGGCAACGCAGCCCTTCCCCCCCTCCTCGTGGGCTTTGCAGATTAATTATCCCCAGGGTAAGGAGCTGCTTAATGGCTCTCCCCCTCGGCCCCCCCTCCCTTCCCATGGGAAACTGCAGGGACAGCTTCTCCTTGTCCCTCAGGGGCGATGCGTGCCAGGATTAATCCCTGAGCATCCTGCTGCTTGCTGGGGACACCCCGAGCTGATCCTCGGCCCTGGCCTAAATCAGGAATAACTCCCCTAAAGGCAGGAGCAGCAGTGAGTTAGCATCTCCCAACGCTGTGACACGGCAATGCTCCGTGGAGGAAAGTAGGATTGATAGGAATAATCAGGGTTTTTTGGTTTTTTTTTAACCGGATTGAACTTTAAGGTGAGGGGGCAACTCCCTCATTGCCAGCTTTTGGTCTTTACTTTGGTTTCTGAGTGCCTGAGGGCAGCAAATCTGTCTTGACAGAAGTGCTAATGGAGAACAAAATGGATATTAATTCAGGGGAAGTGTTTCCAGACAGGGATTCATCTCTTTAAGCACCACTGAAGTACGTGAGCTGCTCAGCTCCAAGCGGGAACAACGATTTTTTTTTCTGGCTGCATCCTGGTCCACAAGGATGCTGAGGGACAAAGCTCATTTGGGGCTCATTTGGACCAGATACAGACCCGGGGGTCTCCCAGCTGGTGATGCCAGAGCATCCAAAAATCCACTTTACCTCCAGGTTCCACGAGCCATGACGCAGTAGAGGGGAGAGGGGGGTGACTCCCCCTTTCTTTCCACCCCCAAAAACCCTCTGAGAACCAGAGATGCATCATCATCTCAGGCATGGTCCAACCCCTGGCGTGATTTCCCTCATCCAGACACCCCAGGAACGGGAATTTCTGCCCAGGGATGGTGAGGGGAGGAGGGAGCACATCCCTCCTGGCAAAGGCAGGGGCTGCTGCAGAGCCCTGGCAGCTCCCGTCCCTGCAGGTGTGTGTTTATTGCTTCCTGCCGGGAAGAGCCACAGCTGGGATCTGTGTTTGCTCAGGACCTCGTTAGGGGCTTGTGGTCGCAGCCGTGCCTGCCTGGGATCCTGCAGGAGGGATAAATCCTGGCAAACGCATCCCGGCACAGCCTGAGAGCTGCTTCACCAGGAGATCCACCTTGCTTTTCTTGCTGAGGGTAGGAAACCACTGTTAGGAAGATACATCCACAAACACCAGAGGATTGTGTCCAAAAAAGAGACAGAGGAGTCCTTTTACTTTATTCGAATAAAGGGAGAGGCCATGGGGCATTTCCCCTGGCATCTCTCAGGTTTTTGGAGGGCGCAGCCTCCTTTTTATCCCAATTTCCCGGCCGCTTTTTCCCTCTCTCTTTCCCCATTGGCTGAGGTATTTGAGAGGCACAGACTTCCCAAAATGCCTGATACCTAAAATTCCCTTCTAATGTATAACCGCCCCCCCTCCCTTTAATTTCTCTTCTTTTAATTCCTGGAATTCGTAGTTCTTCCCATTGTTCCTTTCATCTCTCAATGCACAATTTCATTTATCAGTGGACTTAGAGTTTATCTGTAAAGACAGATCTCTTTCATTCCATTCATCAATCAGTGGAATTCTTCCCATTGTTTCTTACCTCTCTCAGTGTTAGTGTTATCTACAGCAGGCCCACAGCTTGTTTGGAAATACAAGCCCTCATTCCTTTCACCATCAAGGACCTCTCTCTCTGCATTGGCCAAACTCTCCATGAGCTTCATCCGACAGCACCTGGAGGTGGCTGGAATTGTCAACAAGGGTCCGAAAAGCTGAGCCGTGATGTCTCTCAGCATAAGGAGCGCTCTTTCCCACCTCCTCAATAGCTGGGCTGTCCTCCTCGAGCACTCGCTTCTGGTGGGGGTTAGGATTTTTCCTTCTCTCATGGAATTTTATCCCATCTGTTGCCAAGAGACAATAACGACCCGTGCTTAAGAGAAAAAAGAAATGGCTAAGGTTGGGGTGGGGGGAATTCTGCAGCTGGCTCTGCTCTTACCTGGGAGGTTTTCCTCTTTGGAAGGGCCAAGATACCTCGAGATTTTGGCAGGGGATGAGGAGCTGGGCTCCTCTCCTCGCTCTCGGCATGGGAGGGGAGGCAGGCCGCGGCCGCCGTGGGGAGAATTCGCCATCACTGCGGGGTTCTGTCTGCTGCTTTCTTTTTTTACCGTGAGTAAAGCTCTCTCTGTGGCCATTGCACTGGGACCTTTTTAACAGCCGGCCTCACTAAAGAAAAGGACCCTCACCACCTCCTTGGGACCTCTCTGCTGGGAGGAACACCTGGGGCAGCGAGGAGGGAGCAGCCTGGGAACCTCTCGGGCTCCGGAGCTTTTTCCTGATGAGGCCCCACAAATCCCACGGCGGGATCTTGGCTGTGATTATACGGAAAAAACCCGTATGGATCCAATAGAGCACAACCCCTGCTTGTCAGAGCAGCCTCCGGGCTCCAGCAGATGCAAAGTTTCGAGGAAATTGTGGTTTTTCCATGTGTCTCTAAACGGCGGATCCAAACAGGGTCCTTCCCCTCCACCTCCTGCTCTCGCTGGGAGGTAGCAGGACAGCGGGATGCTTCTCTCCTTGCTTTTCTCCCTTGGAAGCCATGCAGGAGGGGCTGTGATTCCCTGCACACGGCTTTCCTTAGGGAAGAATAAACCCTTGTGTGTTTGGAGAGCAAAGCTGTCGGTGGCAGCCGGCTCCCGCATCCCCAGGCAGGTAACTCTGCCCAGGCGTCATTGCTGGGCTCGTTTTCATTTAAAAGCTGATTTGCTGCAGCTCTGTGCTGACCTTCAGCCTGGCAGGCTGCTGCTCTGCAGGGGAAAACAGCCCTGCTCTCTCTGCTCTTGTTTCCTTCCCCCATGCCCGAGATAACTCCCTGTCTTGCTCTGTCATCATGTCTTTATCTTAACCCTACAGATTTTTCCCTTCCCCAGCGAGCGGGATGATTCCTTAATGCTTATTGACAGGGGTTTGTGAGCACGGTACAGGGCCTGGGAGTAGGGCACGGAGGAAGCTGGGGAGGTCCGTGCTCCTGCTGGCAGGAGGGGCCGCGCACAGACAGCACCCTCGGCTCCCTGTGCCCACGGCTGTGCCCACGCCCGTGCCCACGCCCAGCGCCTGCAGCTGATGCTGCTGCATAACCAGGATCCCGAGGGATTCTCCATCCCCAGAGTCCTGAGATATCTCCCATTCTCACAGCCTGATGTTTCTGCATAACCAGGATCCCGAATGGTTCTCCATCCCCAGAGCCCCTCGACATCTCCCATTCCCACAGCCTGATGTTTCTGCATAACCAGGATCCCGAAGGATTCTCCTTCCCCAGAGTGCCGAGACATCTCCCATTCCCACAGCCTGATGTTTCTGCATAACCAGGATCCCGAAGGATTCTCCATCCCGAGTCCCGAGACATCTCCCATTCCCAATTTGTGCCAGTGCTGCTGCTGCATAACCAGGGTCCCACGAGATTCCCCTTTCCTGGGGCTGCTGAGGCATCTTCCCTTCCCTGCTCACAGATCATCCCTCCTCCCCGTGTGCTTCGGAGCTTTCAAGGCCGTGGCGTGGGCAGGAATTGCCGGGCAGGCTCTGGCTCAGCAGAGCCTGGGGACCCGCAGGCAGGGCAACTTTGGCCGGGCCCTCTGCCAGTGCTGCGACTGCAACGACAGCTTTGGATTTAGCAATCTGCAGACTTTGCCTTCCGGATGCCAGCCTCCCAGTACCTCCCGCGGATTTGCTTAGGAGAGGGAAAACGATGGAGCTTTGGAGCGAGGGAAGGAGGAAGGCGTTACCTGTTGGGATGGGCACTTTCTGCCTGGGGGTGGAGATGGGGGTGGGAGGCAGCGTGACTCCAGGGTAGGTTGCAATCCCCTGGGGATGGAGATTAGGTCTCTACCCTGGAGATTTGATTTATTTCCCGGAGATTTGATTCATTTCCTGCATGGAAGGCATTGCCCGGCTTGGCTGAGTGTCTCTGCAGGCTCAGCCAGCAGCAGTGGCTGTAAGGAAAAAAGCCTTAAGTGAGAGATAACGGGGACTAAAAAAGGCTCTTTGCCAGCCAGGGGGATGGAACAGCCCCACGCGGGTGTGCCAAGGTGGTGGCAGCCGGGCTGAGCACGGCCGCACTCAGCACACATGTGGCAGCAAGGGACAGCGGTGGTGGCAGCCGGGCTGTCCCCGCTCTCCCCGTCCCTGGACCAGCAGAGGGCAACAGTGACCTTTACAACCGGCTTGTCCCCAAAAAATCACCCTCCCTGCGCCAGGGGGGCTCGGCTGGTGCATCCCGGCTGCGGGGGTCCCGGCGGGTCCCGTGGTCCTTTCCGGGAACACGGCCTGTCCTCAGCATCTGCTGGGCAAAGCGGTGGCAGCTGGAGTGGTGAGCCCATCCATGGAGTGACGGTTCCCACCTTGGAGCCCATCCACGGGAGGGAATGGCCGCTCCAAAGTGGGAACAATCGTCTCAGCGATGGCTCCGAGGTGGGATTCATCGCCCCATCCATGAGCTTCAGGGTGGGATGGGCTCCAGTGCGGGCTATAAACCAGGGAGAGCTGCTCTGGGCCCGAATTTTGGGTTTTAGCAAGGCGTGGAACTGCCTGCAAGGGTGATGGTGCCTGTGAACCCTCCCCGTGGACACAATTTCAGGTAAGAACCACTCCAACACTGATGAAAAATGGTTGGATGCTGCTGCCTTGGCACCCAAGTAGCAACCCCGATGTTTTGGGAGGAACTCAACTTATGGGAAATGTGCTGGGGTGGCCTGTGGGATGTGGATCTGGAAGAGCAGCCCTTGCAGAGATGCTGGAGAAAGGCTGGAATGTGGGAGACGGGCACAGCCAGAGCCGGCTCAGCCGTAGCTTGGAGGCTGCAGCAGGATGAGCGCTGAGGGACCTGAAACGCAGCCAAGCTGTGAACCATCACCCCCGAGCCTCGGCCGCCAGCGCCTCTGCAATCAGCCTCCTGAAGCAGCCAGCGGGCTGAGGCCGCAATTTTCCCTCTGGAACAGCTCTGTCCCTCGCTCTGCGCGAAGGTCACAGCCAGAGCGGTCGTTAGCGCCGCATCGACCTCCCATTAACGCCCCGAGCTGCCGGGAGGGGCGGCCGGGCAGCCCTGTCAGCCCCCCCAGCCGGAAGGGTGGGCGAGGGGGGCGGGGGGGAGCCCTTCGATCTTCCCGCAGACGTGGGAGTCGATCCATTTGCTGAAATAAATGGGAAATGCATGAAAGGCTAAACCTCAAATGAGGTATTGACTATCTGCCGAGCCGGCCAGCGCTACCTGAGCCCTGCTGCCATCACTCCGGGTGTGCCCGGAGCCCCCGGAGCCCCCGGCTGTGCCGAGGGGCTGCTGGCATCCCAGCTGCGGGGGGTGATGGAGCAGGGATCACCTTGGGAGCGGGTTTTGCAGTGCCCGCTCGCCAGGGAGCCGGAGCCTTCGATGGGGCTGCGCTCCAAGGCGAGACAGTAGGGCTGAAATCCTGCCGTCACGCTTGGGTTAATATTAAACCATTAAATGTGCTCAGCTCTTAATAGAGGGACTGGTTGGAGCCTTAACCCTGTGTTTGCTGGCTGAGTGTCCGCCTCTTCTCTGCCAGGGAGGGCAGTCCTGGCCCTGCTTGGCAGGTCCTCCCTGCCGAGGTGTTTGCTCTGCAGGTTATTTTATTTTATTTTATTTTATTTTATTTTATTTTATTTTATTTTAATTTTTTTATTTTTAAATTTATGTTAATTTATTTAATTTTATTTAGTTTTATTTTATTTTATTTTATTTTGTTTTATTTTATTTTATTTTAATTTCCCCCCCTGCCCCTCCAGATATTCTCCTGCCTCCTTCCCCGGTCCCAAATCCAAGGCCGCCCCGCCAAATATGTTTTTAAAAGTCTATTCATTCGAAATCCCGTGGTACTCTGCGAAGACGGTGTTTGAACAAACTCGAAATCATACTTTAAAGAAAACACAGCTGTTTAATTACAGCCTGCATGCAAAGCAGCCTCCATCACGTGAGTGGAGGAGCTGGGTGCTGACTGTGTGTTTGGCCTCTGATCCCCTTTAATCTCTGCAGTCAAAGGATTTCGGTTTGATTTCCTTTTATTTCCCCACCCGCCTTGGAATCTGCAACCAATTTGTTGTTGTTGTTTGGGAAATAAACCCCAGGGAAAAGGTCTGGATCCGGCACAGCCGGGCTCGCACCGGCTCTTGCCGTGCCGCCTCCTGGTTACCCCAGCGCCAAGAAAAAAATCTGTTTTCCCTCTGCCCATCCTGCTCTGCTTTTTTTGGCCCGTCTCTCTCCCGCCCCGGAGGAGCCGATGACTTTCGCATCTGCTGCTGCATCTGTTTTCCCCATCGGGCCCGAGCGTGCCGAGAACTTCAGCTGGGAATGGGAACCCGCGGGCGAGCCACGGCTGGGGGGGAAAACCTTCCTCCAAGAGCCCCTCGCTCCGGGAGGAATTGAGTGCGAAAAACGGGGGGGGGGGGGGNGGGGTCTGTGAACGGCTGGGTGCTCGGAGTCCTTCAGAGGGAATAAATCCAACCTGGAATTTTAGGCGACGAGAAGAAAATAGGGATGCCGCTCGCGCAGCCTCCTTGCACATCATATTTTTGGGGTGGGAAGCCCATTTTTTTTTTGCCGTGGGGAGGGTAGCAGGCTGCTCGGCTGGTGAGGACACACAGATGTTCCTGCGGGCTGCAGCCCCGGGTTCATCCCGGTGCAAAGCCAGCGCTTCCAGGCTCTGCCTGAGGGGGATCCAACAGCAGCGAGCAACAAGGCAAATAAGCCCTGGCCCCGGATTAAAGCACAGAGCTCCAGGCTAGCGCTGGTTTGCATCACGGGGGGGTGGCCGGGGGCTGTCCCCGAGCTGCAGTGGCAGGGGCTGGTGTCCCCGGGGATTGCTGGCTGCGCACCAGGACCACCAGGGCAGCAGGATGAGCTCAGCCGGTTGTTCATCCAAACAAGACGCGGGCAAGGTGGGAGGGTCAGTGTCCTCGTGGTGTCTGGGGTCACCAGCTGCTGGGGACAGTGAGTTGTGTCTCCTTGGGCTGCTTTGTTTCCCCGAGGTGACCCCGGAACAACTTTGGCCAGGTTTTCACACAATCCCAGCCTTCCCGTGCCTCTCCTTGCCCTGCTGAGCTTTATCCAGTTCCTCCAGCCAGGTCAGCCCCCTGCCTGCACCCTGCACCCCGCGAGGGCTTCAAGCCGTGCTCAGCTCCAGTCTCCAGCCTTGATTCCCTCTTGGAGGCTGCACCAGCCTTTCATTCCTCTCTCCTCCGCCGTGCCCGGTGCCTGTGCCATGAGCCTTTCCAGGCGAACATTAAAGCCTTTGTCTGGTTGGGAGCGCGGAGCAGACCATTTAGGAGGAATTAGTGGTTACATTGAAAGGGGAAAATAAGGGCTCCTGGGTTAAATGCACTTTAAATGTCTTAATAATTGCAATTGGCCAACTCGTTCCTCCCCGGAGCCAAAAGCCTGTAATATGGGAAGCTTTTTCTCTAATCAGGAGCAGCACCGATGCCTTATGTAGGAAGCCGCATAGGATGGAGGGAATTATTTCTCAGCTCTGCCTGTCTGTCATCCCCCAGCCTCCGGCCGGCCCCTCCGAACCCGCCGGTCACCGGCACAGCCGGGATGGCTTCGGGACGGCTGCGAGCCGCCCCCAGCCCGGCTGCCGTGTCTGTGGGATTGCAGCCGCGCTCTCTGCTCCCTGCTTGTCCCAGTGCCACCCCCCCCCGGGGTTGTCGCCCTGCCCGGGAAGCCCCGCGGAGCCCCGGCAGCCGCCGCGCTGCTGGCGGGCAGCCTGTCCGTGCCATCCAGGTGGCTGGCTGAGCCCCCGTGCAGACACAGCCCGGCTCCCTGGCTCCAGCCGCCGCACAACCACGTCATCCATCAGCGATGACAAGCTCCTTTTGCAAGGAGCCTTTGTTGGCACCCGGTGCCGAGCCAGGCGAGGGGGGGAAATCGGGCTCCGCTGGCTTGCGGCAGACCTCCGAGGCGAGAGCATCGGCCCCGGCAAGGAGCAGCCCCCCTCCCTGCCAGCAGCCGGGGGAGGGAGGTTAAAAGGTGCAGCTTGGAGGAGGTTAAAAGCAAAGCAGCTTTTAATTTATAACGTGGCCAAAAGAGAAATGGTAGCCAAAAAAGATAAAGATGCTGGAATAGCTGGAATTCTCCAGCCGCCGCGACTCCGAAGGGTAAAGCCACTGGAATGCGTGTGTGTGGCGGGTGGGGGGGCTCTGCTCTGTCCCCCTCGGGGGGTCCCCCACGTCCCCTTCTGTGAGAGCAGGGGAGCAGCAGAAGGAAGGGGGGAGGTGGTGATGCCCCAGGGTGCCCCGGCACCCAGGCGGCTCTGCCAGGATTGGGCCTGCGGGGTGCAAGTCTGCCCCTGCTCCCGACCCACCCCCGGCTGCTTTTGGAGCCGGATTGGACCTGCTGCCACCGTGCCTGGGCGAGGGCAGGCTCGGAGGTGCTCCCAGGGCAGGGCTGGGGGCCAAAGCGCCTCCGTGTTTGGGCTCAGGGCTTGGCTGGGGAGGAACGCAGCTAAAACGGAACGGGGAGCCCGAGGAGGAGGCTGCTCCTGCCCTGGAAAGCAGAGCAAAGCCCCTCTAGCCGGCACCCCTGGGTGCAGCCTCCCGGCAACGTGGGTGGCAGAGAAGGGGTGCAAGCCAGAGGGGAGGTCTGCTCTTCCAGACGGGCCAGAAGGCTGGGTCTGCCCTTTTGCGAGGTCTCTTGCAGCTCGGGTTTCTCAGATCTGGGTAACCTTCAAGCCAGGCTGGCCTTTAGCACCTGGCTGCATCGCTCAGGGCTCGGGCCGCCGGCCCGTGACGGGGACCAGCCCACTCCCCATCTGCTCCCTTCCCTCTCCCCGACCCACTCACAATAACCCATTCACAAATCCATCCCGGATCTTGGAAGAGAGGAGGAGGAGGAGGAGGGAAAGAGCCATCAAACCCTGTCTAGATAGGGAAATATCCCCAAAAATGAGTGGGAGTGCTCCATCCCCTCACTGCCACACTTGCAAAACTCATCCCAGCTCCAGGCGTGAAATGCCTCTGTCGGGGAGGCTTGGGATGGAGCTGGTGATGCCTGTGCTGCCCTCCCGTGCTGTGCCATCCGCCTCACGCTGGGAAAGCCGGCTGGAGCCTTCGCAGGGCTTTGGGGACCAGGAGAGCACAGACACCCCCAGCACACAGCCAGCGCTGCCCTGGGGATGCTCGGGGGGGAGCCGTGCGTGTCCTGCCTCCCTGCTGCAGCATCTGCTCCTTTCCCCAGACCTGGCAGCACCCCCGTCCGCGGGTCGGGGGGAGAAGGGGCTGCTGGAGTGCTGCGAAGTGCAGGGCCTGCCTGTGGGTCGGCCTCGCAGTGCCTGGCAGAACAAGGAGTGCCTGTGTGGCTCTGGCAGCAGGAGCCGGGCGCGGCTCGGCCGCAGACGCCGCTCGGGTGTCTGTGAGCAGCTCCAGCTCCAGCCCCGCTCCCACCGGGGCCTGGGGTGGATGTCCCCGCCCGTGGGCTGGAGCTGCGGCAGGTCCGAGCCTCCTGCCCCGGCCTCGCCAGCTCTGCCTGCACGGATGGATGCTCTGACCCAGTTCTTGGCTCTTTGCTGTTGCAAACTCCAGCCAGGCATGAAAACCAGGGCTGGGGCTGCCTGGATGGAGATGGGGGAGCTTTTGGGGTTTGTTTTCCATACAGGGTTGGAGGCAGAGCCTTCCCAGCCCTTCCCCAAGCAGTGCAAAACCACCCAGGGCATCCCAGGTGGTGTCAACAGAGCCAGGCTGAGTTGCTGGCACTTATTCCAACTCCCTGGTTTCTCCTTTCCGTGGTTCATTTTCCTCCCCTTCTTCTGGGAGATGGGACAGGAGGCTTCCTTGAATTTTTCCGCGGCGTTTGTAACAGCAAATCTTGTGCCTGTGGTTGCTTAATGGGAACAGCGTTAAAGAAATGGAGTTTGTTTGTTGCTGCACCCCCAGGATGCCAAGCATCCCTTTCTCAATGGGATTGGAGGCAAAATCTGGGGGAGGCAGCCAAATTCTCCGTGTTTTGTTTGTGGCAAGGGGCAGCGGCTCTCGGGATGGCACAACCCTGCTGCTGGGGCAGAGAAGCCTGGGATGCTTCCCCTCTAGGGTGAAAAAATTCACATTTTCCCGTGTCTACAGAGGAATCTGAGGAGAGGGGTTTGTGTTTCCCCTCCTTCTCTTCCACACTTGCACAGGCACAGCTTGCAGCATCCCTGTGGCCAGAGAGGAGCCCCATCCCATCTCCCATCCAGATCCCAGCCGAGGTCTGCCTGCTTTCATCCCAGGCTTTAATACAAATAATGTCATTACCAGGAGCTAATGGAGCAAGTGTGCCCTGACTTCTCTGCTCCTTGCTGCATCTTCCTGATTTACTTCGACTTATTTAGAGGGAAAAAGAAGTAAAAGCAGGGCTGAGCCCTCCCCCATCCCCACTGCTGCATAATTAGTGCTACAGCAAACCCGTTAATGCCATCCCTGGAACAGGAACTGCTCCAGCTGCTGGCCTGGGAAACAAAAGGGATTTTTTTCCCCCCATGGCTTTATTGTTAAGGGAATACCCAGTGCCCCGGCTCAAAGCTGTCTCGGGCAGATGTTGTGAGCCTGAAAATCCCACCTCCTGAAATCCCATCTCTCTTGTTCCCACTCTTCCCTGGTTTTCCAGGGATGGAGGGCTCAGCCCTGGTGACTGGGATGAGGATGGAGCTCCTTTTCCTGCGTCATCCTGAATCAGAGCAGACACCAGAGGGAATCTTCGTGGATAAGCCAGGGAAATGGTGATGGGGAGGGTTATTTTGCCCTGCTAGAAGCTGCTTTGCTGCTGAAAAAGCTGCTTTATTTTACCCGAGGTAAGTCCCGCCTGAGAGCAAAAGCTCCGGCTGCTCCAAACCCAGCAGGCCCACCCAGGAGGGTGCCCGTGGCCCAGCACGGGGAGTTCTTTTCATCACAGAATTCAAGCAGCTCCTCTCTCTGCTCTGCTTTCACCCCGAGACTCGGCAGGCACCGCGGAGCTTTTCCCAGCTCGTTAAGCTCAAGCCCGAGCTTTGAAATGGCAGCGCTGTCCCTGAGCTGGGACACCGGGTAAAAATAACGCCGGGGAGGGGGGATGAAAAGAGGCTTTGCAGTTTTGAGTTGAACTGCTGCAAGTTCTGCTTTTTGGCAAGTCATCAGGGCACTGCGAGGGGGGCTGCTGCTGTGCTCCCCACCCTCCCCCCCCCCCGTGTGGGTTTTTGGCTTCAGCGTGGTGGAGACCCCCGTGAGCGTGGAGCTGCTTTAGCTAAAGTGAGAGGCTTTGCCAGATGGGAAGTGTGTTGTTTTGCGGCCTGTGTTAAATAATTTTTAACCTAGGAGCCATTAACAAATAAAAATTCTGTGGTACAGAGAGAGGCGATGCTCCTTGTGCTGCTTTTCCATCACGGTGCCCAAGGGCTGTAAAAAGCAGCTTGGAGGCTCCTCTCTCCTCATCAAATTGAGCAAAACCTCTGGTTTTTCCAGTTGCTGGGTGTCAGGATGGCAGCAGGGAAAATCTGCCTTCGGATCTGACTGGATTAGGACTCCACAGCCTGAGATTTCCTCTTGTGCCCATGGTTTTTATCACCATCAGTGTCCCCACAGATGGTCTTGCTGCCTATATAATGACCTAGGAGATATTTATTTGTTGGGAAAGGAATTAATCCATGGCTTTAATCCTGTTGAGCTTCCAGCTTTGCTGCTGCGGAGCCATGAGGAATTCCCCAGGTTAGCACTGAGCTCTGTTCTGGGGAGAAAAAAGGGAAGTAATTTTCTTTCCATGGGCTGCTTCTCCCTGCTTAATGCTTCCTCTGCAGCTCTCCTGATCCCTCTCCATCCCGTTGCCCAAGGCCTCATCCTCCTGCTGCTGCATTTCTGCACTTGGCTTCCCTGCAGGGAGACAGCGTTGGGCAGCAGGGCTGCTCCAGCCCCTCCTCCTCCTCCTCCTTCTCCTCCTCCTCCTCATCCTCCATCGCCTTCCCTTCCTCTCTGCTGGTGCCTCCCCAGGCTGGGGTGCCCTGAGGAGAGTGGTTTGCATTGATCCATCTGCTGCCACGCTTGGATCTCCTTCCTGAGGGATTTGGGCTCTCTTTGAGCCTGGCAGCGTTCAGGAATTGCTCTCTCCATCTTTCATGCCGCCGAAGCTCAGCTCCGGCTGGCTCGCCCCAGGCCCTTCCCCAAAAGCCCCGAACGCGCACAGCACCGGCCCCACAACCCCCTCTGGTATTCTCCAGCTGGATCAGGCATCTATTCCCTCCCTCTGGAGCTGTTTCCAGCCTTCCCAGCCTCACTGACCTCGGCGGAGGCTGCAGCAGCCTCTGGCAGCGCTCTGCACCCTCCACCTCCCACCCCGTGTCCCCTGCCGCGCACCAGCCGTGGCATCTGAGCACGAATCCTGCTCAGCCCCTGGCAAATTCCCGTGCCAGGAGCCGTTAGTGGGAATGTCTTGGCTTGGCCAAGCTCCCTAATTCGAGGGTTCTCCTCCAACAGGCCCGTGCTGGCGCCCAGAGCTGTGTCTGTGCTGCTGTGTGGGTGGTGGGGAGCAGGTTCAGATGGTTTCCCTTTATGGAGCTGGGGGGGGAAAGGCTTTCCTGGGGGATTTTTCAGCCATAAAAGCTGCTATTTCTTTTCCATGGATGGAGCCTGGGATGTCCTGCTCCGATGTGGAAGCAGGGAGCGATCAGGGAGATTTGGGGCAGGGATTCCCCCTTTTGCCAGATCCCAGCTGGTGACAGCAGCCTGAGGTTCCCTGAATTGGGGAGGGGGAGCCTGGATCACATTTATCCAGGAAATTCTTAAATGTGGGGGGTTTTCCTATGCATCCCAACCTCTCTGCATTGTGCTGCTGCCTTCCCCTCCCTCTCTGGGAATCCTGGCCCTAGGGGCATGCTGGGGGTTCCTCAAGCTGAACCCCTTTGTCCTGTTTGGCCTGGGCTGAAATTTACAGGAATTATCTCGGTGCTGGTTCAAAAAGCCCCACGGAGAGCCGGGCTGGATCCGTGTTCTCCGGGACTTTCCCTCCCGCATTTGTCAGTGTCAGCAGGAGTAATTTCATAAATATGCTGGGAGCAGGGGTGGGGACTTCACCCAGACTTTACGTCAATGTAAACAGCCCTAATTGGTGCTGGAGCCTCATAATTCCAGGATTTCCCCCCCTCCTTGCCCGCATGCATCGAGGAAACTTGCGGTGCCAAGGCGAAACGTGTTTTCATTCATAAATCCTGGGAGGGGGGAGCAGGGGCTCGCTGGCATTTCATGCCTGGGGGTGCTTTTTTTACATCCCCCTCTTCACCCTCCCCAAGCTGACTTATCACTGGCTTAAAGCAGTGGCAGGAACGTGGAGTGTTTAATGGGGGAGCGCTGGGAAGAGAATAAAGCCATTTACTGCTCAAATGCTGTGCTGGAGGCTGCCGAGGACCCCTGGGAGCCTTCATCCCTCTCACAGTCACTCACTTGATGGCCTGTGTGTGACTGGAACCATGGGAGCTTTGTTAAAGGGGGGCAAAGGCACCTGTCTGCACCCCACCTGGGGGTTTCAGGGCTGGGACAGCCCCTGAGGGGGGGTTGTGGGATGGGGGCTGTGGGTTGCAGGCAGTGATCCCTGTTTCCTTGCTGGCCTGCATCACCCGGAGGGGGGGCTGCTTGTGTTTAAAAACCCATCCAAATCCTGGGAAGCAGCTGGGAAGGGAGGGAGATGGGTGAGGGTGTCTGGCAGGGAGTCACAGAACCCCTCAACTCCTCCTGGGCAGCCCCCAGCCCAACATGCCCAGGAGGCAGCTGCCAATCACCTACTTGCACTAAAGCTCTTGTCTTCCTATGAAATTAGGCTCCTAAAAAAAAAACCAAAACAAAACAAAACTTGGCAGCCCCTGGGGCAGGGTCCTGCTTGTCTGTAATCACCCGTGGTGGCTGCCACATCCCCGCGACCCACAGCAAGGGTTGGCAGCCCTTGGCATGTGGCTCTTCTGGCTGCCCTGCCCACTGGGGATGGGGGTGAGCGTGGATTTGGGGTGCCAGGAAGGGCAGCATCACCCCTTCTCCTCCTTTCAGACCTGGCAGAGTGACTCAGTGGGTGCAGCGCGGTGTGTGGGAGGATTGTGGTCCCTTTTCTGTGCTGGGAAAAGGGAAACGACTTCTGGAGCCCAGACTGAAATCCTTCCCACCCACTCTTCCCCAAATCCAGGGGAAGCCAGCCACGGTGGCTCTGTTTGCTTCCCACACGGCAGTCTGTGGGGACCGTGATGGATGGCAAAGCCGTGCCACCAAGGTGGGGGGGACCCCCGCTGGTCCCTGGGGGGCTGCCCACGGGTCAGACCCCTCTGCTGGCAGCACCTGCCTGGGGACAGCACCGGGAGGGTGCGGGTGCAGCTGCTGCGGGTGTTGGCCGTGCCTCGGTGGAGCCGCGGGCTGCTGGTTCTGCTCACCCTGAGCTTGTCAGGTTAAATCCAGAATTCCACAGAGCTGGGCTCCATCCTCCCCGAGCAGCTCTGCTGTGCAAGGCAGCCCTGTTGATTTAATCCGTGTTTTAACACCTCTGCGCTGCAGCGCTGAAGGGAGAAGCTGGGAAGGGCAGCGGGCAGGGTCTGGGTGTCGCCGAGCACCGGACGTGCTGGCCCCGGTGTCACCCTGCCCTGGGGCACGCACACGCTCCTTGACGCCCTCAGCCCCCTCGCTGACTTTGAGGCATTGCAGATGTTCCCTTTGCAGCCCGGTCAGCGCGAGAGGAGCGGCTCCGTGGCCATCGGAAGCGCTGTAAATCACTGCCATGGGTTCCTCAGAAGGGCTTCCAGCCAGGGCCATAAACATTTCGCCTCGGGCCAACGTGACATCCGTGGAGCTCCCCGGCCGTCCCCCCCCGGCCGGCTCGGCGGCTCGATCCCATCCAGCTAGCACTCAACAGCTGATAACTTTTCCCCCCCTGCCTTTTCTTCCAAGAGTTGGGCTGTTCTTCAAACTCAAAAGCTCGGCAGGGCCTCCAGCCAAGAGTTGAAAGCCCAAGATGAAGGTTTTGTGAGCTGGGTGGTTTGGCAGTTACAGAACACATGCTCCGGGACCCTCAGCACGGGCCAGCTCCCCCCAGGCAGGAGCTCAGGCCGTCTCCACTGTGCAAAGGCTCTGGTGACTCTAGGAAAGGAAATTTATTTCTACTGGCCACAGCAACTCCCGCTTCTTTGGGGGAAGCAGTTAAAAAAAAACCCAAGAAACCTTTGAGCACCATTAAATTTTTTAAACCGTAATCGTCCCCTCTGTTCTCCAGTGATTTCCCACCGGCAGGGTTAGGAAATCGTGTTTTACATCATTTTGGCTGCTGACCCTTGTGAGAGCTGCTGGATTTCGGAGAGGAGCTGGAAGGGATCTTCTGAGCTCACCTCAGGCCAGGCAGAAGGAGTTGTTTCATAAAGAGGTAGAGTCAGCAGTTTGATCTAAAGAAAACAGCGTGGAAAAAAAAAAATTCCTGAGTGATGGATACTCTGGTTGCACGGTGGAATATCAAATCATCTGTGAGGGTGAAGGTTTTCTGTGAGCACGGCTGCTCTGTGTTTCTGGGTCCTTTGGGACCTTCAGGGAAGGGTTGGCCTCCCAAAACGTTTGCACTGGATGTGGTCTGATGTGGAAAAGTACTGACAGGGGATTTCAATTTAAAGCTGTCAATATTTAATCACTGCACGGTCAGTGTTTCATCCCCAGGTCGCAGCATCCTCGGCAGGATGTCACGAGGGACGTGGTGGGGCTGGGACCGTCATGAGAGTGGGAGAATTTTCCATCCCCTTCTTGTGCTGCTCTCAGCAGGGCCTGGCTGGGATTTTATCCTGGCTCCCAGTGGGTCTTTCCATATGGGTGGCTGCTTGGCATAATCCTCTGGCACAGCAGAGCTGCCCGCCCTGGGAATGCTCCAGAGAGCCACAGCTTGGCCTGTGGACAGGTATCTGCTGCCTTTTACAGGCAGGATCCTGGCTTTGATGCTCTGCCGCTGTCACCTCCAGCTTTTCCCTTGATCCTGGAGGATTTGGGGACCCCTCCAAGCCGGGAGGTTGCACACATCATCCTCACCGTGCCAGCCCACCCCAGAGCCCCGAGGTGCAGGTGAGTTCCTGGCAGCAGAACAAGCCGGGAGCTGCTCCCCCAACCTCCTGCTCTCCCTCCCTCCCTCCCTCCCTGCGGAGCGTTTGGACAAATAAAGTTCGGAAAAAATCCGAGCTGGAGCTGCTGACTCCTTGTGCAAGCGGTTTAAAATAGGCCACGCTGTTCCAGGCTGGCGGCAGCCAGCTGGCCCCGCGGCCTCCCCGCTGGAAAACAACCGGCAACAATAACACGGGAGCCCCGCGCCCAGCCTGTCACCGCGGCCCGGGGACGTGACCCGCTGCCACCCGGCCTGCCTGCCCCCAGCACGGCGCTCGGGGCACCCTGGGGGCACGGCGGAGCTTGGGCAAGGCAGCTTGGGGACGTTAATGAGCCATTTCCCTTTGCCGTGCAGGTGGGATCGCAGGGATCAGGCTGGGATGTGCAGGAGCATCTCCAGTGACAGCATCTCCCCCGAGCTGCCCCGGCCGTGGCCGTGTCTCTGCTCCAGCGGGCTCCTGGGCAATGCCCCCGCTGCTCCCATTGTGTTTGTGTGTTTGGAAGACAAAGCAGCGGTGCTGGCCGGGAGCCCGGAGGGAAGCGGCCCCAGGTGGGCTGGACAAGGTGCCGGGGGCGGGCAGAGCCCGCGTCCCCCTGGGGCTGGCCGGTGCCGGAGCCCGCGGTGCCTTTTCCGTGCTCGGCGGTCCTTCGGGGACAGGAAGGGCTGCATTGTAAGATGGCCTTCCAGGATTTCCTCCGGCAGCCCTTGGAGCAGGATGCGGCCGTGCAGCAGCTTCCAGGGGAACCTGCAGGGACGCTGGGCTGTCCTGGGGACTCTCCACTGCTCCTTTCCGAGCCAGCCCCAGGGCAAGCCCGGCTCATGTGGTTCTGGTAATCCCAGGATTGGATACTGGCTCGAGGGAGGGCTGAGGACCCAACAAGGAGATGAGACCCTCATCATCCAGCTCAGCCACCAGGCTCATTCACCACCCTGGCCCCCAGAATGGGATCCCAGTGCAGGTGGCTTAGCTCGAAGACGATCCTTGGCAGTCTCGTGGAATGTTGTGGCACTGAGAGCCCGGCCGGACAAGGAGCAGGAGCAGCACAGTCCCCCGAGGGAGACGCTGAACCGCAGGTGTGGAGATGCAGCTCGTGAAGATGTGAGCGACGTCCCTGTGCTCCCAGGGCAGCAGGGATGTCACCCCATCCCAAACCTGCCTGCACACACAGGGAGACTGTCCCTGCCTTGGTCCCTTGTCCCTGGACACTCCTGTGCTTCCCTTTGTCAGAATGCTTGGATCCTTCTGGATCTTCCTCCCGAGGCGGTCTGGAAAAGCAAGAGACAAAGGATCCATCCTCGGGGACAGAGTTGTGTGCTCCAGCAGCGCACCAGCCCAGGGCTGGGGCATCAACCAAAACCTCTCCGAGGAGCGCAGCAGCCTCCCTGTCACCAGCCGTGAGGGACATTGGCACTGCCACTCGTCCTCCGTGCCCTGAGGGCGGCGATTCCCTGTTGCAAGCTTTAAGGGCTGCGTGCAGCTCGCCCTGAACAGCTCTGCACCTTAGCTGGAGGGAGCAGGAGGAGGAGGAGGAGGAGGAGGATTTGGCAGCCGGGAGCAGGGGGATTAGCAGAGATTTGTTGGATCTCAAGGAGAGAGGTGCCAGGTTTTATTTGTCAGAGCTGGAGTCCTGTGCCCAGGGGACCCCCGAGGATGCTGTGGGTCCCCCTCAGCTGGATGCAGCACCCAGGGCTGGCTGAGGGGGTTTGGGGATTCCTGTGTGGGGACCCCCATGGGCCAGTGCTGGGGGGAGATACCAGGGAGACAGATTTTGAGTTGGAATAAATCCCACAGGCTCCTGGATGGCATGGCCAGAGCCATGGGGGTGTCCTGGGGGGTGGAGCTGTGTGGGGCAGCGTGAGATGGAGCAAACACGATGCTCCCTGAGTTGTGCAGGTTAAAACCAGCTTGGATTTAAGCTGAGCCCACGCAGTGCTGGTCCCAAAACACCCTGGGGATGCAGACCCCTGCTGCTGGGAAGCAGGGAAGGGGGTGAGCTCGTACCCGGGGCACGGGGAGCCTGCAACATCTTGTGTAACAAGGAGCGAGCATCAAAGGGAAATGCCTGAGCGAAGCAATAACCCACGCTAACAACAGAAAAAAAAAAAAAACAAACCAAAAAACCCCTCTCCCCTTTCATTTCCCTCCCTCCCCTCTTGACCTTGAAGAATGCTGGAAGGTGTCATGTCATCAGCATTTCCCAGCCGCTGGGAGCTTGGAGGGGGGGAGATTTTTTTTCTTCCTTCGGGGCACCCTGCCAAGAATAACAGCCGACTCCAGCAGGTCGGCACAGGAAGGGAACGGCTGGAACCTGATTTGCAGTCAGACGCTCGGAGAGCCAGAATGCGTTTTATTGAAGAGGTCTCCAAGGAGGCATAAACCTTTCCCCCCCCACCCCCCGCCACAAAAAGGAAAAGAAAAAAAAAAAAGCGCCTTTCCGATGAAGCTGTATTTTTTATATGCATTTTTAAAAGTCTTTAAGATAAATTTGCTTTTGGTTCACGTTGCTGGTGTTGATTTAGGGCAGGAGCAGGAGTGGGGAGGAATGGGGCGCACCCTGATGTGAGGCTGGGGTTGCATGGAATCCCTTGGATGAAGGCACATTTATTTTCCTGGTGGGATCAGGCTTCATCTCCGCTGCCTCCAGCGGGGCCAGCACATCCCTCGGGATGGATGTGTTTAGCAGAGGTCAGGGAGAGGCAATTCCTCCCAGGAAGGGGATGTTGCTTGCCCGGGAAACAACCTGGGCACAGGTCAAGAGGTCCAGAGCTCCTGTGTCCCACAGTGTGGGAGGTGTGGGAGGGGATCAGTGGGCACTGAGAGGGTCTGGAAGGGGCAAATCCCTGCTGGAAAGCCAGGTTTGGTCAGGAAAGCGATCAGCAGGACACAGGGATGAACAAAGGCAGGACAGGAGCTGGCAAAGGAGGTGATGCTTGATTCCATGTGGAATCTCCAGGATGAGGGAGGGCTCTGGGGCTGGTGGTGCCTCTCGACAGCAGGGCTTGGAACAGGGAAGAGATGAGCTGGTGGTTATGGGAATTTTTGGGATCTGGGCTCACATTCCTGCAGATTCCTTGCCTCAGTTTCCCCAGGTGTAACAGCTGCTGTCTGTGTCCAAGGGGATGTGTCCATCCCGGCCGAGGGGTTCCAGTGCCACGTGGGGAGGGTGACCCTGCAGTGACAGAGGTGAGTGCCTGTTTCACCTGGATGCTGGCACCTTTCCTGGGCATCCCTGCGTGGGGCTGGACCCTTCATGGGCTGCACCCTTCCTGTTATTGCCAACAAAAATCTTTCCAACACGGGCGTTTCTCTTCCCACCCTTTGGCTGCACAGGGGGACATTGATTCCTGATCCATTCCATTGATTTCTGATCTGTTCCGTTGATTCCTGATCTGGGACATTGATTCCTGATCTGTTCCATTGATTCCTGATCTGTTCCATTGATTCCTGATCTGTTCCGTTGATTCCTGATCTGTTCCGTTGATTCCTGATCTGGGACATTGATTCCTGATCTGTTCCATTGATTCCTGATCTGTTCCACTGATTTCTGATCCATTCCATTGATTTCTGATCTGTTCCATTGATTCCTGATCTGTTCCAACCTGCCTTCAGAAAAGGACAAAACCAAACTCCATCCATTGCTTGGCCACGCCAAGGCACAGGAGAACCTCCCAAACGAGCTCTTCCCCCAATTCTTGGAGTGTTTTCGAGGCAGCCCTCGATCTCCAGCCCTGGGGGTGAACCTGCTGAGCTCCCAGCCCTTGTTCCACCGATCCCATCCCACAGCTCGCTAAAATCCAGCAAGGAATTCCCAGTAAGAAGCCCGGACCGGGCTGGGGTTGTTCGCAGAGCTCCATCCTTGGGAACAGCTGGTACCATTGGCTCATCCCAGCTCCAGGTGGCTTTGGGGGAGCAGCGACCGTGGGTGGCCACACCCTGCGGAGCCACCCCGGGGTGCCACAGGGTTGGTGGCAGCCACCCGTGGGATCTCGGGGTGCTGCTGGCTGGAGAGCTGGGCCCCTCCTGGCACATCCCAGCAGAGGGAAGAACCAGGGAGGAGCAGGAGCTGAGGATGCACCGAAGCCACGCAGCTCCCCAGCTCCCTTCTAATTCCTTTCCCAGCTGCTTTGCCTCATTGCCATGACCAGGCTGTAACCGGAGCAGGTCAGCGTTTTGCTGATGGAATGTTTCTCCATCGGGAGATACCAATTTCTGTGGGAACACCTCAATTTTGACCAAAGTTTTCTTTCCGTTTTGGCGGGGGGAGGGAGAATACTTGAAAACCAGGCTTTTCCAGAGGGTTACCTTCCTCCTGCCATTGCTGTTGAGATGAGCACAGAGCATGGTTGTGGCTTGGGAAAGGTGGGAATAAAAGGCGATGTGGGAATAAAACCACGGCTAAGGACAGACCACGGTGCCTGTCAAAAACAGCAAGCAAGAATATTTTTGAAAAAGTCCAAATTAAGTGAGCTGGTGGGTTATCCACAAAAATACTCAGGATTTTGGAGTAAGATTTGTGCTTCCTCTATCTCTTCCTCTGCTTGCTTGGTCTTTTCCCAAGTGCAAAGTGCTGCTTGAGCATCCCCTCCATCCACTCGGGTTTGACACCCCGGCAGGAGGGAGAGGCAATGCCAAGGGGGATTTTCAGCTGGGCAGGAGCTGTGAGCTCCAGCTGCCTCCCAGGGGGATGAGGGTGCTTGGCTCCAGCGCCGGCTCCAGCCCCGGCTCCCGTGGCCGCCCTGCGGGGCTCATCCATCTTCGACTGGTGAATAACGGGCTGGGAATAGAACGCTGAAACCAGAGACCGCGTCTTCCCCACGCATCTTCGGAGCCATGTGAGAGGTTCTTTCCCTCCCATCCCACTCGGCAGCAGCCAGGGCTTGCCTAGAAATAGCTCCTGGCGCTGGCGGGGCAGGACCTGGACCCCGCCCCGCCCCGGGGAGCCGGTGCCGCGCACGGCCCTGCCGTGGCTCCCTGCGGCAGAGCCCGGAGGCCGAGCAGGAGCACGGCAGGCTTGGCAAACCCTTGGAGCTTGAGAAACGCTTTGTGCTGCCCGCAGGGTTCCCAAGTTGCCGGGATAGGTTTGTGCTCTGCAAAGGCACGGGGTGCAGAGTCCCTGCTGGATGCCAGCCCCCAAGGGCACTGCGGGGGTCCAGCTGCTGCTCCCGGATTTTTACTGCTCTGCAAACTGTTATTATTTGCAGTGACAAACCTTTTCTTCTCTTTTTCACCCCCCCCCCTCCTCCCCACCCTTTTTTAATAGCAGCCTCTAACAGCCACACTCATTCTTCTTTGTTGACGCGGCCCTTTGGCATCAGCACTTGGCATTTGTGGAGCTGCTCGCCCTGGAAAGGAAAATAAAATAAAAAACTCTTTAAAAAAAAAAACACCTTATGAAAAAACCCCACAACCAGCAACTGGGCCCTTGTGCCTTGCAGGGGACGTGGCTCCCTCCTGCCTCACAGGATGTGAGGGGAATCAGGGCCTGGTCCCAGTGGGGATGAGCAGGAGGAGCAGCACCAGGTCAGAGCTGTGCATGCCCACGGAGGGATTTGGGGCATGGACTGAGAGAGCTGGATCTTCCACTTCTTCATGGACTCACAGGGTGCTCCTGAGGGTCCTGCTTGGACCAAGCCACCGTGACCACCGTGCCAGGTGTGTCCCCACGTGGCTTTGTCCCCTGGCTGTCACATGAGCAGCAGTTTCTTTGCCGCAGCCTCTCTGGGAGCACTCAGAGGAGCAGACAGCCTCGGAGTGTCCCCACAGGGCTGTGGGGGCTGCCAGTGGTCCCCTGCTCTCCCCAGAGTCCCCTTCCTCCTTCCTGCCTGGTGGGGACCATCCCAGCAGCATCCTTCCCTCCCTCTCTGCATCCTCACTGGGATTCCAGCGTGGGATGGCCGCGGGATGGCCGTGTCCCCTTCCCCTCCACCTGTGTCACAGCTCCCTGTCACCTGTGCACAGCTTTCCCTGGGTCACTGTTTTTGATCCCAGGCTCCCCTCTGTGCACAGGCAGATGTTCCTGCTTGCACCAGCTGTGGTCTTGGCCGGGAGCATTCTTGACTCACCTGCAGGGCCACGAGGACTGGGGGAACAGGGTTTGTGGGCGGGAGAAAAACTGCCTGGGCTTTTCCAGTGAAAGGAACAGCGAAAAAAAAATCAATGAAGTCAAAGAAAATGGAAAAAAAAATCAATGAAGTTCAAAGAAATGTCAAAGCAGCAGATAAGGGATATATCCCGATTATTTCCATGAACCAGCCCTGTCTTCTCCCATCTGAAAAATCAGCACCGAGTGCAGAGATTAGCCTTCAAAAAAAAAGGAAATAAAAGCTTGCAGAGACAAATACAGCTGTTGAGCACAGAGTTCAAGGTCGCTGAACTCCAGCGCAGTGTCCCAGTGCCCCGTGGCAGCCACCCTGCCACCTTCACCCTGGGCAGGTGACACTGTGGAGCTCAGACTGGCCGCCCCGTGCCTCAGTTTCCCCAGGTGGCACAGCAGGGGAAATGGCTGGCACATGGAGGCGTTTAGGTGTCCCTGCTGGATTCTGAGCAGGGATGATGACAGGGCTGGGCTGCCCTTCCCAGTGCCCTTCCCTGCCTGGCTTTGCTCTCTGGCAGGACTCCAGGAGCCCACGGGTGGGGGTGGGAGCCTGGACAGGCCCCGTGGAGGCAGCGGCTGTTCTGCCTCCCCGGCCGGGAATTGCCTCCTTGGAGAAATATTCCCTTTTCAAACACCAGAACTCTGCCGAGGATTATCCAGAGGGGGTGGCTGGGGCAGCAGTCACGCTGTCTCGAAGGCCCTGTGTTGTTTGAAATGCTCTTTAAGGCGCTTGATGACTCACAGCAACAGCTGGAAGGAATAAGCAGTTGGTAATTTCCATATTAACCTCCCGGTCCCAGGGATGTGGGATCTGCAGCACGTGCCTGCTCCTCGGGGTGCCACGGAATGGGTGCTGCTGGGCCCCACCCTGCAGGGCCCCAGGGGCCGAAGGGACTGGCATAGGAACTGGGATAGAGACAGGGATGCGGGTTGGGATGGGTATAGGAATTGGGATGAGGATGGGGATGGAGTTGAGGATGAGGATGGGGAGGCAGACAGGGATAGAAATGGGGATGAGGATGCAGATGAGGATGGGAATGAGGGTGAGGATGAGATGGGACAGAAATGGAAAAAGAAAGGGGGGGAAGGATAAGGATGGCAATAGGGACAGGCACAGGAATGGAAACGGGAATGGGGATGGCGATGAGAATAAAGTTAGGGCTGGCAATGGGGATGGATGGAGGAATTGAGGCAGAAATGGGGATGGAAATGATGAGAATAGGAATGGGAACGGGGACAAGGGTGGGGATAGGGATGGACCCAGCACCAGTCAGGCTGCTCATGAGTCCATCCTGAATCCCTGCCCGAGACAAGCCAGGGGAGCCCCCCTGCCCCACGGGCCGATCACGGCTGTTTGTGCAGCACCTCGCACAGCTGGTGCTGAGTCCTGATGCAAGACAGGCCCTGCCCCCGGCCTTGTAAGGGACACCTGTCCCTGGGGCTTGTCTTTGACAAAGGGGACAACTCTGCACCGCAAACCAGCAAGGAGCTCTAGGGTGGGATATTCGCGATCCAGAGCGAGCGAGGAGCCGCCCTCCCTGCCCTGCATCCCACGGTGCTCACAGTGCCGGTTCGGGGGAGCAGACCCGGCTGTCACCGCCCCCAGCCCTGGGGAGGCTGTGGAGCTCCAGCTCTGGCAGAGGAGGGCTGTGTGCCGGCGGGAGCCGCGCTGGAAAATCCTGCGCTAGGCTCGCCTTGATCCCCGCGCGCCCCGGGGGACGCGTTTGCCGCCAGGGCATGTGTTTTCAGTTCTTGCCGAGGCCGACTTGAGAAATTTTCTCTCCCTCCCAGCTTCTCTGTTGCAAACAGCAACCGCAGGGCCGGGGCGGCACAGGATGATAAATAATGAGCTGCTCTGTCCGGGCGCAGCCGAGGCCCGGGAAGCTGCTCCGGGGCCGCGTCCCAGTGGGGTACGGGGGGAACGGGGGAGCTGGGGGCTCGTGGTGCCTCTGGAGAGGGGCACGGAGGGTTGGTGTTTCAGGGCAGGGTGGGGAGGGGTGCTCGGCGCTGCGGAGCTCTGGACTTTGAATACAGCGCGTTGTTTTCTTGCCCATCTGCGGAGCAGGCGGGAGAGCATCTGTCGGCTGCGCTCGAAGGGTGGGCTGAGCTGGTGGCCGCAGCTCCCGGGGGAGCTCCAGCTGGGCAGCTGGGGTGAGGCATTCCCAGATCCAGTGCTGCCGCCCGGGGTCAGGGATCCCATCCGGCCCAGCGGCCCCTTTCCATCCGGGAAAAGGGGTGACACCGAGAGAGCGTGTGCATCTTTAAAGAGCATCTGAGTCACATCCACCCCGACGTGCGCGGCGTTCCCGCTGCCCTCGGTGCATAGAGCAGCCACCACATCAGCCCTATAAATAAATAAAATATAACGAGGCCCTGCTGTCTTCTGGAAACCCCTGAAAAAGCCCCGTAGCGCCAGTTCTCCCAAGGTATCGTATTCCCGCTTTGTGTGTTGCCTCCCACCCCCAGCTTCTTTACTGCCGGAGCCATCTGCGTGGAAACTGGATCCGGGTCCCTGAAGAGCCCTGCTGCCCCTGCCCGGTCTCCAGCTGATGTCACACAATCTGTTTGATCTCAGGGCCAGTTGCTGGGGAGCAGCGGACGCTGTCACCCGCAATCCGGGTGGGAGGTGACACGAGGGGTTGGTCAGTCCGAGGGGGACCCAGACGGCGCGCCCCGAGGAGTGATGAGGAGCAAGGGGCAATGTGGCTTCTGTGCAACCTCTGGGTGTGCTGGCACGTGGCTCAGGCATTCATCCTGCTGTCCCTCTGTCCCTACGTCCTATCCAACCACTGACCTTGCCTCTTTGGGTTTCATTCTGCACCCTCTGAGCTCAGGGAGATTTGCAAGGACAGCACCTGGGATACTGCAGTGACTTGCCGTGAACTCAAACTCCACAGCGCTGCCGGGAGCAGGCTTCCTCCTAAAACGACTGTTTGAAAAATCCCCCTTCCAGCTCCTGATATATTTATTTAACCGGGAGAGCCGGTGGGCATGCTGACGAGCCGCTCGGGTGGTTAATCAGTCAGGTTTCATTGAGGCTGGCCCTGGGTACAGCTTGCGCTTCCGGGGTGCCTATTGTCCAAGGACAGCAAAGTGCTTTCCAAGCATTAAATCTTATCGCAGGCTGCGAGGCAGGTAAGGATATACCGGGATTATTGCATGCGCCGCTGAAACGCCGCCAGCTCCGGCTGGGAACACATCAGCTATTTACCAGTGAGTGGCAAAGCGATGCAGCATTTTAGGACCGGGCGGGAAATAGAATCTGGTATTGAACTGGAACAGCGGCAGTAGTTTTAAAATGGGAAATAAATTACCGGGGGTGGTCGGGACACCGAGTTAATGGCTGGAAAGGGCAGGAAAGGGCCGGTGCTTTCGGTGCGATCCGTCCTGGCGGAGTGAAGCGGGACACGCTGTCTCTGCGGAGTGGGAGCCGCACAAAGCGCCGCGGCGCGGGGAGGGGGTGGCGGCTGGGACACTGGTGACGGGCGTGGAGGGGACAGCGCGTCCCCCCGCCTCGCGTGGGGGCTGCTGCGGGGATCCCCGCCTGGGGCC
This sequence comes from Picathartes gymnocephalus, assembly GCA_013390045.1. Lineage (NCBI taxonomy): Eukaryota > Metazoa > Chordata > Aves > Passeriformes > Picathartidae > Picathartes > Picathartes gymnocephalus. The sequence continues at coordinate 47,044 of WEKY01059178.1, forward strand.
GCTCACAAACCCCCTCGGGGGGTGGCTTTGTCAATCCGCACGTCCCTCCCCCGCCGGGTCCCTGCGCTGCTCTCCGCGCCGGGCTG